>CM034147.1:137895517-138495517 GCA_019776745.2 Taxus chinensis
TAGGCACCTCACCCCAAATCTATTCTTAGTATGTTTCCATAACTAACTAAGACCTAACTAAATCCTAAAAATAAAAGCCTACATTCCCTCTAACCACATTCTCACCCATTAGAAAATAAGCTTCTATTATAATAAAAATAAATAAACTAACTGGATCCAAGAAATTAAATAGATCTACCCATTTTAGTAAACCTAGAAAACCTTGCCGTAACCGACGTCGGTCAACCCAGAACCATCATTGGTTACTTTTCATTTCCTCTAGTAACCTTATTTGGAGGTTATTACATTTATGAAAGAAAGAGAGAATAATCACATCTACATGCAATCAGAGCGAGCATTCGTTCACACCTAGACATGCAAAACCATCCAAGTCAAGATTTGATTCAACCAAGCAAGGAGAAAAGCCTAGGTAGCTCGAGAAAGAGTCTCCCATCAACCGGTGGACCTTCACTAAAGAAATCTCTCACCACCATCTCCACTCTTCACTCATAGTTGACTAGTAGAGAATTCCAAGTAAGTATACTATATTCAATCTAGTTTTGTTTGAATACTTTCAGTATTTAGATTCTTCTATGAGCTATTACTTTTATAGCCTCTCACCACTTTCCCCTAATAACTATCCCCCTATACCTCTTCCAAAACCCCTCAAAACCCCATCCTATAAACCCAACACTCCATTCTGACCTACCCACCCTTGGTGTAATCAAAAACAATATCCAAAATCCATTCTATAACATCTCCCACTTTCCCACAGTCACCAGCATTGGTATCCCTAAACCACCGTCAATCAAGCCTCTACCGACGTCAGTCTACCTACCTGATACTGTCTCTTTGTTAACATTCACCAACTTACCCATCAAATCCTCCTATCTTCACTAAAACCCAACTAGACCTGCCCTTTGACCTATAACCCTACCCACACTTCCTAGACATTTCACCCAGTAACCTGTCAACCTAGAAAATAGACCCAGACCCCAATTCTTGACCCCTGTCATTTCTTCAGTGACCAATAGTGGTCATAACTAACGGGCATCGGTCATGAATTTACCGGCATCGGTCTCTATGTCTCTCAACATAGTACAGACCAACAGGCTACCCAATTAATCCTAAGATAACTATAATCACCTGTGACCTTCATTTGATCTCTGATAAACCTGTAGAAACCCAAAACCATTTTCCCGACCTTTGGATCTGATCCTAACCTATTCTGTTAAATTAGATTTTACTTATTGTGTTTTCATGAGATGCCTAAATCACATCGACTACAATAGGAAAATATTGACCTTATTTCTCGCATTAATTTGTTTACAATCATGGATTGACAACCGTCTAGGGAGTATCACACTTCCTGGAACTAGCATACGCTAGGCTGTCTATAGCACATACTATTTAACTTCTATTTGGTGGTCTTGTTATCTATTTTTGGTAGTTCCTCCTAGCTAAAAGGAAGATCTCACGATCAGTTGTTGATCAAGAATTCATACACGTGCAACAACCTTCAACGAGCTTCAATAGGTATTCCTCCTAGCCCTTTTACCCTTATCTATTTCATCACATTCTAGGAAACACTCTAAGAATTAGGTGAAACATTTTTCCACACCTAGTGGGACCCATTCAAGGTTCCTTGCATTTATTCATTTCTAAGTGAAATTTTTATGTTTGTTTCCTTTCCGAAAGGTTCTCACATTAAATTTATCCCCTAGAATCATCTCTTCTTTCTCTTATCTCAAAGAAATTGTGTTTTGGTGATATAAAAAGAACTCTTCTTCGATTTGAGCTTAAATTCAACTATATTTCATTCTACTTTACTGCATTAGCTCATATTAAATGAGGGAAATGTATATGCTGGAAGTCATAACCAACTGATGGTTGACAAACAAATCATATAAAAGCACTTTCTTTCTCTTTTTCTCTCTTTGAGTCTTACCAAACATCAAAAAATTAAAAAATACACACATTCTTTAACAACATCTCTCCCAGAATAAGTTGTAGGTGATCACATGATCATGGTATAGTAGGCACCCTACTCATTACTTATGTCAAGTCATTATCTCATAGGATGGCCCGCCCCCACCATAACATAACCTGAAACCTCTCCTTTTAGATCTTCTTCTTCGTAGGAAGCCTTCCTCACCAAAAAATATAATCTAAAGTTCATGAGTCAATCTTCTAAATAGAATAAGCTGAACAAACAAGGAAAGAGCACTCTTAGGATCATATTTTTCTTATTGTTTCTATTTGGCTTGAGTTTTGAGGTGAGAGGACACATTCTTCATCGTTTTATTTTCTCCTTGCACGCTCCTCACCATAGTTGGTATATTCCAACTTCCTTTGAGTGTGCCTAGACACCATTCTTATCATTCTTAGAGTTTTAGGTTTGATTCCACATTTGATTTTAAATCACAACCATAATGTTCTTCATCTTTGTTTCAATTTCATAGTAACCGGTTTCGGTCCAATGACCATTGTCGGTTACCCTCTGACCGTCACTAGTTTTATCCAACCAGCATCGGTTTACTGTTCTTTTGGTTAACCTGCCCAAAAGGATAACTGGCCTAAAAGGACACCTGTTTCATATTCTTCATTGTTCACAGTCTCTGTAACTCTCAGCATCTTCTCTGTCTTGATAAAATCCATCTACAACTTCTCTACATGGTAGATTATTAGTCTTTTGCCTTGTTTGACAAACTATTATTTTTCCACAATGACCAACCGCGGTTACCTCTAACTGACATTGGTTTACCCTAACTGACATCGGTTAGCTTGTGTAATTTTCTAGCTGACATTTTTACCCAATACACCTACCATTGCCTGTTTTCCCATTTTTTGCTATATTTTTATGTCATTTATAGAAAGTAGTCCTCCTAAATCAGCACTTGTTCACATGATGCTGACTCATAGCCAAGAAAATTCCCTCATATTCCACGCTAGTTGTTAACCACTCCCACCTTGTCCTTCACCACCTTTCATTCTATCACCCATGGATCCTACCAAACCTATCACTATTGCCATAGGTGACGAGGAGTTCACACGACTTCTTGATCAGAACCCTATCGGCTTACAATTCTACCTTTCCCACTCATCTACTCGAGATGCTTCAAGTCAGTTGATATATGGAATACCTGTATCTATCCCCTCGACTCTCATTTCTAATTCCACATCAGTCCCTTCTAGCTCTACACTACTCGCACCTGCCTTTCCCCCAGTCATTTCACACTTAGGCCTTATACTTGCAATGAACACTGCATCTACCACATCTATTACACCCGCATCATCCAATATACCTTTCTCAACCACCCAAAACATAACCTCATCCGTGCCTATTATCTCACATATACCCATAGCAACATAACCACCCCCGGTGTCGATGACCCCTACCCCATTTAAAAACATTGTCCTTTCTATTCCACAGTCCTTAGCCCCCATCACTACTAGGGTCACCTTGACCCTTCCACCTCAATATACATACTATTAGAAGCCTCCCATTTCATCTATCATTCATTCTAAGTATGTGCCCCCTATCTCACTCCCTCACTCTCAACCTACCTATTTGGCATCACCATACACTGGTATGCCACCTCCGTCATATGTCCAACACTAACCATCTTATGCTACAAGAGGTACCCATCCATCACAACCTACCAATGACCTCATTAAGTTAATGATGGAAAAGATGTAGACACTGGAGGCATTGGTTTCCAGCTCATGTAACTCTCTCACCTACAATGAAATTTACAATGAGCCCATACACCTGTCAATTCCTATTCATCCATATCCCGTACATTAGGAGATGCCTAAATTTAACCACTTCAATAGCAAAGAGGACCCGCAAAAAAATTTGTAGTCTTTTAAACATTGGTGTTATCCGATTTCCCATGATGATGCTTTGCTTCTGAGGACCTTTCCCATGTCTCTAACCAAGCCCGTGTTAGATTGGTATAGTGGATTACCTAGAAATTATATCTAGTCATTTAATCAGGTAGCCCAAGCCTTCTTGGATCACTTCTCCATCAACATTGTTAAGAAGGTTACCATGACTGACCTCTACTCTACGCGTCAATATGACGACGAGTCTATCACAATTTTTTTCACTCAGTGGCATAGCCTGATCAATCAACTCACATTCTAGTTACCACAAACCGAACTCATAGATCTCTTCACGTGAGATTGTGCTAGACATATTTCACTGACCTTGCAGGTGTAGAATTTCTGAACCTTTAATGAGGCATTCACCATAGAACAGAAATAAGAGATTCAGGCCATCAAAGAAAAAAATTTTTGAATATGAAATAAGAATGCGACATTTAAGTCAAATGATACCTCTTCTTTTTCGAAACCATAGAATAATTGTTTAAAATCCAAGGGAACCACTAACATGGTGGTACTCAAGGCTAGCCCATCTCATTAAACAAATCAGGCTAAGCCCTCATCTAATATTTCCCCTGTCCATAATTTTTAATTCAGATGAGAACAACAGAAATACACTCCAATTGGAGAGCCTTATTCTTCTGTTTTAGAAAAGCTCATTAAAGCTGGGGCCATCATCCATCCTCCTAAAGAACCACTCATTGGTTTGGATCCTGCTTTCCCCACACGTGCGTGGTACAAAGAGCATGACTTCTACAAATATCATCAGGTAAAAGGTCATGATGATGGAAATTGCATCACTTTCAAGAACATTGTCTAGGAAATGATCGAGAATGGCGAGTTAGTCTTAGATAACCTGAACACACCTACCAACCAAAACCTTCACATTTTCAAGAAACCAATTCCTTATCATGCCCCTTCTTCTGATCAAACTGGGGAGACCTCAACTAATGATAGCAACACTCATGAGGTCCATGCTATTTTTAGTGATGCACCAGTTGCTTCCCAATTGCCTCATATTCCTTCCATAGATGAAATCCTAGCCCGAAGTCCTCCACCTACACATGAACCTAGTTCACCTATTTCTCCACCCACATAGGAACACCATTCATCTCCTCCCTCATACGTGAAGGATCCTTCTGTTAACATCAAGACCAATTCACCTTTGGCTTCTCCACCTAGAGATCCATCACCAACAGTACCTCTATGACCCATGGGAGAATCTTGTTCATATCCTCCACCCACAGAGGAGCACCCATCATCTCCTCCACCTATCAAAGATCTAGTAGAAATTTCGTTACCTCTAGGTGAACATTCTCCATCAACCACCCAAGATCCCACTGACTTACTTTCAGCTCTCTTACCCACAGAGGATGTAGCTAGCAATTTCCTTTTTTCTAAAACACTCTTTATGGGAATCTCCTTTGGATCCATAATGACCTCACCCATAACAGTGTCGTTCTCATGCTTAGTTGATCGCATGGATTATGTTGATAGAGCCTTACTTTGGGGGTGTCTTATACTTCCTATCTCAACAAAAATGCAAATGTCACTCACTGACACATCCACTATCTATCCAAAAGTGTTTCAGCCAACCGAACCAAACACAACCACAACTGTCACAAAGTCTCCCATGACACCACTCATGGATCAACTCACATCTCTACCCATAACCCAAAATGCATCTACATCCAAAACCACACCTACATCATCTTCCTTTCCTAAACCTATTACTACTTTAGGGTTCATCCCAACGGCTAGCCTTACTCATCCACCCATCAAATTAGATTTAGCTACATCTTCCAAAACTAACACCAAACTTAACTGGACCTCTAAACAGAAGAACCAATCTCCTAGACCTCATACCCCAAATTCTCCAACCACACATCCACCATTAAACCTAGAACACAATAACCAATTTCCTCATCGCAAACCCCTAATATACCCAAGCACTTGACACAACCTCCTCCGACAACTATAACATTTTTACGACCATACCTCCAATACCATCAATAACTTCATCACTACCCATGACACTTCCTCCCCTTTCCCTCACACATCCTGCCTAACTTATGCCATCTACCTCCATAGCACCTCGGTTACCCCCATGGGTAACATGCCCTCTTCCACCATCCAATTTTCCCTCTACATCCCATGCACCCATATTACCTTTACCCAAGAAGGTGAAACCTAAAGGAAAAAATATGCTACCCTCCAATAAGGTAGTCAAACCAACCACACAATCTATTTCCAATTCATCTACCATGCCCCTACCCAACCTGACACTACCAACACCTAAGACCATAGTTCAACCCACTCCCCCTCTTGTAAAGACTCTTCCTATACAATCAGCCACACCTACACCAAAACCCACATTCACCTCCCATTGTGATCCACTAGCGGGATCCTATGCAAAAATCTTAACCAATCTCCTCAAAATTTCCATCATCACATTACCACCTCTTATACCTTACGACCCAATCAAAACCAAACCAAAAGGGTTTGACAAAAATAAAATTTACACCTACCACCATGTGCCAGGACATAATGTAGAGAACGGTAAGGCTTTAAAAGATTCTCTTGTCCAGTTGTGTCCTCCTGAAGAAAACTTTGACGATGATGATCTTCTTGATGAGGACCCCATTTTTCCAGCACCAATTTCCATAGTTCTTCCCTCACTGCCTACTCAATGACCAAAATCTCCACCCCCACAACTCTTAGAGCCATCCCTGAGATTCAAAATTAACATGGTTCGTATAAGAGAACTCACCAAACCTCCACCCAAATGTTGGTATGCCCAACTTATTTCACATGGTTCCTTCCCACCGTTGGCTTCTGCCCTTCCTGTCATTACACCTTTCATGTCTCACCTACTTCATCCACCCCCCACCTCAAATAAACACGATCCACGTTACCACCCATGCTTAGAAGTATAAAGGAAAGGAAAAGGAAACTAACCCACCAACTAACCCTATACCCAACATACCATCTACACCCACACCTAAAGTCACTATCTGTGGCCCCACACATCTTATTTCTAATGGGGTTACACATCACATGATGCTCAAACAATTACACCAATCCTCAGTCAAAATGTCCCTATATGACCTCATCCAAACCTTTGAATCCCATTGGCAAGCTCTCATGGAGGTTCTTCAGTATATTGAGGTTTTACCCAATGACCCTACACTCATAGCCTCCATTATTACACCTCATCATGTAGATTCTCTCACCAAATTACCACCTTCTTCTACACCTCCACCTACTCACCAAGTAGCCACCCTTAGTTTCTCAAATGAAGAGATTGCACCACACCAAATTGATGACCCTTATCTAACCATTTTCATCTTCTTCCATATTGATAATATATGTGTACAACATGTTATGATCGATGGGGGCGCTAGCATTAACATTATCTCCTCTCATGCATTCGACCAAATGTGCATACCCAAAAATTACATACATAAACATCCTATCATATGACATTCATTTAATGATGCTATCACGTCTACACTTGGCACCATCATCCTCCATGTTTGCATGGCCCCCCGTACTATTCCAAAGTTATTTTACGTCTTGGAGGGGGAATTTCAATATAGCCTGTTGCTTGGTAGACCCTAGATTCATGTTATGGGTTGCATTCCTTCCACTTTACATCATTGTGTGAAGTTTGAGCATGAAGGACACACCTATACCATCTAGGCTGACCCATCACCTTTCAAAACCTGTAAAATGCTTTACCGACATAATGACGTGCTTGTACCCATTAAGGCATCTACATACATGACCACTTCCTCTTCACCTACACCTCCACTCACCAGTTCCACTATTACCTCAACCACACCTAAATCCTCCATCCCTACCACTATCACAACCTCCAAGGCTGACCCATCAGCCTCCCAATCAACTGGCTCCACCTTCGATCAAATCTCAAACACATCGTCTATCCCAACTACCCACATATCGACCACCGATCCCTTGAAATGTGTTTTTCAATGCCTCACTCTAGGGGAATATCACCTATATAATGTCAACACATTCCTTACTCTAGAAGAGTATGGAATCCTTCACCAACACCCTCTCTACGATCACTGCATAGGAGAGCATCTCCTTTATGGTCCTCCCCACCTTCACACCAATATCAGCTATGGGGGACTTGATACTTCCACTTGTACACCTGAACCACCATTATAAACTCACCACTTTTCTATTGACCTCCAGTCACTCACCAATCACAATTTCACCCACACCTTCTTACACCAATGTGCATGGAAAATTTTTGGTTTTTGCTTTTACGAGCAAGGCTGCCACACTGTTATTCTATGTACTACCCATAAACATAACGACCGTAGTGGTATCAGCTTTGCTAAACTACCTACCAAGAAGGATCGCGTTGACCTCATTAAGGATATCGGTGCTTCTCTACCTTCTTCACCTACTCAAGCTTCTTCACCACCTTCACCAAAAGAGTTGATGGATCCAAAATCCATTCCTCATAATTATTATTTTTTATAAACAACATTTCCTTTAGGATTATGCTTATCAACAGGAGGGTGAGGCTCCCTCTTCTCTTCCCTTCTTGTATCTTGAAATGATCGATGATGATACACCTTGTATTAATGCTGTTCAATGTCAGGATGATGAATCTATACTCACCTTTCTTAGTGTAGAAGACTCTTATATTCATCAATTTTTACCATTTGAGACACAAATCATGTTGAATGAATAAACTATTGAAGTGAATCCATACTCAAGATGACTCGTACAATCTAAAGATCAACCAGGCTTTCGCTCAGTCTTATGTTGATATTCCTAGTATTGAACCCACCATAATGGTCCATAATATCACAACCATTCCTGATGCCCATCCCATAAAACAAAAAATGAGAAAAATGCACCCTCGCATTGCTCTTCTGGTCAAAGAAGAACTTTAACGCCTTCTTTCTGTTTCCTTCATCTTACCCATTGATTACCCCTGATGGATTTCTAACATTGTTCCTATCACTAAGGTGACAGGGGGACTTTACATTTACAAAGATTTCCATGACCTCAACCTAGCTTACCAAAAAGATGACTTTCCTCTACCTGGTATTGACCAGCTTGTTTACTTTATAGCTGGTCATGAGATGCTATCACTCATGGATGGTTTCTCGGGTTATAACCAAATATTGCTTACTCCAGAGGATCAACACAAAACTACATTCATCAACCCTTAGGGGACCTTGTGCTATCGAGTCATGCCTTTTGGCCTTAAAAATGCTAGTGCCACATATCAGGGGATATGACTTACACCTTCCATGACATCACTATATATTGGAAGATTACATAAATGATCTCCTTGCCAAATCAAAATTCTACTTCGAGCACCTCGCCATCCTAGAAAACATTTTTGACCGCCTTATTAAGTATTGTGTTCACCTTTAGCCCAAGAAGTGTGTCTTTGAGGTTCTCTTAGGAAAGCTCCTAGGATTTATCATTTCTTTACATGGTATAGAGGTTGATCCTGCTAAAGTCAAGGCCATTCTCAAAATGCCTTCATCCACTAACCTACGACAACTCCATACCCTCCAAGGAAAATTACAATCTATTCACCATTTCATCATCTTCTCAAGAAGGATGTCTCCTTTAAATGGGATGATGACTGCCATAAATATTTTGATGCCTTAAAACAATACCTTCTCCAACCACCCGTACTCATTCCACCTAAAGACGATCAACCCTTCTACCTATACATTTATGCTACTGATCACTCCTTAGGGGCCATACTTTCTCATCGCAATGAACAACATAGGGAGAAAGCAATTTATTACATAAGTCACACTCTTATGGACTATGAAACCTGATACACCCATGCTAAATTTTTTTACTTAGCCTTAATTTTTGTTGCCACCAAACTCTGTCATTACCTATTAAACCACAAAACCTATGTTGTGACCAACACTGACCCCTTACACTTCATGCATGCCAAACCTTACCAAAATCAATGTGCCACATGCTATCTTATGCTTTTGGCTGACCTTGACCTCAAATTCATCCATCAAGGGCCAATCTATTACCGACCAATTGGCCAACGCACCTTTTTCTAGGGATCAACCCTCTAACTTTTACTTTCTAGATGACTCTATTACTACCCTTTCCCTAGATGAACCTGCTTACCAAATGACACTCTTCTTCGATGGTTAAAAGTGTCAGTGTGGGGATGGGTTTGGTGTTATCCTCATTTTGCTTGATGGTGAACCCATGCCTTTGTCTTTCAAATTTGATTTTGATTGTACAAACAATATTTCTGAATACAAAGCACTTGTATTGTGTCTCTAAGATTCTTATGCCTTAGACGTTAAGTCAATCAACATCTTTGGTGATTCTCAATTGGTCATAAACCAAGTCTATGGTATATACTAGTGTCGTAATGAGATACTTCAAAAGTATAAAAATCATGTGGACATACTTTTGACCACCTTTGAGTGTTACACCCTTCAAACCATCCCAAGGTCTACCAACAAATTTGCAGATACCATGGCCTACTTAGCTTCTCAGATACCCGCTTCACCCGCTGACTCTAAAATATTTGTCACCATACAAAGACTCCAATCACCTTCTTATTTACCTCGTGAAGTTTACTCTATCAGAACAACTACTCCTGACCTAAGTGATATTTGGTGTAAACAATACTCAGACTATCTTTCCCTCTTCATCTTACCTCCTGACCTCACTCGTAATGGACAATGTGCCTTTCTTAAAAGGGTCTCTCGTTACATCATCATGGGTGGCATCCTCTATAATCATGGCTTTGATGGTATTCTCTTATGATTCCTTACGAGTTCTGAAATTCCCTATACCATTAAGGAATTTCATGATGGCATATGTGGAGGTCACTTCAGTGGCCTTGTTGTTGCTAAGTGTATTCTTCACCTGGGCTATTGTTGGTTGACCCTTAACAATGATTGTTGTGACTATGTTAAGCATTGTGTAAAATTCCAACAACATGCCAACCTTCATCACACACCTAGTCATGCCTTACAGGTCACTTGTGACCTTTGGCCCTTCTCTCAATGGGGTTTGGATCTTTTTGGAGAGATCAATCCCCATTCTTCCTAGAGGTATCAATGGATAATCACCAATACCAAATATTACACCAAATGGGTTGAAGCCATACCTCTCATCTCCACAAAATTTGAGAAAATATGTGAGTTCATTAATCATCACATTATCTATCACTTTGGCATTCCACATCACCTCATCACTGATAATGGAAAACAATTCAAAAATAAAATCTTACAGAAACTTTGTGATGAATTTGGTATTCAACTAAGTTTCTCATCACCTTATTACCCACAAATCAATGGCCAAGCCAAATCCACTAATAAAACCCTAAACAAAATTCTCGTGAAAGTAGTTAACGATACTAGGAAGGACTGGCATACATAAATTCCTTTCGCTCTATGGGCATACCATACTAGTATTTGCACATCCACTATTGCCACTCCTTTTTCTCTGGTCTATGGTATAGATGTTGTTCTGCCTCTCAAATTCTAGATTCCATCCCTTCGTTTTTCTCTCCATGACATGCTCAATGATGATGAATTTCACTAGGACCATTTAGCACAACTTGAGTTATTAGATGAATGTCATCTTAATGCTCTTGACCATCTCCAAGTTTACCAAAAACGTATCAAATGTGCCTATGAAAAACATGTTCATGAATGAACCTTCCAAGTTGGTGATCTCATCCTGAAGGAAAATAAACATGTAACCAAAGTAGAAAAAAGTAAACGGGGGAAATTTTCTCCTAATTGTCTTCGACCATACATCATAACTAATGCCTATGGATTAGGTGCTTATCATTTATCTTCAATCGATGGTAAACCCAAACCTGATCCACTTAATACCTTGCATATTTGACCATTATACTATTGACTTTCAGTCCTACCTCACCTTTTTCCTCTTTTCATGCTCGTCCCTTAACCGCCATTCACTTTGCTCATTTCACTATGCCATCCCCAACAATTAAACAAGAATCATGTGCATACATGTTACTCTTTAACTCTCTCTTAAAGATGTGTACCAGGGCTCTTTAAGATGAGATCCCATGGTCATTTCACCCTACTTTCTGAACAAGAAATTGATTCTTCACCTTAGTCTTGTCCATGACTTAAAATCCCTCACATGGGATCCAAATTCTTGATTCAAACTTCAAATAAAAATATGAATCCCTCAAAAAGTACATCTTTTTCTCTACATCACTGATATAAATAGATTGCTCCCTCGAAGGTCAACTATATAAAGCTTGTTTCAATAAAAAAATTAAAATAAAAAAACAAAGCTTCTCGCATCAATCAGCTTTGCAAAGACCTCAAGGAGTTAATTTCCTCATCCTATGTAGACTTCCCACATCGATAAGTCTATCTCAAATACAAGTAAAAATAGGAAAAAACTTCATCACGAACTTGGTCATTGTGATCTTGCATATCTTGCCAAATGGCATGCTACCTAATACCATATAACCTAACCATTTTTCACCTTCTCACTATTTGAACCTTCATTTCCTACTGCCTCAAGGGACCTGCTGGAACCATGACATTTGGTGATCATGTGACTATTCTTCACCTTTAGAATAATCAATCATGTAATTTCTTTAGGTTCTTATGTTTACCATCTTATCTAAGGTATGATCCACCCATTATGATCTTCACCAATCAACTGGCTCTCTTTCCTCCTCTTATCTTTTAACTTCTTCATTACGTATTGATCATCCTCTTATTTCTGGGAAATTTTCCTCTTTCACCATAATCAACTTAAAATCACCCATACTAATGTTCCCACAATTCAACCACGCCTAACCAAAACCTAGACTCAATCTGCTTATAACCTACTAACCCATTCTCCCACCTTCTCACATTTTTCCCTAGCTTATGAGAGAACTACATCAACCTGAGGTCCCTGTTCATTGGGACTATGTAGGCATCACTCCAAGGGCATGAGACCCTCAGAGGTTAGCTCGGCCACTCTCTACCCTAGCCAATTTCCTCTCCCCCTTTCCTAGCCACATTCTACCCTAGTTATTTTCCTTTTTATAACAATAATTGGAAATTAAACCAAACAAACAACAATTGCTTCACATCTTTACCATCATCACTCATACATTCATTATGTATACCATTTCTTTACTGTTATCATGTATTTTTCTATAAAACATCTTAACATGACCCATATCATCATTAATTTCACAAATTAATGAATTACAAGCTCAACCAATCTCAACTCAACCATACCTAAACCAACCTAAACTTCATCATACCTAAGTCAACTTGACTTAATCCATGCCTATGACCTGACTTCATCCATGCCTAAATAAACACCTTTCTCAATCTAGGCCTATGACCTGACTCCATCTATGCCTAAACCAACAACCTGACTCAATCCATGCCTATGACCTAGCTCTATCATGCGTAAACTACTTGGTTTCCATCACATATACAAATCATAATAGTAAGTTACACAAAACCATATATACATCATGCCATAATCACCATCATCTATATAAATAAATCATCCAAACATGTGTATCCATATACATGAATCTCAAATATCTTTGGCGCATAGGCTGATATATATAACAAAATATCAAAAAATCTAATGTACATCCTCATTATCTTCAGCACGCATGACGATATATATGTCAACAAAAAATTAATAATACATGGAGTTCAATCATCTCCCCATCTGATATCTAAGTCTGTCTCATTTATATCTTCCTATGCTCCTCTAGCCCGATGTCTGGCTGACCTCCCTCCGCATCACCCTAGTCTGGCTCTTGATGGTCTTGCCTCTAGAGTTGGCCTCAGTGCACTAGTGGCCTCACCATGACCCAACCCCTAGGCTCACTTGCCCCCTATACTGTCCACACTTTGTGTGTGAGATCTGCTCCTCTCACTTGAAGCTTGTTGTGCTCTGTGCTTCGCATATGATAAGACATATATCCTCACTTCCATCAAGTGATCTTGGTAGAATCTCACCTCTCCCATGCAATCTCTCACTCTAGCTGTAGGTACTGTCTGTGGTGGTGTCATCAACCTTTGACCCTACCCTACTCCTACTTGAATAATAGGACCCTGTCCCTACCCCTTTGGTGGTGTTATTGGCGCTAGAGCCTGCACCTATACCTAGGCCTTAAGAGGCACTATTTGTGCATGTGTAGTGGCCAACTAGCCCTATAAACCTATAACCTATCCCTATGCCATAGCCAACTATCCCTACAAACTTTTCACCTATGCCTATAGGATAACTACCTACACCCCATCTCCATCTCCACTCTCTCCCTCTCCCCCGTGTGGGGGTACTAGTCCCTATACTCCCTGTTCCTGCAGAGTCACAAGCTATGCCTTGGCCCCTATCAAATGTCCCTATACTATGCCCAACTGGGTCACTAGTGTAGCCATCTTCCGCTATAGGGAATATCTCTGAACCATGATGGTGGCTAAATATGGCTGCCCTCGCCTTGGTAGTACTGCTCATAGCTATGTAGCCCACCACTATCTATACCTTTCTGTCACCTCGACATCATCTATCTATCGATCAACCGGATTCTCCTCCTACCCGATCGGCACTTTAGGTCATGGTGGAGATATATGCCTCTCCACATCATCTATCCTATACTGTGGGAAGGGTGGGGGTATATCTTGTGGCAAACCAAACTACCATCTAACCCGTTCTACAGGTATCATCTCATGCTCTGCTACCTGTTACCCCTCTATCCACCTATAAATCTGTAACCCAGCCAGCTCTACCAACATCTTCCTATATGAAGGGAAGCCCACATATTGTCTCCAAATGATGTACATGCTAGAAAATCCCTCCAGTAATCACCTGTAATAGTCTACATCATGTGTATCTCTTACCACTCGGTGCTCTCCCATCACCGGCACCCATCACCTGTAGCCCACTCGAACAAAACCTCAATTGAATGCATCATTTTAGCACATACCAACTAGGCACACACACATAATGTGCTCATAGACCAAACAATGAAATAGGAATGTGCAACACAAGCTGAATCACCATAGTCACCCATAAGCCCACAACTCCCTATATAGCTGTACCAAGAATGTAGGTGCCCATGCAAACTGAGTCCTGATCTCCACCATGTCATGTAGGACCCGCATCAATGACCATGCGAATCTCCCACCCGCTTCATCTAGCAATACAAAATAGAAAACTACCTCCATCAGAAGCACTACTAACCTCATCTCCTCAGGGTAGGCTCAGTGCATCACCCCGTAGCTCATACTGGGACTGTTGAATCCTAAAAATGTCAGCCCCTCTCTAAACACTGGTAATAGTAACTCCTCAGATGCCTTTGAGGAGATTGACTAAACTTGTGTACTAGATATAGGAATTCACAAGATCCTATAAACATCCTCTAGGGTGATCATGATCTCACCCGTCAGAAAATGGAATGTATTGGTCACCAAATCCCATCTATCGATGAGGGAAAACATCAAACTCACCTCCCAAACTACATGTCGGTAGCGTCTGACCCCAATCAGGCCCACATCTGTAACATGGCTCCAGTCCTCACATGTCATACTTCCACGTATCTCCATGAGTAAGGGAGGTAACCTATCCCTCATCCATAGTTGGTCCCTAGCCTATATATAACCAATCATATTATTAACACTTGACCATACCTGCATGTAACCTTGCCTCCCGCACTATACAACTTACCCTAGCTAAATCAACCTTTCACCTATATTTATTCCCTAACTCAACACTACCTATCTTCCCATGCCTCAGACCCTCACCTAGTTTCATTTTACATATCTACACATTCCTTAGACCATCACATATTTTCATTTTCTCCCTCTCACAGATCTTCCTTATTCACCCACCTACCTATACCCAAAACGCTCCCCACCCCTACCTATCTATCCATAACTAGTTCATTTTAGCTCCTTGTGGGCCTCACTCTCTAGCCTATTAACCAACATCGGTTATCATCGACTTACCACGATCTAAAAATAATCGGCATCAGTCACCATATTTGTGATCGATACCAGTCCTCAGCCACCGACGATAGCTAAGAGTGGAAATGATGTCGGTCATTGTCGCAGTGACAAGCTTGTGATGCCCTACCCTATTTCTACTGACACTTATCCTTTCTACCCATTTCCCTCACCAATGTCTACCCAATACCTATTCCCACCCCTCATTTACCTAAAACTTCCCTCCCTTATTCCCCTTTTCTCATTACATTCCCCACATTCAAATTTTAAATATTCCCCTCCCCAAAACCCACTTTCCTCCTACCCAATTTCTATCCTTTGCCTACTTCCAAAAATCAACAATAGGAATGGGCTCTTACCTCATCACGCTGCCATCTACCTAGTAGCACCTGGGGCTGTTGCATAGGTCCACCTAATCCCTCTCCTACCTCTGCCATCACCAATTTATCGCTAGCTCAATTGAATGAAATCAATCATCCAATAAAATCATCGCACTCGTAGACCCGCATATCGACCCATGATCACTCACTCTGTGGCTCGCCAACTCAGCTCTCCATGTTGTTTGGTTGCTTTTCACCTCTTCAACTCTCTCTTGTCATTTTCTCCTATGTGGTAAATGACTAATGAGTTTCAAAAACATGGCACTTTTTCTTTTTATATCCTTCCCTACTTGACCAGTGATGGTTTTACCTTGACTGACATCATTCATGTGCCCTAGCCTACCTTGGTCAGTTCATGGCAACTGGTATCAGTTAATTATGATTGTTTTCGATTATCTTGCTTAGTCTTATTACTACCCATTACCCCTAATTTGTTGTCCTGAATCCTTTCTACCTTACCCACACCTAACTTGGACATTTCCCTTTACCCTCTTGACCTCATCATTTACACGTAACCTCTTCATCATTTGGGGACTCATTTTTTTACCCATACCTCAGCCCTACCCATGCCGTGACCTAGCTACTTGGACCTAGAACATTTTTAGAGACCTATGACCTCATGTGCTTGTTATACCTTATGACAATATTACCTGTGTTGTTTGACCTAATGACCATACCTTTCCTCTTTCCGTGACCATTTATCCTAACCCAAACTTTGGTGTACTGGAACATACCCAAACATTACTGCACCTAACCTACGTCATGTTTCCTGATCATATCCTATACCTTGGATATCAGAATCACCTCGTTCTTTTTTGGATAAACCTATCGACCTTAGACAATGTAGAGGTTTCATGCTCTTCAACCTGGTATCATGCTGCAATTTATATGTGTGTGTGTGTTTGACTATTACTACCTTTGACCCTGACCCATTACTTGGATTAACTGATTGGACCTTTACCCATTTCCCCTCGTTATCCACCTTCCTCTTCATTGCATTCACCTTTTATCAAACCACTCACAGATTCTATCTTCTACCTCATCAGTTCCTAGTTCGAAGGGGATCACCTTCACCCACATATGGGGAAACCACATCTTATTTTTGTCAGCATCGCTTACCAATACAAGCTACGCAACAAAAAGGGGTAAAATGTAGATATTAAAATTGGGTCACACTCCTCTTGGCCCCTCATCAAATAATCACCTCAAGCACACTCACCTAGCCATGGTCCCTTACACCCCCACACTAATATTAATTTAATTAAATTAATCCATGTCCTCACAATATTTATTATTTAATTATCCTAATTAAGATAATTCCCACACCACCACCTCACCCCAAATCTATTCTTAGTATGTTGCCATAACTAACTAAGACCTAATTAAATCCTAAAAAGCAAAGTGTACATTCCCTCTAACCACATTCCTACCTGTTAGAAAAGAAGCTTCCATTCTAATCCGTAAAAAGAAACTAACTGGATCTAAGAAATCAAGTAGATCTACCCATTTTAGTAAACCTAATAAATCCCACCCTAAGCGACGTCAGTCACCACTAAACTGATGTCAGTCAACCTGGAACCATCATCGGTTACCTTTCATTCCCTTTGGTAACCTTATTTGGAGGTTGGAACATTTTTTAGAGAAAGAGAGAATAGTCACATCTGCATGCAACTAGAGAAAGCATCCGTTCACACCCAGACATGCACAACCATCCAAGTCAAGATCTGATTCAACCAAGCAAGGAGAAAAGCCAAGGTAGCTCAAGCAAGAATCTCCCATCAGCCATAGGACCTTAACTGAAGAAATATCTCACCACCATCTCCACTCTTCACTCACAGTCGACTGGTAGCAAATTCTAATTAAGTATACTTCTCTATTCAGTCTAGTTTTTTCTGAATACTTTCAGTATTTACATTCTTCTGTGTGCTATTGCTTTTCCAGCCACTCACTACTTTCCCCTAATAACTATCCCCTTATACTACTTCCAAAACCCCTCAAAACCCCGTCCTAGAAACCCAACACTCCATTCCGACCTACCCACCCTTTATACAATCACAAAGAAGATCCAAAATCCATTCTTCAACATCTCCCACTTTCCCACAGTCACTAGCATTGGTCTCCCTAAACTACCATCGGTCAAGCCTCTACTGGCGTCAGTCTACCTACCCGATACTGTCTCTTTGTTACCATTCACCAACTTACCCATTAACTCCTCCCAACTTTGAAAAAACCCCACTAGACCTATGTATTGACTTGTATCCCTACACACACCTCCTAGACATTTCACCCAGCTCCCCATCAACCTAGAAAATAGACCCAAACCCCAGTTCTTGACCCCTGTCATTTCTTCAACAACCGAAAATAGCCATAACTAACTAGCATCGATCACGACTCGACCGAAATTGGTCTGTGTCGATAAACATAGTACAGACCAATAACCTACCCACTTACTCCCAAGATACCTTTAATCACCTATGACCTTCATCTGATCTTTGACAAACCTGCATAAACCCAAAACCATTTTCCCGATCTCTGGATTTGATCCTAACCTAGCCTGTTAGATTATATTTTACTTATTTTGTTTACATGAGATGCCTAAATCATATTGACTACAGTAGGACAATATTTACCTTATTTCTCACATTAATTTGTTTACAATAGTGGATTGACAACCATCTAGGGAGTATCACACTTCATGGAACTAGCATACGCTAGGCACTCCACTGCATATACTATTTAACTTCTATTTGGTGGTCGTGTTGTCTATTTTAGATAGTTCCTCCTAGCCGAAAGGAATATCTCACAATTATCTATGGATCAAGAGTTCAACCTTCAACTAGCTTCAACATGTATTCCTCCTAGCTCTTTTACCCTTATATGTTTCGTCACATTCTAGGAAATGCTCTAAGAATAAGGTGAAACACCAAGGACTTGAATCAGGAAGATTTAATCAATTCTTAGTAAAGGCATGAATTAGAAGATGAAAAGGAAAGAGTGCGCGAGGCATACAAGAATATAGAGATGATCACATATGACATTTTCCTAAAGCATCCATACTTAACGCCACTCGCACAAAAGTATGGGTCATCCTTGCAATGTCTAGAGGACTTGACCCACATACTCACCATGGAGAGGAAACCACTCACCCTAGAATCATCAGAGGAGGCATAGGCATGCCAAGAGAAATAAAATAAGATGAATTTTATGGAGATTGTTTCTCAGTATAATAAGATCCTCATCGATGTAAAATCCATTGCATAAACTACTAAGGCCACCTATGATAATTGCGTGAATAGAGAAAGAGTGGCAAGTATCCTAGTTTTCACCCATGAAATGGAACTCAAGGAGTTCTAGGAAAAGATCAAGGGGAATAGGGCTGAGTGAGACATGATCCTAGCTGAAGTGGAAAATAAATCAAAAGCCACTAAGACCTGGTGAGGCTCAATCAAGAACTGGATGAAGGAATTATACCCTAAAATCAATTGAAGGATGGATGCGCTTGAGGATTTGGGAAAGAAACTAGAGGAGATTGTGGAGACAATGAGTGCTAAGGGAGAAGGGATTAGTTTTGAGGAAGTAAGCTCCCTGGTGGGTAACCTCTGTCAGCAAGTGCAAAATGAGGTTGACACTTGGGGGAAATTAAAAGCTAATTTAAGGAAGGATTTCCCTCTCCTCATTCATAAGTAAATAAAATTCCCCATTCTTTCATTCTTTTCCTGATTTCTTCATCCCTTCATTCTTCCATTCTCTAATTCTTTATCGAAGAGTGTTTCCACTGATGAAGAATAGGCGTACTATGGGGTGATGTTGGGCCTCAAAATATCAGCTAAGTACAAGAAGGTGTGTGGGTGCACGAGACCTAGTCAAAGAAGGGTGTGCAGGTTAAAGGTGCATAAGGCAAAATGGGTTTTTTTACTTATCTGCATTCGGTATCCCAGGAAACATATGAGAAAAGAATGACCTTTATGGATAAGGTTCCAGCCTGATGACTGTGGATTTAAAAAGGAATATTCTAGGTGTGTGATGGAAGTTTCTAGAGGACATTATTACAAGGAATGGAGAGCTCGGATTTGGAAAGGCATGCTCCTATGGAGGACAACTTTGATACTTGGCAACCGATCTGAAGCTTCTGGAAGGCATGGTAGTTGGTGTTAAGGCTATATCAGAATGAAGCGTGTTATGGCTAGGGATTAGGTAAGCTCTTTGAGTAATAACATATAGAAGGGGGTCAGAACTCATATTTTTTTATGTAATATGATGAGCATATCATAGCTTTGATGCATTATTTATCTCTACATAATATGAGGATCTACTATTACCTCAAGTGATGTAATGTGGGTTTTTAACTTTGATAGTATGAATATAATGCTTCATTATAAATCATCTATGTTCAATACTCATGCTTTTCTTTTCTGTATGAATCATCTCCTTGTTTTGCTTGCTATTTCTCTTACTTGCATACAATGAGATGAAAATTTTTCCTAAGTTCATAAGAAGGTGGTCTAGTTATTTTCTGTCTTGCATTTGATTGTCTATTCCAAAAGGATGCATTCTCACAAAATTCACATAAAGGAGAGATTTGGTGCCCATGCATGCCTCGAGTGAGCACCCTGTGCCATTGGATGATAGGATGATGTGCATGGGATTTCCCTATTATGTGAAGGGTATAAAAATGACTACAACACTTCCTATTCTTTTATTGAACCTCTCATCAAAACAATATATTTTTCATTTGACTTATCCTACCTCACCAAAGATTCAAGATCGGTGATCTTATCCTAAATGAAAATAAACATGTAACCAAAATAGAGAAACGTAAACAAGGAAAGTTTTCTCCTAATTGGCTTGGACCTTATATTGTCACCCATACCTATGGATCAAGAACTTATTGTTTATATTCTCTTAAGGGTAAACCCGAACCTGAGCCCCTTAATGTCTTAAATCTTCAACCATCCTATTGTTAAATAAATTACTACATCCCTTTATGTCTCATAAATGATTGTCCTTTGAGAGAACCTCTCCTTCAACTTACCTCTTTTTAAAGGATCAACAACTTAAAAAAAATTGTGTGATTATCCATCACCATTCAGCCTTATCTTCAATACGAGTACCATGGCTCTACTCATGGCATGATTCTCATGAAAAAATTTCATCCTTTTTTAGGATGGAATCCAATGGTTGTTCATGACCTGAAACCTCTCTTTCATAGCTAACCTTTATCATGCTATGGTTTTTCCTTCATAAAAGAAGCTTATACTCCTTTATAGTCTTGTCTATAATTACAAGTCCAAAATAAGGAAAAATAACCTGGGATACCAAAGAATTATAATCCTTGAGTCAAAATTCTTGCAAATAGATGATTCCCTCAGAAGGACATCTATATCTCTATCTTGTTTTTATAAGTAGACTGCTCCCTCAAAGGAAAACTATAAAAATCTATCTACATGCTATACTTAGTCTATCCAAATAAAGAAGACTAATCTATAATTGTAAAAAAAATTTTATCTTGGAGCTTCCCACATCGATTAAATTCACAAAGATCTCAAGGATACACTATTCATCCCAATATATACATGAAAATAATAAAAAAGAAAATAAAAAGTAAAGAAAACTACAAACTTTTTGTCATGGACTTGCCTATTTCAATTTTGGGTATTGTTATCCAAAATAAGCCCCTTACTTATTTTTTGGCTAACTCTCTTTCATTTCTTCCTTCCTTGTGCCTTAGTCAATTTTTTTCACTTTTCAAGCACTCAAAATTTTTTGGAAATGGCTTCATTAGATAGATAATTTTCTCATCTTCCTAGAAAGGTAACTTTTTCCTTCTAACTCCTTGTATTTTGCAAGTTATGGCTCGATGGAGTTTTGGAGGGAAATTTTCCCTAGGGAGGTCCGTGACCAATAGGAAGTCACCATGTGGTGGCAGAATGGCAGGGAGCGGAGGTGAGTTAGAAATTTTCACCAAGGAATGGTGGGGCACACAAAATAAAAATTTTGTCCTGAAGGCCCACCGACGAATAGGAAGTGGCCACGTGTCCATGGGGCCGTCGGAGGTGGGACCGGCAGGGAGAAGTTAGAAAAATTTCCAAAATTGGTGAAAAGAAAGATGTCGGCCCAAAGGCCGGTAGCGAATGAGGAGATGTCATGTGTCCACATACTAGAGAGAGGTGGAGGTGCAAGGGAATTTTTCCATTTTTCCAAAGTGTGGCAAATAGCACAATAAAACTCCACCCTCGATGGCCCGTGTCAATCAAAACATGCCACGTGTCCATGTGGCTGATAAAAATCTTAAGAGGGTGTTGTCAAATGAAATGTTTGGAGTTTAGGCCCCTACTAATAGAAAGGTTCCATGTGTCTTGTTCAGGGAAGTGGTCGGTGACAATGGAGAAATTTGAAGCACGCCCCCGCAGGTGAGTAAGAAGATGACACGTGGAAGCAGAGTAACGAGGTAATTAAGGAAAATTTTCCAAAATCTCAAATGGTGTAAACGATCGTGTGAAGCCCACGTCTAATCGGTACATGCCACATGACATCGGAGTGGCAGGGGGTGGAGATTTTTGGGGAATTTTTCCCAAATTCAAAAAAGAGGGAAAATATTAGGGTTTTGGCCCGTCGACCTGATTTTTGCCCTGTTTTACCCAAAATCTTCAGAGGGGCATAATTTTCAATCCAGAGCTCAGTTTTTCTTGATTTTAATGTCAAAGGAAAGATATTGAAGTCTTATACATGATGGAATCTTAATTTTTTTGTTTTGATGGAGTTTGGTGAGAGAAAAATAAGAAAACACCTCTAGCATGGGGAAAAGGGCATAACTGATGTTCAACCACCATTTTTAATGCAGTATGGCTTCCATTCTTGTCTAGCATGGTTGAAAATGTTGGGGAATGAAATTTTAAGGTTACCCATGCTGTTTTGATGGATTTAGTTGGTGGTTAAATGATTCTTTTACCTTTCCCATGTTTTCTCCTTCCCGAGCTCAGGTTTTCATTGTTAAAAGCCAGATTTGGCTCATTTTTAAAGGGTTGGACAATTTTATGTTTTACAGACTCCCTCCTTCACCCTGAAAAGTGAATTTGTTGAATATCAAAACTCTTTCAGGACTGTAACATGTTTTCTACCTCTTTGCTGATTGTAATGCATTGTATTTTAAAAATGGAAATGACAATACAAGCTCTGTGAATTAATTTTCAATCCTCTCTTGTGTTGTTTTCCCTATATTGATCCTTCATTACATTTTTAGAAATTTGTGCATGATTCTTGTTGCATTTTGTAACCTGTATCAATTTTTAGAAATATATGTTCACCACTCCTTTGGTGTATCACCACTTTTACTTAGTTTTATTTCTTTTGCAACCTTTATCTCTGTCTCCTTGGAATTTAGAGTAGGATCTAGTATTAAACCTTTGAAAATTTCATGCATACATATAATCAGAGAAGTAGAGGAACCAACCTTTAATCTGGAGATTCTTTTCCCAATTCTACAAGTCCCACACTTGGGGAAAAGATTCAATGTTGTGCAAGCACACTAGATGTCCATTATCAAACTAGAAATCTAAGAAAACATCAAGGGGTGCCGCTGATTTGTAGTAATAGTTTTGGCACACTTGGTGGGACCTTAGAGGTCTTCATATTCATTACAACAAAGTTGATGTACTTTTGTTTTAATTTCTTGCTTAAAAGAGCCCTGATTTGCACATATGGTAACTCCAAAGAGAAAAAATCAACTTGTTTTAGCAGTCCAAGTCTGAAGATTCATGAGATGGATCCAAACAAGGTCAAGGGCCAGAGAAGAGGGATTTTCGGAGTATCTGCGGTTATCCCCAAGAAGAAGACAAAGAGGAAGAAGGATTTAAAGGTCTCCATCTCTATTAAATAGAACTTTATCAACCCTCCACCTAGTAGACCTTTCACCCAATCAACAAGGGTTCTCAGGCCAATAAAAATGGCACAAAACAAACCTTATGTCAACTTCACTGGTAGCAGCCCACTTGCTCTCAATGCACAAAATCTGGTTCTAGTTGTAGCATTGAAGAACATTTCATACTTTACTAGGGAAAATCAGACCACTCCTGGTGATCATGTCAAAGACATTGCTAATGTTTATGCAATCCATAAGATTTTTGAGATGTAAATTACTATCAAATTCTTGGAATCTGCATTAAAAGGTAAAATCTTATAATGGTTCAAGAGCCTTGGGATAGGCTCTATCCAAAATTGGAACCAGTTATGCATAGCTCTTCATGAGAAGTTTGGAGAAAAGGGAGATAATTTGTCTCTACTGGAACAACTGACAGCTATCAAGAGAGCTCCCAATGAGCAGCTAACAAAATTCAAATTCAGATTTCAAAGGACATGGTATAAAATCCCACTGACAGTAAGGCCAACAGCTGAAGATGCTTTCTTATACTATCTCAAAGCTTTAAATTTTTATATTTCTATGTTAATTCAATCCATGGGAGGTACAAATATACCTGCAGCTTATAGCATTGCCATTAGGGCTGAAAATTATTTGATTCAAGCTGGTAAGTTAGCTCATAGGCCTCCCATGCCCTTGTATCCAAACATGGAAAGCCCAAGCACTAGTCAAGCACCTACTTTAGCTCCTATTCCCACTCCTAGAAATCAGAGTTCAACTAAAACTTATACTTCATCCTATAGTGCCTCAAATGAACTTCAAGAAGTCATAAAACAATTACAAAATTTAGGCAATGAGATGGTTACACTCAAGAGGTAGCAAGCCCAAAGTTTTAGACCTTCTTATCAATCTCAAACTTGTCATAATAGGCAACCATATTAGCCTAATAGACCACCCAATCCAAATACAAATCAAAATCAAGTAAGGCCTCCTATAAGTAGACCATTTCAGCCCTATAAGCCCAATGTTGCATCTACCTCTAAAGCTTTAGTGCCAGTGTAAAATAATATAACACAAAAGTATGATTGGTGTTTCCCATGCAATGAACCTCACAACTAGTCTATGTGCTTCAATGGTTCTTTGAACCAAGCCTTGATCATGACAAAAACTGGCATAGAGGGTGAGGTGAGCCAAGAAACAAACCAACAACAAGGAACATCTCAGCAAAATACAACTCCAAATGAGACTACACTTGTGAACTAGCATGTTGAATATTTTTATGGTATGAATCAAAAAATTTCCCAGAATGTAGCAGCTAACATAAGGTCAAAGAAGAGGAATATTTGTGAAGGGCAGTCATTAGCTCTAGGTGATCCACAACCTTCCATCACTCCACAAAGTGCTGGCAAGAAAAATGTAGTTCCAAATGTGCAAGGACATCCCAAGCCACCTTCTAGACCAACTCAAATGCCAGCTATTGCAGCCCATGTATAAGAAAAGAGTGTGTAGGCTAGGGGGCAGAAAAGAGCTGTTTCATCTCTATTTAACATCATTAAATAGATGAAGAAGACAAATGTAAATATATCTATGTGGGAATCACTATCCATCCTGGGCCAAAGGGATCTGCTACAAGCTACCATGAAGAATTTCTCAACTTCAAATTAGCAAGCTCATATGCAAGAGAAGGTACTAAAAAATGCTGCTCAGCCTGAGGGGAAACTTGGAGGATAGACAAGGTAAAGTCTTGAAACCCCCTCCATTCTATGTTTCATTTATCATTAGGGATAAGCTAGTACACAATTGTATGATTGATTTTGGGGCAAGTAGTTCTGTAATGCCCAAGTAAATAGCTGATTAACTGGGCCTCCAATATGAAGTCATATCCAAAGGGGTGGTGCAATTGGATGGGACAATTGTAACAATAGTGGGAGTAATTAAAGATTTTAGCCTTACTTTACATGCATGCCCCAATGTCATTGTGTTGCAAGATGTGTTCAGTGATAGATTTACCACCACTTTTTTCCCTATGTTTGTCAAGGGATTTCACAGCTAGAATTGGAGGCTACTTGTCTGCTATTGATTGGTAACACATGTTGTTTAGAAAAATATATGGAACTAAGGCCACAATCAGGTTTGAAATGTATTGCAAACTTTCACATTGAGCCTCATACTCCAAGCCAAATCAATGCCAGCTGTTCAATATTTGATCGAGAGGATTATCTAAGCACAAATGTAGCTGACACCAAAGTTAGAAGAATCCCAGATTTGAATATTGATGAATGGGCAAGCAAGGTACATGATTTTGATCCCTACAAGGAAAGAGCAGGAATTTGAACTAGGATTTTATTACATGCATGAAGAAAAACAAATCCTATTCCTAACATCACCAAGCCACACCATAAGGTTGACAATGAGGTATGGCAGCTATTCTTTGATGGATCAAGAAGTAGGACAAGGTGTAGATGGGGGAGCTATGCTTATTTCACCTCAAGGCATTAAGTAATTATTCAGCTTTTAGATTTCAATTTGCATGTTCTAACAACACTACTGAATATGAAGCCTTGATACAAGGATTGCATTGGTCAAGGAAAAGGGGTATAAAAAAACTTATAAGTATTTGGTGATAGTGAGCTGATTGTTAATCAAGTTAAAGGGCAGCATGCTGCCAAAAATGACCTGCTCAAGTGTTATAAGAATAGGGCGTGGGACCTAATTAAGGATTTTGAAGGCTTTGGCATCAATTCCATCCCTAGGAAAGAAAACCAAGTTTTTAATAGACTTGCATAGCAGTTGGGGCAGCCTTTGATGTTGTAGAAAGTATCAAGGATGATAAAGTGTAGCCAAGCATTCATATGATTGTAAGGCCATTAGTGCCAGATAATAAAGTAAGTTGGCAAGTGTTTTAGAGTGACCAAAAGATCATCAATTTCTTACAAGAAAAAGACTGAGTTCTTAGCCAAAAATAAGGAAAAATTAGAATAGTAATATGGTGATCAATTAGTATAGTTAAGAACCAAAAAACTACCAAAAGGACTTGTCACCTTGGAGTCCATGTTTAATCCTAATGATCAATTTAGGAAAGAGAAAGCAAACATTCAAGTCAAGGGAGAAGATTTAGTGCCCATCTCAGCGGGAGAAGGAAAATCACTTCAAATTGATAAAGTGGAAACCAAACAAGAAAGGTATGAGTTCATGCAACTTTTCTAAGAGTTCCCAGACATATATTTGCTTGAATCTATGGAGAATTGAGAGATTTTAATCCCAATCTAGCTCAACATATAATTAAATTGGATACAAGTGCTAAACCCATCAGGCAAAAAACAAAGGCCAGTCAATTCACACATGGAGTTTCTCATGAAGAGGGAATTGAATAAATTAATAGATGTAAGTATCACATTTCCCATGAAGCATTCTAGCTAGGTAGAAAACTTGGTTCCAATTAGAAAGAAGAGTGGAGAAATTAGATTGTGTGTAGACTTTAGAGATTTGAATAGAGCATCCCTCAAGGATCACTACCAACTTCCTTCTATGGAGCATATTTTTCAAGTTGTTGTTGGCTCTGAGAGGTTTTCATTGCTAGATGGTTATTCCGGGTATAATAAGATCATGGTAAAGGAGGATGATCAGTTCAAAACAGCCCTCACCACCAAATGGGGGACTTATGCATATAGAAAAAATGCCATTTGGGCTATCCAACGCCGGAGCTACCTTCCAAAGGGCAATGGATATGGCGTTCAAGAGATTGATCAACAAGATAGTGATGATACACCTAGATGATATTACTATATTTTCTAAAAGTGTAGCAAGATCATCTCTTTCATTTGAGGCAAGTGTTCCAAAGATGTATAAGATTTGGGGTGTCTTTGAATCCCAAAAAATGTATTTTCCTAGCTCATGAAGGGAAGCTCCTTGTCCACATTGTTTCCAAAGAGGGATTAGCAATTGATCTAGAGAGGGTTTAAAGCAATAAAAGCACTGTGCCATTACCAAGTCATAAGAAGGCTCTTCAAATTTTCTTAGGAAGAATCAATTTTGTTTGGAGGTTTGTTCTAGATTTTGCAGCCCTTGTTAAGCCAATAACTAATGATGTTAAAGAAAAGTCATGGCCTTCAAATGGAATAGCTGAAGATAAAGCATTTTTTTAGGCAATCAAAGAGGCCATCTCACATGCTATAACTCTCATTAACCCAGATTTCTCTAAGGACTTTATCATTTATGCATTTGGAGGTGATGATACAATTTCTGCAATTTTAGTATAGCAGAACAAAGAAAATGTAGAGAAGCTAATTTCCTTCTTTAGCCAAAGCTTGGAGGAATATGACATGAGGTACTCTTTCATTGAGAAGAATGTTCTTGCAGTGATTAAGAGCTTGAAGAAATTTAAGCATCTAGTTTAAAATAACAAGGTTCAACTACTGGTTTCTCATGTGGGAGTTAAGGACTTCCTCCTCAACAAGGACCTAAATGAAAAATGTGTAGGGTGGCTCACTCATGTCATGTAGTATGACATTGAGATCAAAGTCACCAAGCTGGTCCAAGGAAAGGGATTATGTGAATACATTGGTCTTGAGCAAATCAATGGAAGTAAGAAATGGGAAGGATTTTGTTTTGGCGTTGCAAGACAACCAAGGACCAAGAAACATTCAAGAAGAGAATGATGGTGTGCTCACTCCTTGCTAGACCCAAGACACAATGGAATTCTTACAAATAGTCCTTTTCCCTCCAGAGATGAACAAAACCAAGAGAAGACACTTCAGATTATAGGATGTCCCATATGCACTTGTTGATGGTATTTTGTTCAAAAAGGATATAAATGGAGCACTATTGAGATGCATTGGAACAAATCAAATTAATAGAATGTTAGAAGAGTTCCATGGTGGATCAGATGGGGGTCATTTTTCTCCAATAGTGACAGCCCTCAAGATCATGAAGGCTGGTTATTATTTGCCCAAGGTTTTTGGTGATTGTTTTGTATGGATCAAGAGGTACAAAAATTGTGCATTCTTCACAGGCAAGGAAATATTAACAGACCTTCCATTACGCCTAATTTCAATTGACCATTCATTCATGCAATGGGGTTTGGAATTCATTGGATTCATTAACCCAAACTCAAGCTAGGGGCACAAGTGGATTCTAATAGCAACAAACTACTTCACCAAATGGACTGAGGCGGGTGGCACTCAAAGAGGCAAATGAATCTAGCATTCTAGAATTCTATGAGGTGATAGTAACTAGATTTGGTATACCTACCACTATAATACCAGATAATGCTTTGGAATTCATAGGATCAAAGGTAACTGAATGCGCTGTTAAAAATGGGATTTATCTGAGCACTTCATAAAACTATTACCCTCAAGGTAATGGCCAAGCTGAGTCTACCAACAAGAACTTATTAAAGATCATTAAGAGGACTCTTGATGAAGATAAGAAGGACTTGGTACACTAAATTGAAATTAGTTTTGTGGGCTGATAGGATAACTCCCAAGAGATCCACAGGTAACTCTCCATTTAGAACTTGTTTATGGAAGAGAGGCAATCTTACCCATGTCACTTTAGTTACCAACATTGGAACTCATGAAGCAATTGGAGTTGTTAGAGTTTGAACCCATGAAGGTTAGTATATGTAGAATTGATGGAACTCCCAAGAAATCAGAGAGCATGTAGCCCAAATAATGGAGAAGGACTAAGCCTTGATTAAGATGAACATTTCATAAGAAATCTAAGGCTAGAACCTTCCAAGTTGGAGATTTAGTGTTGAAATTGGGATGTAGATCAAGAAAAGCCAGGAAGGAATTGAAAGTTTGATTCCATCTGGAGTGGCCCCTACATGGTCACAAAATTTAAGAACAACAATGCCTTCCAATTATCTATATTGGATGGTGGAGAATTACAGATTCCAATTAATGGAATCCATCTAAAGCATTGCTACTAGAAGGGAAATTCTCCACCTTGTACATATCAGCTTAGATTTTCATTCCTCCTAGTGCTTGTACACATTTTTTTGTTGTAGCTTCGTTTTAAATTTCTCTAAGTGCTTTGGCACAAGCTTGTCTATCTCAAGGATGCATTTTTGTAGACCATGTTCCAGATCAAGTGATGTTCTACTCTCATAATCTTCCTTCTTGAAATTTTTCTAATGAGTTGGGGGTACCAAGTAAGTAAATTTGATGACTCCATACCTAATGGATTGTTCCAGGGAATTGGTAACTTCATCCAGTAGGTAGATGACCCCTCTGAGTCACCAAAATTGTTATCCAAAATAAGCTCCTTACTTATTTTTTGGCTAACTCTCTTTCATTTCTTCCTTCCGTGTGCCTCAATCATTTTTTTTCAATTGTCAGGAACTCAAATTTATTTTGGAAATGGCTTCATTTGATAGATAATTTTCTCACCTTTCCAGAAAAGTAAAGTTTTCCTTCTAACTCCTCGTATTTTGAAAGTTATGGCTTGGTAGAGTTTTTGGAGGGAAATTTTCCCTAGGGAGGTCCACGACCAATAGAAAGTCGCCATGTGGCGGCAGAATGGCGAGGAGACAGAGGTGAGTTAGAAAATTTTCCAAGGGCTAGGTGGGGGGTGAAAAATAAAAATTTTGGCCCGAAGCCCACTGAACGAATAGGAAGTGGCCACGTGTCCATAAGACTGGCGGTAGGCAGAGTCGAGGCGGCAGAGTGAATTTTGGCTTTTCACCAAAATTGTTAAGGGGGAAAAAAAGTTAATAACCGATCCCGAAGGCCCACAGCGAATGGAGAAGATGCCACATGTCGAATAGATTCCGTAGAGGTCAGGGGCATGGGGGAAATTTCAACAATTTTTCCATAGTGTTGCAAATGGTGAGAAGGAAAATTTGTTCACGCGGGCCCGCAGAGGGAAAAGAATTGATTCAGGCCCGCGCAAATCAAGAAGATGACACGTGTCCTCATCTCGGTGGATGTCTTAAGGGGGCGGGGAGAAATTTTAAATGTTTTTTCCAAAGTGTTTCTAATAGGGCAAAAGGAGAATTATTTCCCATGTAGTGGCCCCACAGGGGGAAGAAATACTAGAAGCTAAGGCCCATGCACCCAATTTGAGAGCACCACGTGGCATTAGAGTGGTGGAGGGGCGTGGAGCGATTAAAGGAAAATTTTCCAAAATCTCAAAAGGTGTAAAATGATTGTGTAAAGCCCACATCCAATCAAGACATGCCATGTGGCATTGGAGTGGCGGGGGCGGAGAATTTTGGAGAAATTTTCCCAAATTCAAAAAAGAGGGAAATTTTTTGGGTTTCGGCCCGCCGACCTGATTTTTGCCCTGTTTTGCCCTAAATCTTCAGAGGGGCATATCTTTCGATCCAGAGCTCAGTTTTTCTCGATTTTGGTGTCATTGGAAATATATTGAAGTACTCTACACAATGAAATCTTCAATTTTGTGTTTTGATGGAGTTTTGTGAGAGAAAAATGAGAAAACACCTCTGGCATGGGGAAAAGGGTAGAACTAACCTTCAACCACCATTTTTAATGCAGTATGGCTTCCATTCTTCTCTAGCATGGTCAAAAATCTTGGGAATGAAATTTTAAGGGTACCCATGCTGTTTTGATGGATTTGGTTGGTGGTTGAATGATTCCTTTACTTTTCCTACATGTTTTCTCCTTCCTGAGCTCGGGTTTTCATTGTTAAAAGCCAGATTTGGCTCATTTGTAAAGGGTTGGACATTTTTATGTTTTGCATACTCCCTCCTTCACCCTGGAAAGTGAATTTTTGGAATATCAGACCTCTTTCAGGACTGCAACATGTTTTTTGTCTCTTTGCTGATTGTAATGCGTTGTATTTTAAAAATGGAAATGACAATACAAGCTCTGTGAATGAATTTGCAATCATCTCTTATGTTGTTTGCTTCTATACTGATCCTTCATTACATTTTTTTGCAATTTGTGCATGATTTTTGTTACATTTTGTAACTTGTGTCAATTTTTAGAAATAAATGTTCACCACTCCTTTGGTGTATCATCACTTTTACTTAGTTTTATTTCTTTTACATCCTTTATCTCTGTCTCCTTGGAATTTAGAGTAGGATCTAGTATTAAACCTCTGCAAATTTCATGCATACATCTGATCAGAGGAGTAGAGGAACCAACCTTTAATCTAGAGATTCTTTTCCCAATTCTGCAAGTCCCACACTTGGGGAAAAGATTCAATGTTGTGCAATCACACTGGATGTCCATTATCAAACTAGAAATATGAGAAAACATCCAGGGGTGCTGCTGATTTGCACTAACATTTAGGTATTTGTTAGAACAAATAAAATTTTTTGGGCTTCCCGTATTAATCAACTTCAAGAATACCTCAAGGAGATACTACTATTCATCATAATACAGACTTCCCGCATCGATTTGTCTATGAATACAAAAAATCACAATACAAAAGGAAAAATAAAGAAAAATATGAACCTTGGGTCATGGACTTGCCTATGCTGGTTTTGGGTATCTTTCAGAAGGGGCATGTTGTCCCACAACAAGGTTACACTAAACAAACAAGTCCACCCTACCCTCTTTTACTTTATCCTATCTATTCAAGGAATGTGGTGCACATGTAACAATTTTGTGATCATGCAACTTATTTCAACCATAGACCTATCAATCATGTATTGTATCTAGGGGCTTATGTTCATAAGCCTATTTATATGGCCCTTATGGTCCTTGAAAACTTTGGAGCATTCACTTATTTTTAGCTAACTTTTGCCTACTTTTCATTTCACCCACACCAATACACATCATCTTTTCCAAAACATTATACATACTTACAAACATGAAATAAAAACCAACAAAAATAAGACCATATATATAACAATCACACAAATTAACCAATTACCCTTTTCTATTTTTTGGCTCAATATTTTACCTTGCCTTTTTTTCTATCTTACCTTACAGGGACAATTTGTCTTACCCAACCTACCTATCATAAATCTTCTACCTTTTCTTACTAAGACAATTTTCCTTAACCATCCTACCTATCAGAAATATTCTACCTTGTCTTACCAGGACCCTTTTTCCTTACCCAACCTACCTATCTGAAATCTTATTCTTCCCTATCCTATGAGAGAACTACATCGGCTTGAGGCTCCCTTTGCAAGGGCTATGTAGGTAGTAATTTTAAGACTTGGGGTCTTTGAAGGTTATCTTGGCCACCATTTTAAACCAAACAAACCATACATTATAACCATGCCTATACATATAATTTCCATAACAACAATAACTTGGAAATTAAACCAAACCCATGCTTATACATATAGTTTCCATAACATCACTAACTTGGAAATTAAACCAAACCATGCCTACACATCCAATTTCCATAATAACAATATATTGAAAATCAAACAAAACCATCACATCAACCATGCCTACAACTAAATTCCATAATAACCATATAATGGAAATAAAAACAAACACAATAGATATAAGTTCCATCATCTATATACTAGAAATTTTGTATGTCAATACAGTTTATATACAGATATAAATAAGTCTCTCAAAATATATCATGTACACGTCACCTCTTCGAAACGCAGGCCGGTATATATAAGTCAAAAATTCAAAATAAAGAACATCTCAATATGTATGTCATCCCTAAGAGGGTCAGGCAGCTTTCTCACTCTCTTCTATCCCCTCACTTAGCCTCTATCTCCATGAACTAGTCACCTCCCACTGAACCTGCCCATGAAACTGATGGCTCCCTAAACTACTAGCACTATGGGTCAGTGAGTTGGACCTCTCACTAGCTATCTACTGAGCTCTATAAGTAGCATAACTAACAAAATGGATACCACTCTCTATAATCTAATCATTATAATATCTGGCCTCTGCCACCACCTCTATGTATTGGTTCATCGATATCACTTATGGTGATGTCATCACTATCTGTCTCTATCCCTAACGCTGTGGACCTTATTCCTGTGGTAGTGGTCCATGTCCCTATACCAGAGGCTGTGGGCCCTTGTAGACACCAAATTTTTCATCCCTCAACTCAATGCACTTACAGTCAAAAACACCAGATTTATGACATTACTTTAATTAATTAAAATGATTCCCCATTAATTAATTAATCGCATCCCCCTCACATCTAAATTATTTAATTAATTTATTTAAATAATTCCCCCTTTACACCTCACTACGACACCTCATTAACCGCCTTCTTAATTAACTACACACTAACTTACTCCTAATTAACAAAACCTTCCAAATACACTAACTTATTAACTACACCTTCCATAAATGCTAACTTACTCCTAGTTAACTAAACATTCCAAAAACAATAACTAATTAAACATGCCAAAAAATACTAAATCTTCTTATCCTAACTAAAATTTCCCCCACCACCTCTTTAACAACCTCAAAGTTATCTCACTCGAAATAGAAGAAAAATTCTTGTTTCTCAACTAAACTAAATATCTTCTGTAATCACCAGTGATTTTCCCAATCACCAGAGATCTATAAATACAAGCATTTACATGTCCTTTCAGGAGGAATATGAACAAATTCAAAAGTTTCATAGGTACATTCTGTCACATTTTAATCTCATCAGGCATTAGCATTCTCCATCAACATAACTCAACACCAAATTATCTGAGGAACATCAAATTTGAATACAAATTTATCATTTTCCTCCTAACATTTCCTCTATCACACCAACATCCTGCAAGGTAAATATTTAATTTTTGTTAATTTTAAAAAACAAAGTCATGTAAATTTATATTTTTTGATCAAATACACATTGCTAGTTCTCTATTTTTTATAAATTTGATAGCTAGATCATTTATTTTAACTCTGTTTTGAAAAATAGTCAAGTTTCAAAGTAATTGCCAGTGATTACCCAAATCACCTGTGATTTTCCTGAATCACTAGCAATTCCTATTTTCTTAGGACTTTTCACTATTTTTCACTTAATCTAACCAAAATGCAAAGATTTTTCTTGTTATCTACTAATTTGTTTTCTAGCATGATGTCTTTAGATGGTAGTAGGAGGCTTTAATTATCCTATAGTTGATATTGGTTCCTATCCTATCATTTGACACCCATGCTACTAGAAGCAATACAAGATCCTCCACAATCTAAAGCTCTATGTGATTCAAAACATGCCCTTTCACCATATGGAGGACATATTCACAACAAATCATCATATAAGGGAGGCCATAAAATCATTATAGGATGTATACAATGAAGCTATAAGGCTTCAAGCAAACCTCACACAATACAAGCATGCTTGCAAGATGGGCTTGGACTTGTCAGACGACCACAACACAACACTTGTAACTGACGACCATAGCCAAATCAGTATCTCAAGAACCATCGCTCCCCTCTCTCATCTCTTTGACAAACGTAAATAATCCTCTAACTTATTTACGAAGGATTATATTTCCATTCCAGATACTGACACCACTGTATGGGAGTAAGAAATAATTTATTTTGTAGCCTCTAATGTGACTGAGAGCCTGTACACAGACCAAGAATATGATTTATGGTTTTAAACCATGACTAATATTAGATATATATGTACTTAATTTTAATAAGTGATAGTGACACTTGTATCTTGGTATGTTGTAGCACGTTCAAAAAAATCAATAAAAGCTTAAGCCATATTTCTGAGCAATAACGTTATTTTGTATAAATGTGATCTTTGTAAGTTTTTTTACATGAAAAGAAGCTTTGATCCATTACTTTAGACAGTGTGCAATAAAAACATAATCAACATTGTGGGTACCCTAGAAACCTTGCCATATTGAGGTCAAGCTCGGTTATTACCCCTTGAACTGAATCAAGACAACCAAAGTAGACATTGTAGCACGCCTGATGGGACCCTAATCCCTGTTTAATTTCATCATTTCTATCATCATTTTGATTATTATTGTTTTCTTAACATATTATCATCAATATGTAAAATATTTCTCTTTATTTCCTACTTCTTCTAATCAAATTATAGGCTCTTTTTCTTTGGAAGTTGTACCTTCTGGATTTACTACGTTAACATTTTGATAATTTTACAAAATTAAAATTAAACAAAATTAAAAGAAATAAGGAGTGCTTTCATAGTAAGTTTTAAATCCATCTCTTTAAATTTCAATTTTGCATTATTGGTTATTTGTTATCATCAAAATCAACACTTCATTTTGGGACCTTAAAAATAAAACAATCACATCCTTGTTCCTGCACATAGTTTAATTAGGGAGGAAAAATTGTTGCATTCACTTATTCTCCCTCATACACAACTGAATCACTATCAAAATCTAAAATATATTTAAACATCTCCCACCCAAGTGAAACTGATTGGGATTTCATCACCCAACAGGGAAGCCAACTTAGTGTTCTGGTCAAGTATAATCTCCTATCTGTCAGTATATATTGGCTCAACACCTGAATCCCTTATTGCAACGTAACCATGAAGTGAGGGGGTAGTCCCTAATACCACACTCGTACCAGTAGTAGTATAGAGTTGGGCCTCATGTACCTTTGGGTATATCGAGGACACCGACCTTAAACACACTTGAAACCATCCCTAGAAAACCACTCCCTAGGACCCCTATTCACCATCTTACACATTTCATTTTTTCTATAACTAATCAAGATAACTATAAAATCACTCTCTTATTTTTCTTTCTTGTTGTTTGTAAAATGACACATCCACTTGTTTTCCTTTCTTTCAAGTGTTCCTTGTGTGTTTTCTTATTATGGTACTTACCAAACAATAAGCTTGTAGTAAAATCCTTGAAAACATGTCCACGCCACCTACATTCTACACTTCAGCACCTTTTACTCCTATAAAACAACAACTCCCATACTATCAAACATACACATCTAACCATTTTTCAGACCCTCGTTAAATTTGGCATGAAGTAGGAGCCAATTATAGCAATACAATAGAAAAAAAACTCTTGTATTCTCCACATCAGTGTAATATTCAAATTCTCCCTCCCCTAGATCTCAAGAAGAGGAACAATATCTTTCTTCCAGTCCTCAAACTTCTAAACTCCCTTTCTACAATACGGGAGAACCCATCTTTGAGGAAATGTTTGATTCTAATTCCATTTCCCTTAATGCTTATATAGCTGCAAGAAACATTCAGATCAACCAATCATTCCTCCATCAATCTGACACACCTAAAATCCATCTTCTGCCATTGCAGGTTATATTGATCAAAATCAAGACCCTACTGTCTAATAGTTATATCCATACACCTCAAGTCTATCTGAAACATTGAACAATAGTCAACCTCAAGCATCTATCCCCACTACAAATCCATTTAAAACTTTGAATGAGAAAGTTTCCATCATTCAACCAGAGACATCTGGGGTTTCATTAGCTCCCACCTACAACCTTCACATGATCTCATCACAAAAAACCTCTTCTCAACAACCCACATCTTCTCCAGGTCCTTCTATGGGATCCACACCACCTTTAAAAAATGTCACTACTCCATCATCTACTCCTTCGGTCACCTCATACATGCCAACACCTCTTTTGAGTTCTATCTCCCCTTCAAGGTTTATGTCTTCCCAACAAGTTACTACTCCCATTTATAATATCACTATGTCCATCTCCATAACAACACCATTGGTTAATAATAGTGTCATTCCTAGTACACATCCTGTTTCACAATACATACCACAAACTTTGCAACCATTTCTCTCTCCACCCCAGTTTGTACCTCAAAAAGACATCCAACTACATGGTACCCTACAAAAAAGTGTTCCACAACAGGAACCATCTTTCCTCACCTTAGCTATGTCTTCTCAACAAACACCCACATATTCACAACCTCTTACATATGTATTGATGCCATTACAATACCATTATATTAAAGCCTCACAATGTATCACTTTGCAATAAGGATCATCATCCCATCAGAACATTCCACAACATAATATCCTTCATCATCAAAACATTCCCCAACAAAATCAATAATATATACCTCAATAATATAGATATAAACAAAATATTCCATCATACTATTCCCTGCAATAAAATAACTCCTATCAGCGTAATCTCCCATAGCAACATAACATCTCCCAATAGAACATCCCCTACCAAAAAAACATTTTGTAGTAGTATCCAATATACTCATAACCCGATCAGTCTTTATCATAACTCATCCCTACAATATTCAATGAAAGCCAATCCTCTTCAATATATTTTAAACCACAGTTTTTAGCCTAGAATCCTCTTCATTAACATCCAAGAATGCACTCTCTTATGATCAAATTTGTAATGATCCCATTCACCCTTTTATATAGTACAATACATATGCACCTCATTAGGAGCTTCAAAAACTTACTAAGTTTTATATCAAAGAAGATCCCAAACAACACATCCGTGCCTTTTGCCACACGTGTTATCTAATAGCTCATGATTAGGATCTCATGTCGAGGACCTTTCCTATGTACCTTGTCATTCATGATTTAGAATGGTAAAAAAACCTCCCACAACACTCATTATTCACTTTCACACAACTTGCACAATTGTTCTTAGACCACTTCTCCATAAATGTAGCCAGTAAAATCACTATTAATGATTTGTATGCCATTACATAATTTGAAGATGAATCCATCACTAATTTTATAGCCCATTGGAGGGCCACTACCAGTCAACTATCCTTTACACTACCACAACCACAATTAATCAAAATTTTATGTCGTGCATATGCCAAAAAAATTTCTACTCTACAAATCTAGTTATTCCACAATTTTGATGAGACTTTTACCATGGTCCGTAAGTTAGAATTGTGAGCCTTAGAAGATGGACGGGTAAAAATTCATCCTAAGAAACTAAAAATGGATTTCCCATCTAATCCACCATTCAACTCAGATAAGTCTAAATCAGCCGCTAATACCGTTATTGTCAAGTTTGATCCTAAGGAAAATTCAACAACCTAACACTTTTTTCAATAGCATAACTATACTCCCATAGCCAAATTTTATGGTCTAGTTTTTGATAAATTTCTCACATCTATTCTAATATCACTTCGACCCATTCGACCCATCGAGATATAAATTTCAAAACCCATCTGGTATCGAGATAATGAATTCTGTAAGTTCTATAGGGTTAATGGCCATGACATTGAAAGGTGTCACACATTACACAATGTGCTTCAAGACTTGATTGACAATGGTGACCTTCACTTAGATAATCTAAATGCACCCCAAAAATAAGGCCTTGATATATTCAAAAAAACTTTTCCAAATCACCCCTCTTCCTTCGAACAATCGCAAACAATTTTTTTTCATAGCATTAATGCAATAACTAAGATCGAGCCTGTCCCTCTAACCACTTCATCACCCAATGAAACAAAATCTGCATAATCAACACCATCACTTAGTGAACTTGAAACTACCAACATAGAAACCTCCCTTGTTCAACACCTTCCTCAAAGTCTCCCTATTTCTCCATCACCTATACCCATGAAGTCTAAGCTAGAATCAAAGAAGCTTGAAACTGTCGATGCACCACTTGATACTAAAGACATACCCACATCCTCATCTGATGTTGTTACCAAGTCCATAACCTTACCCTACGACACAACTACATTAACGCTTGCACCTAAATTTGTAGACATAACTATGATACCACTTGAAAAATTCTTAGTACAACCATCCTCACCCAAGCCAACCATAGGAAATATCCACCCCTAATCTATGAAAGTAAACAATCCAAAATCTACAAATCATTTAGACCACACCATCCAAAATTCTTCTCCTTCACTAATTTCAACAAATACACCATGTTCATCTGAAGTATCAAGAGGGCCTAATAAACAGGGTGTAGTTCACGTCTTTAGAAGTCCTTATTATGTTGAAACTTATCGTTTTAGTGGTCCTCCTCCTTTCTGTCCCTCATTCCATCTAAGAGACATACCTACTTTTAGAAATCATCCTATCATGTCAGACCTAAGACCTATGAGAATGCCCAAATCAAGATCCTAAAACCATCCTTATCTCACCCTGGACCTAGATCCTTTACATGAATCTTCTTTACCATGTCAGTTAATCACCCTATCATTACAGGGGTAAAACTAGTATATCATACCCCCATCGCGAGTCCATATTTTACATCTGATCCTCACCCTATGTCTCCTATACAACCTAACTATCCTTTGCAACTACTGCACCCACTTATTGTAATAGATAAAAGACCTTTGCGCCTGCTAAGTAAGAAGACTATTGTTAAACAATCTGCTACACCTTTCTATAAGAAAAATGAATTCCCAGCTACATTCAGACCTGAATGACTTTATGTCACCATTTTGGATAACCTATTGCAATAAGTTCTCATTATGTTACCACCTCCCAAGCCATTAAGTCGCCATGGGTAGAAGCCCTCTTGGTTTGAATTTTCTACTTTTTTTTTATTATCATAGAACATGAGGCCATACCATAGAGGATTATAGAGCCTTTCATCAAAAAGTTCAAAACATTGGTAGTTCACTCTTCCTTCCTTCTCATGCAACATCGACATTAACCTCAATAAATTTAGAGGAGTCAACATCTGAAGCATATAAGCACCAAATCAATGTTTTCCATGTCACCACATGCACCCAAGACTATAACAAAGAACCATCTGGATCTAAGAAAGATAGAGAATTTGTTTCCATACCTTCACCTACAGAACTATCGAAACCATATGATAAACCTAGGTTTTCTATTTCATTAGCTCCTAGAGAGCCTAATTAAACAATATCGTCCAAAGGTAGAGTCTCAATACAAGTGGCTACATCTCCACTCACCAAATTGCATAAAGTAAACATTAAACAACTACAAAACATCCCCCATTAGGATGTCACTTTATGAACTTGTGCAGACCTCACAAAATAAAATAAAATCCATGTTAGAGGCCCTCTAATCCATCACTATTCCAAAAGATGATCTAGCCCATTTCATATATTTTTTAGGTTCCCTAAAAGCATCTATTTTCATCTCATTCGAACCATCCAAAATTTCCTCTCTTAGACAAGAGGATCATGACCTATGAATTTTCATCAATGCACAAATCAATGACACATCCATAAATTTTTTTATGATTGATAGTGGTGCCATCATCAACATCATATCATCCCTTTCCTTTGATCAACTCAAACTACCAAACAATGTTATTGCTCAAACTTTGGTTCTGTCACGTTCTTTCAATGACACTATCGCACCTACCATAGGCACAATTAAACTTCCTCTTAAGGTTGGTGTTAAAACTCTACCTACACTCTTCTACATTATAGAAGAAGAGTTTCAGTACAACATGTTATTAGGAAGCCCCTGGATACAAACCATGCGCTATGTTCCTTCCACCCTTCCACCCTTCATCATTGTCTCAAGTATGAACATGAAGGCCAGACACTCACTATCCCTACTGATTTAAATCTGTTTGTTGACTGCTATATGATGTATTGCCCAAATGACATTCTTGTACCTACATCCATGCTAAAATCATATGATCAAGAATATACTAACGCTTTTATCCTCTCTTCCACATTACCAAAATATTGTTCTCTAGGTGAAGCCATGAAGTGCCTCACGCTTGGGCAATATTACCTCCTCATTCTCAACTCTATCCCTTCAATAAAAACATATGGTCATCTCAAAAAACAACCCATGTATGAACATAACATAGGAGATATTATCTCTTATGGTTCCGCTTATCTTAAAACCAATCTTGTCTATGGAGGATGTGAGCATTTTCCTTTTCACATTATCAATCCACATCACACCATTCCTTTCACAATGGACTTCAAATCTTTTGATAATCCAAAATTTGCTCGTATGTATCTCCATCACTATGCATGGAAAGGATTTAGTCTCAGACATTATGAAAAATGGATCCATGATTAGTCGGTTCTACATTCTCTTAAACCACATGATTTTTTTTCTAGGTTATAAGAATCCCCTTTCTATAACATGTGAAGCTAATACCTCTAAAACAAATTCCTCCATAATTATTTCAGAACTAGGATCACCACCCACAAGTCATTAAGACTCTGTAAACATGGACAATGTCATACCTATTCCACCTAACATTTTTTTAATCAATGTGTTATCATTAGGACCACTCACATATCAATCTTTCCACTCTACTAAATATCTACCACTTTTTCACCAAGTAATGGTTGAAGAAGACTCACTGACCATATACATCCTTTAATGTTAGGATCGTCAAGACATCATATCTCATATGGGAGCTAAATATCATTACCTTAAAAAATACAAACAACCTGAAACACCTATTCTTCTTAACGAATCCACACTCGATATTAACTTAGGAACACCACAGGACCCTCGCATAGTCAAGGTTGGCCAATCCCTTGATCCATAAGAATTGAGTGATTTTACCACATTTCTAACAAAGTATAGTCAAGCCTTCACCTGGTCTTATAGCAATATGCCTGGGATCGATCCTAACATTTTCGTACACAACATTGTCACATATCCTAACACTAAACTGGTCAAACAAAAGCTTCCTAAGATGCACCCATGTATATCTCTCCTTGTTAAAGAAGAATTGCAATGTGTTTTATCCACCAACTTCGTCATACCCATTGACTATCCACAATGGGTCTCTAACATCGTACTCGTAACTAAAACTTCAGGAAAAATTCATATCAACACAAACTTTAGGGATCTCATTCTTTCTTTTCCAAAATATTATTTCCCTCTACCAAATATAGATCAACTCGTAGACCTAAAAAATGACAATGAAATGATTTCCATTATGTATGGATTTTCTAGTTATAATCAAATCCTTATCTCCCCTGATGATCAACATAAAACCACGTTTATAACCCCTTGGGGAACCTTTTACTATTGCATTATTCCTTTCGGTCTCAAAAATTCCAGGGAAACATACCAATGCACTATGACACACATTTTCCATGATCTCATTCATAAAATTATTTAAGACTACATTGATGATCCCCTTAGGAAATATAAATAATAGAAGGATCATCTCAATGTCCTTGAATCAATCTTTTCCTATCTCATTCATTTTTGTCTCCACTTGAATCCTTTAAAATGTTTTTTTGGTTTCCTCACTAAAAAAACTTTTAGGATTTATCATATCTCTTTGTGGAATTGAATTTGATCCCATAAATATCAGAGAAATTATCAATATGCCTCCACCCTCTAATATTAAATAGTTGTGTAGTCTACAATGAAAACTAAATTCCATATGACATTTCATATCACAACTTTCCAACCGCTATCAACCATTTGACCATCTGCTCCACAAAGACATAGTGTTCCATTGGGATCCTAACTACTAGAAAGCCTTTAAAGAAATAAAACAACATATATTATCACCATATGTACTAATTCCACCTCATGAAGGAGAACCATTTTATCTCTACATCTCCACCTTGGAGCATGCCCTAAGAGCCATGCTCACTCACCGTGATAATCAAGGTCTTGAACAGGACATGTACTACATTAGTCACACCCTCCATGAATATGAAACACAGTACTCTGAAGATAAAAATTTGTGTTGTACATTGTGCTTCTCTACTTCCAAAATTTGACACTATCTTCTCAATCACAAAACATACGTTGTCACTAGTTTTAATTTGCTTAAGGACATGCACACTAAACCCTATCACAATGACTGAAAAGCTAGATGATTAACACTTATGAATTAATATGATCTTGAAATCATACTGAAAATTATATCAAAGGTCATGCCATTTCCGATCAACTCACTGAGGCACCTCTTCTGGATGGTTAACCACCCCATGAATATTTTCTCGACGAATCTATCAATAACATTAATGAATCTGACGATTATGAATCAGAATTTTTCCCTATTAAAATGACCCTCTTCTTTGATGGAGCTAAATTTCAAGAAGGTGGAGGGGTCAGTGTCATCATCATACCACCTTGGAACATTCCCATCCCATTATCATTCAAACTCAATTTTGAGTGTGCGAATAATATGAAAAAATATGAGGCCTTTATCATGGGTTTAACTACTACTATTCTCCTAAGCATCCATAATTTGTAAATATATGGGGATTCACAACTTGGTGTTAGTCAATTCAAAGAAGATTACTAATGTAAAAATGAGGTCCTTCAAAATACAAGGTTGTTGTTGAATTTCTCCTTGGCACATTCGATCATTACACCATTCAAGCCATTTCACAATCTTCTAATAGGTTTACAGTCACTATGGATTCTTTAGGGTCCCTTGTCCCCTTAAAAATGGAAAAATCAAAGGATAAAACTAAGATGTCTATAGTCATTCAATGATTAAACCATCATTCAAATCAAAGTGATCTACCTTCCATAAAAATCATTGACATAAATCCATTAGATCTGTGGTATACTCAAATGTTTGACTATCTCATTGAATTTGAACTTTCACCAGATTTGTCATAAGGTACTAAAATATCCTTCCTTCAATGTGTCACTCTCTTCATTTTCATAGGAGGAATCATTTATAAATGTAGTTTTAATGGTTGATTATTAAATTTCCTCAAGTCAGACAAATCAACCAATGTAATCAAAGAGGTCATGTTATTGCAAATTAGTAGCACCCTTTGGATGTCTTCTCAGATTTCTAGTATGATAATGGACATCCAGTGTGATTGCACAACATTGAATATTTTGCCCCAAGTGTGGGACTTACAAAACTGGGAAAATACCCTTCAGATTAAAGGCTAGCTCCTTCACTCCTCTGGTCAGGTGTATGCATGATCTTATAGAGGTTTAGTACTAGATCTTACTCTAAATTCCAAGGGGAAAGAGATAAAAGATGTAGAAGAAATAAAAATAATTGAAAGTGGTGATACACCAAGGGACTGGTGAACATCTGCTTTGTAAAATTTACACAGATCATAAGAAATACAACACAAAATATGCACAGATTGCTATAATGTAATGAGAGATCAAAATACAATGATAAACACATTAAAGGATTGGGAAAAAATCAATCACAGAACACACATTATCATTCCCAAGTTCAATATAGTGCATTACAATGGCCAAGAGGCAAAAAACGTGCTGTAGTTTGTATGAGAGGTATGAAACTCCACAAATCCACCTATTGAGGAGGAAAAGAGAGCTTGCAAAGAAAAAATATGTTCAATCCTTTACAAATGAGCCAAATCTGGCTTTTAATGGCTGATTAGAAGGAGAGATAGCAAAAAATGTGGGCAAAACAAATTTATGCATTCAACCACCAACCAAATTCCTCAAATTTCACCTGCAGATCAGAAAAATGACCATACTTCATTAAATTTGGTGGTTGAATTTCAATTCTACGTTTTTTTATGCCAGGGACATTTCTTTGATTTTTTCCCAAAATACAAAATTGAACCCTCTATCGTGGAGAGAATTTCACCATCTTTCCAATGATACCAAGAATGTGAAACTCTAAGCTCTGGATCAAAATTTATGCCCTCCTGAAGATTTAGGGCAAAAAAGGGCCAAAAATGGGTTGGTGGGACGAAAGTTTAAAATTTTCCCCTTTTTAAGATATGGGAAATTTTCCCCAAAAATATCTACCCCCCGCCACTACAATGCCACGTGGCACATCCTAATTGGATGCGGGCTCCATATGATCATTTTACGCCTTTTTGAGATTTTGGAAAATTTTCCTTTATCGCCCCATGCTCCGCCGGTTTGATGCCACGTGGTGCTCTCTGATTCACTCACGGGAAGCGCTTCTAATTTTTTGTTGACTCCAACCATTTCCCTAAATAGGACACATGACGCCTTTCCATTGGCATGGGGCTAAACCAATTATTTTCCCTCTGCGGACCCACCTTAATATTTTTTCCGACCACATGGACATGTCGCATGCTCTAATTGGCCCAGGCCATTGTAGGGCAGAGTTTATTGTGCCATTTACCACACTTTGGAAAAATAAAAAAAAATCCCCTCGTGCCTCCACCTCCTTCCAGTTCATGGACATGTGGCAGCTCCTCATTTGCTGTGGGACTTAGGGCTGACATTTTCTTTTTGTGCCAACCTTGGAAATTTTTTCAACTTCTCCCCACCGGTTCAAACTCTAACACCTCCATGGATACGTGTCACCTTCCCATTGGCTGGCGGGCCCTCCGGCCAAAATTTTCCTTTGCATGCCCCAACCAAACCTTGGTGAAAATTTCTAATTTTACCCCCGCTCCCACCATTCCTCTACCATGTGGCACTCTCTTATTGGGCACGAACCTTTACTTGGAAAATTTCCCTCCAAAACTCCGTTGAGCCATAACTTGCAAAATACAAGGATTTAGAAAGAAAAATTTACCATTCTGGAAAGTTGAGAAGATTCTGTATCTAATGAAACCATTTCCAAAAAATTTTGAGTGCCTGAAAAGTGAAAAAATTCAACTGAGGTAGAAGGAAGGAAGGAATGAAAGGAAATTAGCCAAAAATGAGCAAGGGGTTTATTTTGGATAGCAATTTTGGCGACTCAGAGGGGTCATCTGCTTGTTGGATGAAGTTACCAGTTGTCTAAAGTAATGCATTGGGAATGGAGTCATCAAATTAACTGCTTGGTAATCCAACTCATTAGAAAATTTTCAAGAAGGAAAATATAAGAGTAGAACATCACTTGATCTAGAACATGGCCTGCAAAACTACATTCTGGGATAGCAAGCATGTGCCAAAGCACTTAGGGAAATGGAAAATGAAGCTATAACAGAACAATGTGCACAAGCACTTGGAGGAATGAAAATCTAAGATAATATGTACAAGGTGAGGAGCTTCTTTTCTAATAGCAATGCTTTAGATGGACTCCATTAATTGGAATCTGTAGTTCTTCACCATCCAATGTAGACAATTGGAAGGCATTGTTGTTCTTACATTTTGTGACCATATAAGGGCCACTCCAAATGGCATCAAACTCTGAATGCCTTCCTGGCTTTGCTCAGTCTACATCCCATTTCAACACTAAATCTCCAACTTAGAAGGTTCTAGCCTTGGCTTTCCTAACAAAGGTCCTCTTGACCAAAGCTTGGTCCTTCTCCATTGTTTGGGCTATGTGATTTCTAATTTCTTGGAGCTCCATCAGTTCTGAATATCTAATCTCCATGGGTTCAAACTCCAACAACTCCAATTGCTTCATGAGTTCCAATGTTGGTAACTCAATTGACATGGGAAAGATTTCCTCTCTTCCATAAACAAGTCTGAATGGAGAGTTACCTGCAGATCTCTTGGGCGTTATCCTATCAACCCACAAGGCTGATTTCAATTTGGTGTGTTAAGTCCTCTGGTTTTCATCAAGAGTCCTCTTGATGATCTTTAACAAGTTATTGTTGGTAGACTCAGCTTAGCCATTACCTTGAGGGTAATAATTTGATGAAGTTCTCAGATAAATGCCATTTTTAACAGTCCATTCAGTTACCTTTGATCCAATGAATGCCAAAGTATTATCTGATATTATAGTGGCAAGTATACTAAATTTGGTTACTATCCCCTCATAGAATTCTAGAATGCTAGATTCATTTGCTTCTTTAAGTGTCACTGCCTCAGTCCATTTGGTGAAGTAGTCTGTTACTGTTAGAATCCACTTGTGTCCTTCACTTGAGTTTGGGTTAATGACTCTAATGAAGTCCAAACCCCATTGCATGAATGGCTAATCAACCAAAATTGGTTGCAATGGAAGGGCAGCTAATCTCTCCTTGCTTGTGAAGAATGCACAACTTTTGCACCTCTTGATCCATGCATAACAATCACCAAAAACCTTGTGCCAATAATATCCAGCCTTCATAATCTTGAGGGCTATCACCCTTGGAGGAAAATGGCCCCCAGCAGATCCACCATGGAACTCTTCTAACATTCTATTAATCTAGTTTGTCCTAATGCATCTCAGTAGCACTCCATTTACATCTTTCTTGAACAAAACACCATCAACAAGTGCATATGGGACAACCTACAATTTGAAGTTCCTTCTCTTAGTTTTGTTCATCTCTAGAGGGCATAGGCCTATTTTTAGGAAGTGCACTATCTCTTGGGTCCAGAAAGGAGTGAGTACACTATCATTCTCTTCTTGAACACCTCTTTGTCCTTTGTTATCTTGCAATGCCAAAACAACATCCTTCTCATTGCTTGCTTCCATTGATTTACTCAAGACCACTTTTTCACATAATCCCTTTCCTTGGACCATCTTGGTGACTTTGATCTCAATGTTGTATTCCATGACACGAGTAATCCACCCTACACATTTTTCATTTAGGTCTTTGTTGAGGAGGAAGTCCTTAACTCCCACATGAGAAACCAGCAGTTGTACCTTGTTATTTGAAACTAGGTGCTTACATTTCTTCAAGATCCTAATCACTATAAGAACATGCTTCTCAATGAAAGAATATCTCACCTCATAGTCCTTTAGGCTTTGGCTAAAGAAGGCAATTGGCTGCTCTGCCTCTTCTTTGTTCTACTGTACTAAAATTGTAGAGATTGTATCATCACCTCCAAATGCATAAAGCATAAAATCCTTGGAGAAATTTGGGTTAATGAGAGTTGGAGCTTGTGAGATAGCCTCTTTGATTACCTCAAAACTTTCCTTACCTTCAGCTATCCATTTGAAATCCATACTTTTCTTCTACATCATGGTTATTGGCTTGAAAAGGGCTACAAAATTTGGAACAAACCTATGAAAAAAATTGATTCTTTCCAAGAAACTTTGAATGGCCTTCTTATGACTTGGTAATGACAGTGCTTTTATTGCTTCAACCATCTCTAGATCAAATGCTAATCCTTCTTTGGAAACAATGTGGCCTAGGAGCTTTCCCTCATGAGCTAGGAAAATACATTTCTTGGGGTTCAAGGATACCCAAAATCTTCTACATCTATGGAACACTTGTCTCAAATGAAAGAGATGATCTTCTGCACTTTTAGAAAATACAGTAATATCATCTAAATATATTAGCACCATTTTTTTTATCAATCCCTTGAACGCCATATCCATTGCCCTTTAGAAGGTAGCTCCAACGTTAGACAACCCAAATGGCATTTTTCTATATGCATAAGTTCCCCATTTGGTGGTGAAGGAAGTCTTGAACTGATCATCCTCCTTTACCATGATTTGATTATACCCTGAATAACCATCTAGCAATGAAAACCTCATAGAGCCAGCAACAACTTACAAAATCTACTCCATAGATGGAAGTGGGTAATGATCCTTAAGGGATGCTCTATTCAAATCTCTAAAGTCTACACACAATCTAATTTCTCCACTCTTCTTTCTAACTAGAACCAAGTTTGCTACCCAGCTAGAATGCTTGATGGGAAATATGATACTTGCCTCTATTAACTTATTCAATTCTCTCTTCATGAGAGGCTCCATGTGTGGATTGACTTGCCTTTGTTTTTTCCTGATGGGCTTAGCACTTGGATCCAATTTGATTATATGTTGAGCTAGTTTGGGATTGAAGCCTCTCAAGTCTTCATAGCTCCAAGCAAATACATCCAAGAACTCTTGGAAAAGTTTCCTGAACTCATACCTTTCTTGCTCAGTTGCCACTTTACCAATTTGAAGTGATTTGCCTTCTCCCATTGAGATGGGCACCAAATCTTCTCCCTTGACTTGGATGTTTGCTTTCTCTTTCCTAAATTGATCATTAGGATTAAAAATGGACTCCAAAGTGACAAGTCCTTTTGGCAGTTTGTTTGTTCTCAGCTGTACCACTTGATCACCATACTGCTGTTCTAACTTTTCCTTATTTTTGGCTGAGAACTTAGCTTCTTCTTGTAAGAAATTGATGATTTGTTGGTCACTTTCAAACACTTTCCAACTTACATTATTGTCTGACAATGATGGCCTCACAACCACATGAATGCTTGGCTGCACTTTGTCTTCCTTGATACTTTCCACAACATCAAAGGCTGCCCCAACTACGGCAAGTCTATCAGTAGCTTGGTTTTCTTTCCTAGGGATGGAAATGATGCCAAAGCCTTCAAAGTCCTCAATGAGGTCCCAAACCCTATTCTTATAACACTTGAGCAGGTTATTTTTGGTAGCATGCTGCCCTTTAACTTGATTAACAATTAGCTCACTGTCACCAAAGACTTGTAAGTTCTTGATATCTCTTTTCCTTGACCAATGCAATCCTTGTATCAAAGCTTCATATTCAGCAGTGTTGTTAGAACACGTAAACTGAAATCTAAAAGCTGAATAATACTCAATGCCTTGCGGTGAAACAAGCATAGTTCCCCCACCTGCACCTTGTCTACTTCTTGATCCATCAAAAAATAGCTGTCATACCTCATTGTCATCCTTATGGTCTAGCTTAGTGATACTAGGATAGGTTGATTTTCTTCATGCATGCAATAAACTCCTAGTTCATATTCTTCTATTTCCTTGTAGGGGTAAAAAGCATATACCTTTATTGCTCATTTATCAAGAGTCAAATCTGGGATGCTTCTAACTTTGGTGTCAGCTTCATCCGTGCTTGGATAATCCTCTTGATCAAATGTTGAACAGTTGGCATTGATTTGGCTTTGAGTATGAGGCTCAATGCTAAAGTTTGGAATAGGTTCAGACCTGATTGTGGCCTTAGTTCTATATCATGTTCTAAACAACATGTGTGACCAATCAACAGATAAGTAGCCTTTAATTCTAGCTGTGAAATATCTCGACAAACATAGGGAAAAATGTGGTGGTAAATCTATCACCGAGACATCTTGCAACATAGTGACATTGGAGCATGCATGCAAAGTAAGGCCCAAATCCTTAATTACTCCCACTATTGTTACTACTGTCCCATCTAGTTGCATGACCCCTTTGGATATGATTTCATATTGGAGACCCAAGTAATCAGCTATTTACTTGGGCATTATAGAACTACTTGCCCCAGAATCAATCATGCAATTGTGTACTAGTTTATCCCCAATGATCAATGAAATGTAGAATGGAGGGGGCTTAAAAAATTTACCTTGCTATTCTCCATGATTCTCTTCAGGCTTAGCAGCATTGGTGAGTACCTTCTCTTGCATATAAGCTTGTTGATTTGAAGTTGACCAATTCTTCATGGCAGCTTGTAGTAGATTCCTTTGGCTTGGGATGGATAGTGATTCCCACATAGATATATTCACATTTGTCTTCTTCATTTGTTCAATGATGATAAATGGGGATGAAACATCTTTTTTCTGCCCCCTAGCTTGCACACTCTTTTCTTTTACATGGGCTGCAACAACTGGCATTTGAGCTAGTCTAGAAGGTGGCTTGGGTAGTCCTTGCATGTTTAGAATTGCATTTTGCTTGACAACACCTTGGGGAGTGATTGAATGTTGTGGATCACTTGGAGACAATGACTACCCTTCACCAATATTCCTCTTCTTTGACCTTGTGTTAGCTGCTACACTCTGAGAAATTGCTTTTTCATACCATAAAAATCCTCATCTTGCCAATTCACACATGTAGTATCATTTGGAGTTGTATTTTTCTTGGATGTTCCTTATTGTTGGTTTGTTTCTTGGCTCACCTCGCCCTCTATTCCAGTTGATGTCACCATCAAGGCTTACTTCAAAGAAACATTGAAGCACATAGACTTGTTATGAGGTTCATTACATGGGAAACACCACTCATACTCTTGAGCTACATTATTTTGCACTGGCACTAAGGCTTTAGAGGCAAATGCAGCATTGGGATTATAGGGTTGAAAAGGTCTATTGGAAGGAGGCCTTACTTGATTTTGATTTGCAGCTGGATTGGGTGGCCTATTAGGCTAATATGGTTGCCTATTAGGCTAAGCTTGAGAATGATAAGAAGGTCTAAAACTTAAGGCTTGCTTCCTCTTAAGTGTAACTAGCTCATTGCCCAAATTTTGTAATTGTTTCATGACTTCTTGAAGTTCATTTGAGGCACTAGAAGACGAAGTAGAAGTTTCATTTGAACTCTAATTTCTCAGAGCGGGAATAGGAGCTAAAGTAGGTGCTTGATTAGTGCTTGGGCTTTCCAAGTTATGATATAAGGGCATGGGAGGCCTAGGAGCTAGCTTACTGGCTTGAATCAGACAAATTTCAGCTCTAATAGCAATGCTATAAGCTGTAGGTATAGTTGTACCTCCCATGGATTGAATTAACATAGAAATATAAGACTTTAAAGCTTTGAGATAGTACAAAAAATAACCTTCAACTATTGGCCTTACTACCACTGGGATTCTATCCCATGTTCTTTGAAATCTGAAGTTGAAGTCTGTTAGCTGCTCACTAGGAGTTCTCTTGATAGTTGTCAATTATTCTAGTAGAGACAAATTATCTCCCTTTTCTCCAAAATACTCATGGAGAGCTACGCATAACTGGTTCCAATTTTGGATAAAGCCTACCCCAAGTCTCCTAAACCATTGTAAGGCTTTTCCATTGAATGAGGATGCCAACAATTTACATTTCAACAATCTCATGGATTACACAAATATTAGCGATGTCTTTAACATGGTCACCAGGAGTGGTCTTATTTTCTCTAGTGAAATATGGAATGTTCTTCAATGCTACAATTGGAACTGGATTTTGCGTATTGAGAGCAAGTGGGCTGTTACTAGTGAAGTTGACATAAGGTTTGTGTTGTGCCATTCTGATTGGCCTGAGAACCCTTTTTGATTGGGTGAAAGGTCTACCAGGTGGAGGAGTTAATAGAGTCAAGTTTGGTGGAGATGGAGACCTTTGAATTCTTCTTCCCCTCTACCTTCTTCCTAGGGATAGCTGCAGATATTCAAAAAACCCTTCTTCTCTGGCCCTTGACCTTGTGCGGATACTTCTCATGAATTTTCAGACTTGGACTGCTAAAACTAGTTGATTTTTTCCTTTTGGGAGTCGTCAGAGTGCAGATCAGGGCTGTTTTCAAGCAAGAAATTACAACAAAAGCTCATCAACTTGTTGCAATGAAGATGAAGACCTCTAAGGTCCCACCTGGCATGCCAAAACTATTAGTACAAATCAGCAACACCCTTTAGATGTTTTCTCATATTTCTAGTTTGATAATGAACATCCAGTGTGATTGCACAACATTGAATATTTTCCCTTAAGTGTGGGACTTGCAAAACTAGGAAAAGACCCTCCAGATTAAAGGTTTGTTCCTTCACTCCTCTGATCAGGTGTATGCATGAACTTTCATAGGTTTAGTACTAGATCCTACTCTAAATTCCAAGGGGACAGAGATAAAGGATGCAGAAGAAATAAAACTAATTGAAAGTGGTGATACACAAGGGGAGTGGTGAACATATGCTTTGGAAAATTTACACAAATCATAAGAAATACAACAAAAAATATGCAAAGATTACTAGAAGGTAATGAGAGATCAAAAGACAATGATAAACACATGAAAGGATTGGGAAAAAGTCAATCAAAGAACATACATTATCATTCCTAGCTTTAATACAGTGCATTACAATGGCTAGGAGGAAAAACACATGTTATAGTCTATATGAGAGGTATGAAACTCCACAAATTCACCTGCTGAGGAAGAAAAGAGAGCTTGCAGAGCAAAATATATGTTCAACCCTTTACAAATGAGCCAAATGTGGCTTTTAATGGCTAAGCAGAAGGAGAGAAAGTAAAAAATGCAAGTAAAACAAATTTATGAATTCAACCACCACCCAGATTCCTCAAATTTAACCTATAGAGTGATGGGCTTCATGGATGAACCCATCCTTAGAAGTGCATTGTTCTGCATATCAGAAAAATGACCATACTTCATTAAATTTGGTGGTTGAATGTCAATTCTACATTTTTTTTGTGTCAGGGACGTTTCTTCAATTTTCTCCCAAAATTATCCATCAAAATACAAAATTGGACCCTTTACCGTGCAGATAATTTCACCATCTTTCCAATGATACCAAGAACATGAAAATCTAAGCTCTAGATCAAAATTTATGCCCTCCTGAAGATTTAGGGCAAAAAAAGGCCAAAAATGGGTTGGTGAGACGAAAGTTTAAATTTTTCCCCTTTTTGAGATTTGGGAAAATTTCCCCAAAAATCTCCCCCCCCCCACTGCTCTGATGCCACGTGGCATGTTTTGATTGGATGCGTGCTCCATATGATCATTTTATGCCTTTTTGAGATTTTGGAAAATTTTCCTTTGTCGCCCCGCACTTCATCGGTTCGATGCCACGTGGCGGTCTCTGATTCACTTATGGGACGCGCTTCTAATTTCCATTGACTCCAACGATTTCCCCGAACAAGACACGTGGCACCTTTCCATTAGCATGGGCCTGAACCGATTCTTTTCCCTCTGCGGACCCGCCTTAAGAATTTTTGCTCACCACATGGACATGTGGCATGCTCTGATTGGTGCGGGCCATCGTAGGGAGAAGTTTATTGTGCCATTTACCACACTTTAGAAAAATGAAAAAAAATCCCCGTATACCTCCACCTCCCATCGGTTCATGGACACATGGTAGCTCCTCATTCACTGTGGGCCTTAGGGTCGAGATTTTCTTTTTGCGCCAACCTTGGAAATTTTTTCAACTTCTCCCCGCTGGTTTGAACTCGGACACCTCCATGGACACGTGTTGCCTTCTAATTGGCTAGCGGGCCCTTGGCCCAAAATTTCCCTTTGCATGCCCCAACCAAACCTTGGTGAAAATTTGAAATTTTACCTCCACTCCCACCATTCGTCTACCACATGGCACTCTCTGATTGGGCACGGACCTTTATTGGGAAAATTTCCCTCCAAAACCCCACCGAGCCATAACTTGCAAAATATAAGGAGTTAGAAAGAAAAATTTAACATTCTAGAAAGCTGAGAAGATTTTGTATCCAATGAAACCATTTCTAGAAATTTTGAGTGCCTAAAAAGTGAAAAAAATCAACTGAGGCACAAGGAAGGAAGGAATGAAAGGAAATTAGCCAAAAATGAGCAAGGGGCTTATTTTGGATAACAGGTCCATAATGGCATTTGTGGAGGGCATTTCTGTGGCAACACCATCACCAAGTGCATCATATGACTAAGATAATATTGTCCCACTATCATCAAAGAATGTTTCATGTACATGAAAAGGTGCATTAATTTTCAACTTCACTTTGATCTCATCCACATCCCCAGTCAAACATTATAACCCACATAAGACTTTTGGCATTTCTCTCAATGGGGGTTAGATCTCATTGGTGAGATTAATCCAAAATCATCTCAACAACACCATTCAATCATTATTGTGATAGAATACTTTACTAAATTGGTTAAAGCTATTCCCTTGACCTCAACAAAATCAAGACTCGTCATGAAATTTATATATCAAAACATCATATGTCATTTTGACATTCCACATAAGCTTATCATGGACAATGGTAAATCCTTCAAAAATAAGGAGGTTAAAAATCTTTGTGAAACATTTAACATCAAACTAAGATTCTTATCACCATGTTGTTCTAAAGAAAATGGTAAATTTGAGGCCTCTAACAAAACACTTACTAAAATCCTCATGAAAATCGTAAATGACGTAGGTAGGAATTAGCACATTCAAATTCCATTCACCATTTGGGCTTATTTAACTAGTATTCGTACACCTAAGGGTACTACACCCTTTTTGATAGTTTATGTCTCTAAAGCCATCGTACCCCTAGAAATATAAATCCCATCACTTTTTGTATCCTTAAAATATTTCATTCCCGACGAAGAATATCACCAGAATCATCTTGCACAACTAGAATTGTTGGATGAAAAACATCTAGTAGCCCTAGAACATCACCAAGTTTATCAAGAATGCATTAGTAAAGCATACACCAAGTGTGTCAAAGAATGTGACTTCAAGATTGGTGACCTAATACTTAAGGAAAATAAAAATGTGACTAAATTTGAGTGAAGTAAACATGGAAAGTTTGCCCCTAATTGGATTGGCCCCTATGTTATTACTCACAAATATGGGTCAAGAGTGTATTGTCTCACTTCTCTTGATGGGGAACCTGAGAAGGAACCTTTAAATGATTTGCACTTGCAAACTTTCTTTTGTTAAAGGATTGATTATCATAACAGTAGTTTTAAAGATCTTATCAAAATAAAAACCTTCCATTTCAAAAAACAAATCCATCTCTCTTCTTTATACATACCTAGAGCATATGGATGAATGCCACCTATAAATTTATCCCCTCAACAAAAAAATTTAATAGGGTCTTGCCCTCAGCTCAAAACAAAGTCAAAAACTCATACAGATGCTTTGTGTTAGTATAAAAAATAAATAGGATGATCCTTTGAAGGACAACCATTCAAATGATATATTGTTAAAAAGAAAAGTAGACCAATCCCTTGAAGGAAAACTACCATTTTAAAGTTATGGACGAATCCTTAGAAAGAAGATCGTTCAAATTTAAAATTTAAAATATAGACCATACACTAAAAGGATGGATACATATGAAAAAAGGCTTCCTGTTTTGATCATCCTCTACAAAAATATCAAAATAAAAAAAACATCTTGGAAATCTTCCCGCATCGATCAGTTTTCCCATACAAAACTTCCCGTACTGATCACTTTAATTCTTGTAAAGCACTCAGGCATTGATTCCCTCTAAATTTTTTTTAAAATGGATAACATTTACCCACAAACACATGCATTTTCCAAAATCCACCATGATCAATATGAAGTGTTCATTGATAGTCTCATTTAACATTTCAAAAGGTTGGGAGTGCAAGCGATATAAAAAACCATTACACATATGTTATTTAATGGGGAATTCTTTCCAATTTTACTTCATCTTTTTGAATCACATTTTAAAATTGATACATTGAGGTTAGGTCACATATGCTGAAAAGATAATAACACATCAAGACTAATAATAAAAAACAAAAACATCAACATATCCAACACATATTTCATACAAAAAATGCATAAAATGAATTCTATAAACACCATAACAATAAAAAAGGTCATGATCATCATCATATACAAAATCAAATAAATATATCACATCAGGGGATTGTCTGAGCCTAATAAACATAAGAATGAAAATCATCACCATATATATATCAAAGTTCTTTGTCCATACAATCAACATAATGTCAAACATTGAAAAAAGGGCTTTTATGAGCCTACAATCAAATGGTAAATTCCATCAAACTAGGATCGGGAGTGCATCCCACTATAGCACCACTGGATCCTCCTGCACCATTATGCCCTCTCGGTGGTCTCCATGATGGGTTTCCCAACACTCGCCGCACTTTCACTAGGCCTAGCTGTTGGTGTGGCACCCCTTTGGGTGGCTATATGATCAACATACAAAGTGGCATCGAGGTAGTTCCTGATGATCATATCCATATAGTTGTCCCTCTCCACTCTCATAACCTCATAATGGGACATTACAATCATACCAAAAGAGCCTACAAATGTCCCTCTCAGTCTAATAAACACCGATAACTCTATGTTAGAAATAGAAGGCCCTGTGATCCCCAAGGTCTTCCAACAAGTATCTCTCTAACTATTGTACCATTCCCTATATGAAGATACATGTACAAGCTATGGTTGTAGCCCATCATGTTCTATGATCAAGAAATCCCTCTCTCCAATAAGAGTGTCTCACACTCCCACTAATTCATCCCTCTCCCTCCAAGTGACATCTCTCTCTACCTCTACTATGACCTTCTTGGTCATCACTGTAGTAATATATGGAGCTATAAAAACATCTAGCTTGACTCTCTCCTCATCAACCCCACCACCCTCCTCGGCTCCTCCCTCTTCTTGAGACTACACTCATCTAATTGATTGGGCTACCCTCTCTTCTTTCCTCATCTTCTAAAAATTCCTCAATGAATGAGACCACCAATTAATGAAATCTTGGGTGACCCCTACATCATCGATCGACACCACATGACCATCCTCATCTAGACCCATCACACCTAGCTTCTTGATATAGGTTCCATCGTTATCACAAATTCATGTGGGGTATCAATATTCCCATCCTACCTCCTATGTAGAACCGGATCCTCAGATATATCCTGAACCAACCCAAACTATCTCATCACTCAAATAAAGTGTATAAAATCATCCTCTCTAGATCTGCGGCCCTGGACCCAGGTGTTCTACTATAAGTACAATAAATCTCTAGAAAACTCTGACCAATCATAAAAATCTACATACGACTGCCAAATCACATCCCAAACTTGTAATCTAGATATCAAGTCTCTGTAATAGGTATACCCCTTGGCCTTCCTCACTTTGTCAAGACTCATACTCCCTCTCATGAAGCTTGGGTGCCTCAGTTCTATAACACTAGGTAACGCAAATGGGTAAGCAATGGAAATGTGCTTGTGGGAAAAACATTTTAGTAAGAAGCCAACATCTATCCCATAATGCTTATGGGTTGTCCAAGCCCACAACTACTTGTATGTATGTGTTAATAAGTTCAGAGCCCACTTGAAGAATGTGCATTGATCCATCATCTCCGCAACTACCACCACCATCATCCATGGGAATCTCCCACCTCCTAAATCTGGTAGTGTGAAACATTATATGCCCAACATCATCATAATCATTCATTGTCACCCCTCTCTCTTAAAATCATACAATGCCTGACAATAAAAATCTCCTAAGGAATATATCACACCTTAGGCCTCATTTCCATATAATCACTACATAATATCCCATCTCTCTACATCAGAAATATAGTAAATATGATCCCCCTAAGTTTTAGTCTAGTAATGTGATGAAAAAAATCCCAGGTGATGGTCATCTCCCTTGTAGGAAGATAAAATGTGTTTTTGGAAGGATTCTACTGCTTTAGAAATGCAAGTATCAAGCTGCAACACCTATTAATCCACCTAAAAAATCTCCTTCCACCAAATCCCACAACCTCCAAATGATCCCAGTCATCATCAAACAAATCCTCTCTAACCTCATCTAACATAAATGGGATGCGATCTTGGAAAGTTAACTAAGCTTCCACCTACAAAACACAATCACAAAAGTGAACATTAATAATGATGTAAATTTTTTGAAAAATGATCACTTGTAACCATAAAATATCCTCATAAATAAAAACACATCTTACACATCCAATAAAGTTAAACAAATTGATGAAAAACCACATTTTCTCATTTAAAACACAAAACTTATAAATTTCAGGTGAATCATTGGTGATTAATCTCAATTGTTACTGATTGAAGGAATCACTAGTGATTCTTATAAACTTTCCCTAGGGCATCTGTGCACCTGGATATAGACCTCAACCCATCTAAAACCCTAAAAATCCCTAAAATCAATGAAAAACTAAATCTAAACATGATTATAGCTTACCTCAGAAAGATCTGACTTCTATTTATAGCTAGACGAGTCCATTCTATGACTATTTTCTCAAAAAATACATTTGTTCTTGTTATGAAAAGGTCATTATTGTTATACAGTGCAAAGTGATGAATAAACAAATCCATTTGGGTATTTATACCCCTAAATATTCCAAGACCTCAATCACTAGAGATTGATGCAATCGCTAGTGATTTCCCTATTTTTGACTTCTATGTCTATATTTCTCAAAAAAGACAACATTTTAGCCTCCACACAAGTGTTCTATGCTCCTAAAAGGGTCCTTTCCCTTAGGATACCTTGACAAAAAAAAACAAACACAACATCGGGAGTTACCATACGTCTATGGGAGAAGATCCCTTTGGCTCACATCACTTCATTTTCCCGCTCAATAATTTTACCTGGTAAGGATCATATGTCCACAGGCATCAAGCCCTTTCACTACGCAGACAATTGATTCACCAGCATCTTGCTTTACACCCTCTCCAATTGGGGAAATCCCTTTTTGCATAATACAAAAGCACAATGGTGTTCATTGTATTACACTACAATAGATTCACCCATACAAACACAATCCTTTTTTATCATTCAAATTGTAAAAAATCACTAGAAAAAAGGGCAAATGTAGATACCAAAATTTGCATCACTCGGCTTAACGCACTTACTGTCAAAAACACAACATTTATGACATTAATTTAATTAATTAAAATGATCCCCCATTAATTAATTAATCACACACCCCTTACATCTAAATTATTTAATTAATTTAATTAAATAATCCCCCCTTTACACCTCACTACAACACGTCATTAACCACATAAACCACCTTCCTAATTAACTACACACTAACTTACTCCTAATTAAATACAAACTAACTTACTCCTAATTAACTAAACATTCCAAAAACACTAACTAATTAAACCTGATAAAAAGACTAACTCCTCCTATTCTAACTAAATTTGTGCCCACCACCTCTTTAACAACCTCAAAGTAATATCGCTCAAAATAGAAGGAAAAAAACTTGTTTCTCAGTGAAACTAAAGATCTTCCGCAATCTTTGGTGATTTTCCTAATCACTGGAAATCTATAAATACAAGTATTTACACCTCCTTTTGGGAGGAAGAAGAATGAATTCACAAGTTTTGTACGTACACTCTATCACATTTTCATCTCATTAGGAATTCAATCATTCTGTATCAGCATAACTCAACATCACACTGTCTAAGGAACGTCAAATTTGACAACAAATTGTGTGTTTTCCTCCTCCTTCCATTTCCTCTATCACACTGACATCCTACAAGGTTAATCTTTCATTTTTGTTCATTTTAAAAAACAAAGTCGGGTACATTTTTGTTTCTAGATCAATTACACATTACTAGTTCTCTGTTTTTGATAAAATTGATATCTAAATCATTGATTTTAAATTTGTTTATAAAAATAGTTAAGTTTCCCAGTAATCACTAGTGATTACCCAAATTTCCTGTGATTTCCCTAAATCTCTAGTGATTTTTGTTTTCTTAGGAATTTTCACTATTTTTCCCTAAATCTAACCAAAATGCAAATCTTTTTATTATTATCTATTAATTTTTTTTATCTAGCATGATGTCTTTAGATGGCATTAGGAGGCTCTAATTATCACGTCATTGATATTTTTTCCTTTTCTATCATCCGACACCCACTCTATTGGGAGCAATACGGGATCCTCCATGATCTAGAGATCTGTGCGATTCAAAACATGTAATTTCACCATATAGAGGAAATCTTCACAACAAATCAGCATATAAGGGAGGTGAACAAATCAGTTTGGGATGCATTAAACAAAGTTATAAGGCTTCATGCATACCTCACACAATACGATGACGCTTACAAGATGGGCTTGGACTTGTCAGACGACCACAACACAACACCTATAATTGAAGACCATTGCCATATAATTATCTCAAGGACCAACACTCCTCTTTCTCATCTCTTAGACACCTCAAAAGAATCCTCTGACTTATTTGTAGAGGATTATATTCCATTCTAGATACTGACATAGCTTCTTGGGAAGAAGAAATAATTTATTTTATAGACTCTAATGAGGCTGAGAACCTTTAGATAGACCATGAGTCTGCTTTATGCTTCTAAACCATGACTAGTGTTAGCTATATATGTACTTAATTTAAATAAGTGATAGTGACACTTATATCTTGGTATCTTGTAGCACAATCACAAAAATCAATAGAAGCTTAAGCCATATTTCTGAGCAATAACATTATTTTGTTTAAATGTGATCTTTGAAAAATTTTTTACAGGAAAAGAATCTCTAATATATTACTTCAAACATTGTGCAATAAAAACATAATCAACACTTTGGGTACCCTAGAAACCCCTCTATATTGAGGTCAAGCTTGGTTATTACCCCTTGAACCAAATCAAGACAACTAAAGGTAAAAACCATGCTAGATAGTCCTATCTTGCTACATGCACCTGTAATGAATGGGCATGTCCCTGTACTTATGTCCCATCATGTACCCTTGGGGGTGAAGGAGGGGCAACCACATGTCCCCCACTGCCAGAATGTGCCTGTGTAGCCATTAACTATGTCTATAATGAGGCCACCTGTTCATGTAAAGTAATCATATGGGCCTATAATGTTGTAACCTACCTCCTGTCTCTGGCATATACCTTGTCTGCCACTAAATGTGCCTATAGTTTGACCACATGCACCTATAAAGTAGTAACATGGGCTTGTAGTTATATAACCTAACTTTGTAGCCTATCTCTTTCATTGATAACTATGGCTAAATTGGTTGATCTTGGCTTGGCTAGTGTTTCTTGAACCTACGTTGCCCACCACTAATTATAACTCATTGTGCACCCAACATCATCTATGGTATTTTCTGATACCTGCTCCTCCACTCCTGTTGGGTCTGTTGGTTGTGGAAGAGGTTGTGGCATATCCACATCCTCTCGATGGTACTATGGGAATTGTGGGGGCATATCTTGTAGTAGGCCAAAATATCATCTGACTTGATCTATGGGTATCCACTCATGCTACCTCACCCGATGCCCCTAAATCTATCTCACTAGTTGTAAACCTTCCAACTCCTCCTCTATGCCCATAAACTCTAGATATGTAAGGTAGGACCTCCATATAATATCTAGCAGTGATAAGCTATCCAGTACCCTATGAAAATATGCAATATCCCTAGTCACACCATCAACCCTCACCTACTCTCCAACCCGTAGTCGCTGTCTATATCCCACCTTGTATATGCCCACCTCTCACCCCTAACATGGTAGTCCAAGAGGATGTAAGAACACAATGTGCTCATATTACCAACAATGTAACAAATAGGTATAACACATATCATATCTCCACATCCTCTTATAGGCCCACAACTCCCTCTATAACTAAGCCAAATGTGTTGGTGCCCATGTAAAACAAATCCAGTCAAACAACGTATCCTCTAGGACTCCCATCAAATACCATGCAAACCTCCCACCCTCTGAGTTTAGGAGGTAAAGAAAACCGATGCCAACTATCATCAACACTACCAGTTTGGTCTCTTGAGGGCACACCACATACATCTCCCCATAATTGATACTAACACTATGGTAAGAAAACATTTCCATAGCCAGCCCAAACATCATTACCATGTGATCCACCAAATATGAGGACAAGAATTAATAAAATGGATCTCTCACAATCTACAACCACAAAATCCTGTAGATATCCTCCAGTGTGATGGTCATCTCTCATGTCAGCATATGGAAAGTGTTAGTATTTGGATCCCATCTATCAATGAGGGCTACCATCATGGTATGATATCTTGAAATCTGTTTGTACCTCCTAATGACACCTAGCCTCACTTCCCACATATGCTCCCACTCTCCCTCTAGAATGGTAGGCCTCATCTGTACTAACAAGGGAAAAATTTGGTTCCTCATCATTAGATTCTTCCCAGCCTATATCATCAATAGCCACACACGTTAATCATTTACCCTTTGAAATTTCTATTCAACACTCAACTCGAGCATATTTTCTACCTTTCCTTACCTAAACCATCTACCGTTACCTACCCTACCTCCAAGAATCATATTATTCCCACTATTTCCACAATTCCTATACCTCCCTTAGACCTAGCTCAGACACCCCATCTAGTTTAAACATGACCTTCGATATCCCAAACCACAATTTTTCTAAAAACTTAACCATTTTCTACCTAATCGGCATTGGTCACCCTACCAATGTCGGTATCCCTTGCTTGCTATCACCGGTTCGCCCACCAACACCAGACAATAACTAATCGGTGTCAGTTACTAGTTTGGCCCCATGGCTGAACATCGTTATCCCCCTAATGCCAAATATTGCAAAATAGGCCAATTCTACCAACCCAAACTCACCCACATTTCCCCAAGTACATTTTAACACCTAATTAAACTAATAGAACCCTCCCGTAGCCCAATTTCACCCCCAATCTCATCAAATTTCAAACAAACAAAAATTACTATTTTTCTACCCTATTTTTTAACAAAAAAAAAAATTAGTATTAAATCCAACCTCTACTCACTGGCACCTTCGTGTTAGGACCTCTAGAGCTTGCACAATATTTCCCCCTAAACCTTCTCCTGCCTCTGCCATGTCAATTTCCTCTCCAAGATCTCAACCAATCAAACTCACTTAGCTGGATATAACCAGGCCTCCAAACACACTCCTCTAACCACTAATTTCTTACCAAATCAGACCACTAGCCCTCTCTATCATTTTTCTTACAAATAATGTCTTCACAAGTTAGTTTCCACATAACAAAATGCTCAAATGAGCCCCTTTGGGCCAAGATTTCCATTTTAACTCATCGCATTGGTGACAGACATCAGTCTAGTCATGCTCTAGGTCACCAAAATTAGTCTAGTCATGCCTTAAGTGACCAAAATCGGTCACAAATACTAGTATCGATTCTCCACGAACCGGCATTGGTCACCCTATAAATAACCCAACTAGCCTCATTTCGACGTAAGTTTTGCTGTAGGGTCCCTTTTTCCTACTACCACATCCCTAAAACATCCCTGCAAACCCACCTACTAGCCTCACCACCTCACCAACTCTCTAAGGATACTTAGGGGCACATTTTCCTCATGTGTATACTCCTACCAAACCAACCCTGCCTATTTGAAAATTTAACTTGCTTACTCACTCAATCATGTGATAATGCTACCTATGTTATTTCGACTCTCGACCTTTCCTTTCTGTAATTCATGATGTTTATCTCAACCAGAACAAATTTTTTGGTGTTTTGGAACGCACCTATACTAATTCCTATAGCTTTTCCCACTGTGTTTCGAGAAGCACCTCCTATACCTTGGATACCTAGACAACATCACCCATGTTTAGATAAACTATCAACCTTTGACAATGTAGAGTTTGTGTGCTCTTCAACCTTGCACCTTATTGAATTTTGATTGACTGTGTGTGTTTGAATGTTTCCACCTTCCGATGACCCCATTACCAATACCTACACCTACATATCCACCTTTCCCTATTTTTAATCACCTACCACCTTATCAAACCCATCACAAATTCCACCTTCCACTACATCAGTTCTTGGTTTGAAAGGGATCACCTTCACCCTTATCTAGGGCACCCTACTTATTGTTTTTGTCATCGTCACTTATTAGTATAAGCTACACGACGAAAAAGGGAAAAATGTAGAAACCTAAAATTGGGTCATAATACTCTAATCCCCTTTCAATTAACACACCCAATTCCATGAACCCTTCCACACATTAATATTAATATAATTTTTAATATTAGATTAATTACCACCTCACCTTGGACCCATTACAAGGGGATTTAACTAACTAAGACTAGGTAATCACTCCTAAAATTGAGTCATCACTTCACTTAACTAATTAATAATCTTTCTTAACCTAATATTTATGGCTACCCAGTTCTTCCATCAATTCCCCACATGTGTAAGTGTGAACCAAGACTCCTAGCCCACAATCAGATCTTGACCCATGCCAAAAAGGGAAGAAACAAACTATTTTAAGTAAATTGGACTATTTATCCCTAACTGATGCCAGTTATTCCTCAATTGACACTGGTCAAGGAACCACCATCAGTTCCTTTAAATAATATTTTCTAACTCTTTTTTGAGGTGCTTCCTTTTGGATTTCATTCACATTCTTGCATTTGACTGAGCATCTGACGATCAAACACAACACCAAAGCATTTATTTTCTTCAACAACTTCTAACCTTTCACTCCATAGCTTCAGATCATTTACAAGGAAGTACACAAGTTTCATTTCTAGGGGATTGGATATAGACCCATTTCTCCTATGAATGCCCACCAACCACCACATCTACCAATCTCAAAGTATTTAGATAAGTATATTAACCACCTTTTTAGTTATTAACTTTGGTTTTAGATCTCTTATTGTCTTATGTTGTACTGCTTCTTTCTCACCCAAATGCCATCCACCACCCATCTACCTGATACCCTACCAACTTGTACCTCTATTCCTTCCCAATCACCTCTCTCAATCTTACCGATTCTTCACCCAAATCCTAATACCAAGCCTAAGCCTTTTCAACACTCTGTGCAATCACAAAGAACATGAACCAACCTTCTTTCTACTTTGGAATCGGTTCCCCAACCAACAACAACCTCTGTTTCTGACATTCTTCCTCAGACCAGTGAGCTAATTTACCTACCAAAACCCTCTCAAAACCTCCCACAACCTCACCCAGATATCCATAACACCCTTTGTTACACCTGTAAACCTTAACAACCCACCACCTACTTTAAATTTAATCTTGTATTCACTATTTAGATTAGATTTAATTTGTTGTTCTTGTGTGAGATACCTAAATTATGTAACTACATTAGGAATCTCTATTTCATGTTATTTATTTACATTAACTTGTTTTAATTGTGGATTAACAACCTTTTGGGAAGTTTCCCACTTCCCAGATCTAGCTCCCACTTGGAAATCCAGCAACTGATGATTTTAATTCTATCTTATGGTCTTGTGTTCTTTCTCAGGTAGTCCTTCCCAGATAAAAAGGAGTTCTCTCGATCGGCCTAGTCTTCAATGGTGTGCAACCTCTTCATGACCTCCATGTATTCTTCATGTACCCAACCTCTTACCTTAAATTTTTTTCTTATATATACGCTTCTTAGTGGTGAAACACTTAGTGGCCTCTAGGGTCCTACTATTACATCTTGTTATTGTAGCAACTATCTGTATAATTTTGGCTTCCTAGTGTTTTTTCATTTATTATAATTATATCATATTTCATGGACTATCTATGGTGGAGAAAAGAGATACACTACAAACCCTCGTGAGGGATTAAGACATATGTAGTTTCCATAAAATATATTATTTGTAACATATAATTCAAAAAAAATTGTATGGGAGAAATTGTTTATGGAATTCTTAGCTTCATTACTTATTGTTAGATTTAGCAGGAAAAATGAGATCTAAAGATCACATATCCACCATTAAAGCTTAGAGATTTTAGATTATGATGTATAGTCGATCAAAAAAAAAAATGAATTGAAAAAGATAGTGAATAAAAAATTTAAATGATCAAGATCTTAAAGAAAATAATAAGCACACATTACACCAAATATAAGTGAAGAAACCAAAAGGAAAAAATCAACTAGTTAAGTATTGTATTTTATTAAGAATTTGATATAATTTTACCCAGCACTTCCACTTCACTCCTTAGCTATATTTCACATTTTTAGAGTTATGTCTCACATTTTTTCAATAGCTAAAACATTTAGTTAATTGGTGTCCATCCTACATACAACTCGCGGTCTTTAATACAATCCTGCATAGTCGTTGTAGACTACAGGCAGTCAATCCAAAGAGGGATCACCCAATAAATTATGTGGGTGAATCGGTCATGCCACTTCACTGTTTGAGTGTGAAAGGCTTCACACATTAAATTTTGAATAGACAAACTATGATCATGTTAGGGTGTTCCCAAGTGGCTAATCCCACTTGACATTATCACCCCAACACCCCCCCTTAATGTTAAGTGGGAGAAAACAATCAGACATGCTAAGTTTCATACCCATGAATCAACAACAATATTCAGGCTTAGCATGCTAAAAAGGAAAATCTGCAAATCTTCCCAAAAAAAGATTCTTAAGACCAATGCTTTACAATATGAAGACTCTCATCAGACCATGGATCCTTTTATAAGCTAAGGCATACCCATGAATAAAGCTTCACCGTGATTTACAAGTAAGTTCACAAAATAGTGACACATTTACTTATTACAATTGGAGGAAGCATTGGAAGTTTGAATAGGTCATTAAGAGGTGGCATTGTCATGTGCACTCCTCCTCAAGGCCCAAAAAGGAATGAAACTTGTAAAAATTGACAAAACACAATGGTTTTGTAAGGATATCAACAACTTTATTTTTAGTTAGACAGAACAGGAGATCAATATATCCATTAAGGAATTTTTCTTTGATGAAATGGATATGGACTTTAATATGCTTTGTCCCTTGATGCTGAAATGGATTATTTGCAAGAGTAATGTGGCTTTGATTGTCACATAGAAGAGTAGTAATCCCTTTTACATTCACGTGTAACTCAACTAACAACCTTTTCATCCATATATCTTCTTTAACAGCTTCCATACCACTCCTATACTCTACCTCATTGGAATAGATAGAATCCGTTGGTCACTTTTTTCTACTCCAAGTGATGGCACTTGCACCAAGATTGAAAATATATTGAGAACTATACTTCCTATTTGCAACATCACTAACATGATCAGAATCAAAATAACCAAATAATTTTGCATCATAAGAAGAAGAATAAACAAGACCAACATTGATTGTGCCTTTGATATATTTCAAAAAAATTGTTTGCATTTTCCAAAGATTCTCATAAGGTTCTTGCATAACTCTTGACACTACTTCTACTTCATAAGAAATATCATGTCTAGTAATATTAAAAAAGATCAAACTACCAACTAGTTTCCTATAAAGAATAGGATCAAATTTAGCACATGATGGTTTAGGATCAAACTTAACACCAACTTCAATAGGAATAACATCATGCCTACAATCAAACATGTCAAATCTCTTAACCAGATTAATCACATACTGAGATTGAGATGCAATAATAAATTTATGATCTTGATTAATAATAATGCCAAGAAAATGATTTAATAAACCTAAATTATTCATTTAAAAACATTATTTTAACCTTTCTTTGAGTTTTATAATTTGACTTTTATCACTGCTAGTAATCAAAAGATCATCTATACACAAGAAAATAATGATAACATGTGATGAAACCTAGAATTTACTAGTAATAATCCAGGCGTGCTGGCACATCACTCAACCTAGATTGAGTGCTCACCCAAAGCGCGTAAAGGTACCAAGACCCTCTTTTAGGATTGTTGTCGCAGGATGTTAGCATGATGAAGACTTAATGCATTCAGATCCATAATTAATACAACATTCTAAAAAGCATGTCCATATCTAGATCTAAAGAGTAATAGATTAAAATAATAACCATAATGAATTCAATAGTACAAGAACCAATTATACTCATGATTAATACCTTGATTCAGAAAATACACTCCATTATATTAAACACAATAAATAAAAAGAATAATATTATAATAAGTAATACCATAAGCTTGTGCATGCATCATATCTTGCAGGATAACCTCACAATAATTCAGTTCTCACACATAGTCCTCATATACTATGCAGGTCACTACATATTTATAAGGGTGGGGACTTTCCCTTCACTGCTTACATGATTCCCAAAATAGGTTGCAAGCCAAAAATCACCACGTGCCTTTACAATAATAGCCACACAATCAAGTGTGCTAATAATAGATCTCTTCTAGTTAACTGGTAGTAGAAATTCTATTATTATCCCAAACCCATGTAAAGTGTTTGATAGTCACTCTTCCAAAAATAGCCAATGCATGACGCACATGTCTTTACCTGGTTTTTTTCTCTGCACACTATCTCCAAAAATAGCCCATACATGTGAAAACGACTAAGTCCTGAATCTTCCCTTGTCTTTTACTCAAGTTTCCTTCCCTATCCTTCCACACCTTTAACTATGCTTTACTCTTGTGTGCAAATCTTCTGTGTGCCCTCTCCTTCGTATCATACTCTTGTCCGTTCAACAATATGATTATTATCAAACTTTAAAAATAAATCATTATCAGAACAATAGTTAGAAAAGCCAAGGTCTTGAAAGAAACAATTAATTTTAGCATACCAAGCTCTAGGAGCTTGTTTAAGACCATACAAGGACCTTTTAAGCTTACAAACATAAAGTTCCTTTCCAAAAGCCTCAAAACCTTTAGGATGATTCATATAGATTTATTATTTTAAGTCACCAATTAAAAACTCATTTTTTACATCAATTTGATGAATCTCCCAACCATATTGGGCGGTCAATGCAAGACGAATTCTTATAGTACTCATCGTGGAAATAGGAGAAAAAGTATCAACATAGTCAATACTTGGTTTTTGAGTGAAACCAAGAGCTACTAACATTTATTTGAACTTGTAAATCTATCCTCTAGAGTTATATTTAATTTTTAATAACCACCGAGATCCTAGAATGCTTCTTTTAGAAGGAGGGACTAGTTCCCAAGTGTGCTTTTTTATTAGAGCATTATATTCATCCTTTATAGCTTGAAGCCATCTAACATCTTGAGATGATTCTTCAAAGGATAGTGACCACTAGGGTATAATTTCTAATTGGAGGCAATCTTCATTTACCTTGGTGGCCTCGTGGATCAGTTACTATTTTTGGGCCTAACAATTGCTTTGTTATTTGTCTCCTGTTTTATACTTAAAGATTAAAAATTTAGATTCATAACACAACTTCATTATAAACATGATATATTTACTTTTAAGAATAGCTTAGCATCTACTATGGTGTAACCAGTAGATAACATCTTATATAATTCTATTGAAATATCATAATAAATATAGAAATCTATATGTATACATGTTTAACACATAAATGGTTGATGTTTAGAACTTTTTGGTTTCTAGGTAAAGTAAGATCTGTATACATTAGTAAAATTTATTGTTTGGATTTTAGAATTTAATCTAGGATATTTTTAGGTTAGCATCCGCTAGGATATACTAACACATAAAAGTTGGAGCCTAATGGTGTTTTGCTAGTCACTAGGATTTAACAATTTTCAATTAAGATATTGTGAGATTAGAAAAAATATTTTAGGAGATGACATACTATTTATGGAAAGGATTTTAAATTTTACTGAAATATAGTTTGAGCTTAGCGACCACTAGGTTATCCCAAGACATAATATTAGGAGATTACAATGGTCAGTTGGATTAAACATAATTAAATCAACATATTTTGAGCTACGTGGACGTTAGGTAATTCCACATATATAACGTATTTTAATCTTAGTGGTTTCTATAATTTATTAAGTTACTGAATTCTATTTTTACCTTAGTCATCCATTAGCTTATGACACAAAATAATATTTGGATCTTAATGATCACTAGGTTTCAACAAAAGAACGTAAGATATTATAATCTTAGTGGCCAGTAGGTTACACCAAAACATAATATTAGGATCTTAGTCGTCACTGGGATTTAAAAAAATAAATCAACATAGTTTGAGCTTAACGGGTGTTAGGTATTTAAAGAATATAATATTTTGAGCTAAAGAGTCACTAGAATTTAAAAAACTAAAGAAAGACATATTAAGTTTAGTATTTGATAGGTTATGTTTCAACATAACCTAAAAAATTATATTGTAATCTTCAAAGTTGCAAACAAGATATGTATATATTAGTTGAATTTATCATATGATTTTAAGATTTTAAATTAAGATATATTGAGCTTAGCACTCGATAGGTTATGCCACCACACAATCTTTGGATATTATCATTGGATAGGCTGTAATAAGTTAAATTAATATATTTTGAGCTTAGTTACCACTAGGCTATGCCACAACATATTATTTGGAGATTGCATTCATTATGGTTTAATAATTTCAATTATGATATTTTACAAAATTTAACAAATTAGAGGAAGAGATTTTGAACTTATCTACAACTAGGTTAAAAAGCCACATAATATTTGTAGCTTATGTTTGGTAGGATTAAAAATCTTAGATTAACATATTTTGTGCTAAGTAGATGTTAGGTACATCCACAATGTAATATTTCGATCTTAGTGGTCGCTATCATTTATAAAATTACTAAATGATATTTTGAACTTAGCATTCAGTAATTTATGACGCAACATAATATTTATATCTTATCGGTCTCTAGGTTTCAACAAAAGAAAGTAAGATGTTATACGTTTAGTGGTCGGTAGGTTACACTAAAACATAGTATTTGGATCTTAGTGGTCACTGGGATAGTAAAATTTTGAATCAACATTGTTTGATATTAGTGGGCACTAGGTACTTAAAACATATTATATTTCATGTTAAAAATTCACTATCATTTAACAAACAAAAGAAACACATTTTGAGTTCAATGACCTCTAGGTTATGCTTAAACATAGCCTATCAAATTGTATTGTAATCTTAGAAGTCTATAGGTTTTAATAAATTAAAGTAAGTTATTTTGAGCTTTGTGACCTCGAAGTTAATCAATGACATTAACTTTGGAGATGTTTATAAAAATCAAGACCAATATAAATTAGTTGAATTTTTTGTATGATTTTAAGTTTTGGAAATAATATATTTCAAGCTTAGTGCCTGCTAGGTTATACCAGCACATAATATTTGGAGAATACTGGTGGTAGGGATTTAATAAATTAAATTAACATATGTTGACCTCAACAGATGCTAACTTATGACATAACATATTATTTGGAGATTGTATTCGCTAGGGTTCAATAATTCATAATTACGATATTTTAGAGTAGTTAACAAATTACAGGAATATATTTTGAACTTTGTTGGCGCTATTTTAAACAAAAAAATAATATTTGTAGCTTATGGTTGATAGGATTAAACAAATTAAATTAATATATTTTGAACTAATTAGAGGCTAGGTGCTTCCACAATATACTATTTTGAGCTTAGTGGTCACTATCATTTAACAAGTTACTGAATGATATTTTGATCTTAGCATCCACTAGGTTATGAAAGAACATAATATTTGGAGTTTAGAGGTCAATAGGTGTAAAAAAAAGAAACATGATATTATTAACTTAGCTACTGGTGGGTTATGAAAAAACATAATATTTGGATCTTTAGTGGTCACTAGGGTTTAATAAATTTGAATAAACATAGTTTTATCTTAATACCCGTTATGTACTTAAACAATATAATATTTCAAGCTAAAAATTCAATAGCACTTAACAAAGAAAGAAATATATTTTGAGCTTAGAATCGTCTAGGTTATACCACGACATGTTATTTGGAGATTGTATCTCTATGGTTTAATAATTCATAATTACGATATTTACAAAATTTAACAAATTAGAGGAAGATATTTTTAACTTAGTTGGCACTAGCTGAAACAATGGCATAATAATTGTATCTTGCAGTCATTAGGATTTTAAAAATTAAATGAATAGATTATGAGGTATGCGTTCGATAGCTACTCCCAAAATATAATATTTCAAGCTTAGTTTTCACTAGAACCTAACTAGTTAAATAATTATAGTTTTACCTTATCTAACGGTACATTATTCCACAAAATTAATTTTTTGAGTTTAGTGGTTGTTATGTTTTATCAAAATAAAATAGGATATTGTGATCTGAGAATCCACTAAGTTATACCAAGACATAATATTTGGATCATAGCGATCTTAAGGATGTAAGAGAAAACAATTTAAGATATTAGGAGATTTGTCGTGGCTACGATATTCCAAAACATCATATTATTTGGAATTAGGTTAAAATTGAGGGTTTTGAAATGACCCACATCCTTGTACATAAAATCCCTTTACGGCCATATATTATAATGAAACAAAAAGAGAACAATTCTGTATGCAGAAAAAAGTAAAAAACCCAAAAAGGTCCAAACTGAACAAATCCAATTTAAATTTTATGGATATTATTGAGAGTAGTTGCTTCATGCTTAGGAGAAATAGTAGGGCTTCCTTCAACTAACACGTCCACTAACTTACTGTGTTCTAAGTATTCTTCATTGATTTTCATCTAGGTCATGTCTGTGTGAATTTTACATTCTTTGATGGCAGATATTGAGTGTAATATAATATTCAATGGAATTGTGTTCGTTGGGTAAGATATTCTCCAAATTCTCATTGTGCTTTGAAGCTACAATCGAGGATCCCATTTTATATCACAAAGGAGAATCATGGTAAATTGAGGAGAGATCTTGCAACTCATCAGGAATTTCTAATTCGATGCTAACTACAATGGAAATAGGAGGGGGGACAGTTGTAAATGATTCTGTGATAAGGTGATTTGAATCATTTGTATCCATTACAATGTTTGGAGAGATGGGAGGAGAATATAGAGAAGTGTCGAAACAAGGTAGAAAGCATTTAGATGTCGGGTCTAAAAGTGGTTCAGAGACAATGACAGATTTCTCTGAGGGTTCTGAAGGGTTAAGATTCTCTAGAGAAGATGAGGGAGAGACATGAGAGGAAGAATGGGGGATACCATTAGACAAATATGGATAATTATCACGATGTCTGAATCGGAGTGGGAAGGGAGATGAAGGAGGAGGTGACGGTGACGGAAAGAGCCAACATAAGAAATTAGGATAGAGGGATCTAGTTGTGGAGGAGCATGAGGTATACAATGTTGCTTGCCTATCTTAGAGGGAAACTGTGAGGATTTTTTTGGGAAGCTGTTATAAAAAAGAGAAAATACAAAATTCCTTGGTTGAGGAAAGGACCTTCCTCTTCTCTAGCGATGTTAACGGACTTCTCAAGGAATTGAAATAGAAAAGCCATAAATTTTACCTTACCATCATGCCAAATATGCACAAGAAGACAAAGTTAAGGTCTATAGATAAATTTATAGCATCTCTATAGGGTGAAGTACCTCATCAATTTCTTTACAACCCTATCCCAAGGTTATCAAAGCGAGTCTCATTCATATCCCGATTGATACTTTATCAAATTTTCACTCAGACATAGGAACTCATCCATCTCATCCCAAAGCGAGTGTTTAAAATAAATTTCTCCCTCCGCAGGGAGCCCTATCACAACCTCAATGGAATCTATCAAAATAAGAAATTTCATCCTGCCCACTTTGACTCTTCCTTTCTTCCAAGTTTTTAGGACACCATTGGTCACTCGAATAGAGTGACAAGAAAGTCTTTCCAAAAATGATGTAACACCACCATCATGAAAAATATTCCATACTTCTGGATCGGCCTTAACCTCTTCATAGGAAGAAGGCTCAATTATTTTGATAGTGCCACCCATAGAGAATAGGGATATTATGACAATTATTGTCAAATGACTGATGTAAATGATGCTTAAATAGAGATTTCGAGTACCTTCATTCCAATCTTCCACATGTGTCTCCAATATTTGTCCTGAATAGTAATATTATCTCACCAGTGTATAGTTATTAATTGATCTTGTCCATCACATGAATGAAATCTATCAATGTCACAAATGCCCATAAAATCTGCACATGTCGTATCCTCTTTCCGCTCTCAAAAGAGGTTATGCCTCAACATAACCTAAAAATTTTCATTTCAATCTTAGTTAATCAACGACGTTAACTTTGGAGATCTATATAGCAATCAAGATCTGTATAAATTAGTTTAATTTATTATATGATTTTAAGATTTTAAATTAATATATTTTTATCTTAGCATCCGCTAGCTTATTCCACACCATAGTAATTAGATATTAGCAATTCATAGGATTTAACAAAATAAATAAAGATATTGTCATCATAGAGTCTGATAGGTTATGCCACAACAACATATTTGGATTTACAACTATTATATGCATGTTTTTTTGGAAAAGGGTAAATATGGGGGGTTTTGAAAGGACCACATCCTCTTACAAAAATTCCCTTAAGGTAAACTATGAAATTTAATAATAAAAGAGAGAAATCTTATTGATAGTAAAAGAAAAAAATCCCTGAAGGGATGACCCAAATAGAGAAAATTTACATTTTGTGAATATTTTGGAGGATAATTGTTGCTTCCACAGTAGTAGCGGTGGTGCTTCTATTAAAAATAATAATAAAAAATCTTAGAGTTTCCTTGCTCCTCGAAATCTCCTTCCACAAATCTATATTTATTCCTCTATTCTCCAAAATTTGTTTGGTTATCCTAATCTTGCATTACCACATTTTTTCACAAATATCTCATTGTAATCCAACACCAGCATATTGAGTGGAAACTCATTCTTAACATGAATATCTTCTAAAATATTTTCATTGAAAATGTAAATGACTTCATAGACATTGAATTTTACTAAGTGTGTGCAATAAAGAACTATTTGTGGATAGAAATAAGGACAACACAATAATATCAACTTGTTATACTCATCGATTCCTGTGTACCACCATGACCATAAATCAATTCCAATTTTCATTTTTTTACTGTGCATATTGATCCACCATCCATACTACAAGGATTATTTTTCAAAACACAACAAAAAAAGTTATTGGCAGGTGTTATGGGTTTGTAAAAAGTCTACAAATATTCCTCTTATGTTAGTGCAGATTAATCTGTCAACATGAGCTCCATTCCTTCCTCTTTCAATACTCTTCCAATTGTTAAATATATTACAAAATTATTTATTTGAGAAAAAAACTACATTCAATACCATAGTAATCCCTAAAGTTTCAAAATAAAGCATTTGCAATCTGAAAAAAATCTTGCATAACAAACTTGCTTCAGTTTAATTATCTCAAAAAGTTGTAAATGAATAAAAACCCTAATTATCTATGGAAAACTTTATATTAAAAAAATTTCATAACATTGGAGGGCTTGATGGTGATAATGAATACCAATTTTTAGCATGGAGAAAAAATTATAAAAGTTTCCAGATATTGTGCACAGAATTTGATGCTTTTCCTGCTCAATTTTTTTAATTGATAAACATAGTGTCACACTTATGCATTGAAGTAGAGAATATAAAGGAATTTTTTTAAAACATAGACTCAAAAAAATGTCTACTTATAGTGCTTTGCAACAGAAAAATCCCACCATCACTTTCTTTGGTACGTGAATTTAAGAAACCACGCACGTGACTTTACATTGCTTTAGATTAAATGGCTAATTAATGGATGAAAAAATTTAAATACTCAAAATGGTGCACATATTTCCAATGGTGCATGTACTTTCAAATTGCACATGTACATTCAAATGGTGAATTTTACATTGTTCGATTTAATGGCTAGTTAATGTTGAGTCAACTGCAACATTAATTATCACTTTGCCTTATAAAATAGTTCTCGTTAATACTGTATTTAGTGGAGGTTGAAGGTTTGAATGTTAGAAATATTATATGTATTTATTTATAAATATATATTATAATATATACTATAGAGGAATAATCTACAAAACAAATGGTGCAAGGTGATATAACTAACATGGCTAGACATGATTTCATATTTTATAGATTATAAGAGAACATATCAAAAAACAATATCTTATTAGAATTTATTTATTGACACATCTAGTTGTTACATTTAGGTTCTCCATGGTTGTTCATACTGCATGTGGACATGAAGCTGGTAAGCACAAAGATGTTATAGGGATCAAAAACAGAACGTCTTATGGGAATTTGTTTTTGATATTTGGTGAGGTGATTTCACCAAACATTGTTTGACTAGAATGAGACTGGGATGGTGTTGTGTCAGAAAAAAATGCATTCCCACAAGTTCTCTCTATCATGGGGTCTGTGTTTCTCAATGTATGAGCTGATTTTAAAGTAAAAAATTATCAGTTCTTCCTTTAATAGCCCAAAATGTTTTCATATTAATTAAGTCCACTCAGAACCCTTAAAACAAATAAAAGTGTGCCCGAAATTTTTTTTAAATGGGAAAATTTGGATTTTTGGCCTTTTTTTCCTTTTCCACTTGACCAAAGGGAATGGTTTTTTCAAATACAAATCAATCCACTTCCGATACTAGTAGTATTACACTGTTATGTTGTTGTTTGTTCTAGTTGTATAAGGTTCCACAATAATAATAGCTGTAGCAAGCTCGTGTTGATATAATTTTTACTACATATGACGAAGAGCATCGTGTGTAGTTAAGACCAAGATAAACATAATTATAGATATAATTATATATAAATGAAAAGAATAATATGCTTATTGGGTGTGTGTTCTCTTTAAATGCTTTTCTTGAATGGTCCCAGGTCATGTTGACATAGAAAAGCATAAATTTAGGTCCAGTATTAATCTTGTGATGAAATTCCACATGGTTGGAGGATTGAACTAATATAAAAAACAAATGTTTAATAGTTGATTATTTTACTAATTTTAAGAAGTCAAGGATGACAGTAGTTGGGCATTGAAATGAAATTTGTAACCAATTTTTAAAATCGATTAGTACTTGAACATAAGTGTAACTATCCTCGTGGATGTTAAAAGATATTCTTAATTGTAGGATTGAAATCTTACACAACTTCAGACTGGTGTCAGTATATATATTAACATGAATCATGATTGTTATGCTCTAGGTAATAGTTGGAAGGTGGTTTCTTAATTACATTTTATTCAGGTATCATGTACAATAATAAAAACTTGGCCTGAAGTGAGTATGGAATCAGAAGTCTTTCTTTATTTTGTCACAAGTCAATCTCCACTTTGTACCCACATGTAAAAAATGTGTTCCCTAAAATTTTAACAAAAAAGGTACTCCATTATGCAACATGGGTCGCATCCCACATTTATCGAATCCTAATAAATCAAATAATGTATGCCATTTGATGTTCACATTATACTATACACATGTGATTGCTAGTTTATATATGTATTATAAAGGAAGAATCTTGAGTTTATTTAGTTATATATAGCAAAAAGGAGGAATCTTGAGTTTTCTGTATGTAGCCATATGCAAAAATCCACTGTTAAGAGGATGTGCATAATATAATATTTTGAGCTTAGTGGTTTCTATAATTTAACAAGTTCCTGAATGATATTTTAAGCTTAGCGTCTGCTATCTTATGACACAACATAATATTTGGAGCTTAGTGATCAATAGGTTTTAAAAAAAGAAATAATATATTATAAGCTTAGAAATGGTTATCTTATACCGAAACATAATATTTGGATCTTAGTGGTCAATGGGATTTAAAACATTAAATCAACATAGTTTGAGCTTAGCGTCTGCTAGGTATTTACACAATATAATATTTCAATCTAAAGAGTCACTACAATTTAATAAACTAAAGAAATACATATTGAGTTTAGTTTCCACTAGCATATCAAGTTACTGAATGATATTTTCAACTTAGCATCCGCTATCTTATGAAACAACATAATATTTGGATATTAATGGTATTTAGGTTTCAATAAAATAAAGTAAGATATTATAATCTTAGTGGCTAATAGGTTACACCAAAACACAATATTTGGATCTCAGTGGTCACTATGATTTAACATATTAAACCAACATAGTTTGAGCTTAACGGCTCCTAAGTATTTTAAAAATATAATATTTCGAGCTAAAGAGTAACTACCATTTAACTAGCTAAATAAACACATATTGAGTTTAGTTTCCACAAGTATATCAAGTTACTGACTGATATTTTGAACTTTTCGTCCACTAGCTTATGATACAACATAATATGTGGATCTTAGCGGTCTCTAGGTTTAAACAAAAGAAACTATGATATATTAAGCTTAGCGGGTGATAGGTTACACAAAACAATAATATTTTTATCTTATTGGTCACTGGGATTGAATAAATTATATGAACATAGTTTCAGCTTAGTGGCCGCTAGGTATTTAAACAATATAATATTTTGAGCTAAAGAGTCACTACCATTTAACAAAATAAAGAAAGACATATTGAGTTTATTTTCCACTAGTATATCAAGGCACTAAATGATATATTGAACTTAGTGTCTGCTAGCTTATGACACAACATAATTTTTCGATCTTAGAGGTCTTTAGGTTTCAAAAAAATAATAATATGATTATTGGGTTTGTGTTCTCTTTAAATGCTTAGCTTACATGATCCCAGGTCATGTTGACATGGAAAAACATAAATTTAGGTCTAGTATTAATCTTGTGATGAACTTCCACCTAGTTGGAGGATTTAACTAATATAAAAAAGGTATAGTAGTTGATTATTGCATTACTTTTGTGAACTTCATAGTGAAAGTGGTTGGGGATTGAATTGAAATTTGTAAATTATTTTTTAAATTTGTTACTACTCAAACAAAAGTGCAAGTATCCTAATGGATGGTAAAAGTTCTTCTAATTTGTAGGATTGAACTCTTACGTGACTTACGACTGGTGTGGGTATATATATTAACTTGAATCAAGATTGTTCTATTCTAGGTAACATTTGGCATTTGATTTCTTAATTCCATTTCTTTCAGTGCAAAATGAATGTTTTTTTCAACTATAACAAGTAGGACTTCTCTACTAGGTTCCTAAAAATAGTATTTTCTATCTTAAAAAGTGCATTGAAAGAATACCACAACATACTCATGATGCGCAATGAACATAATTATTTTTGAATCCTATTCATGATATAAGAGATTTAAGTAAATGGGTAAGTACTTTATAGGTAGATTTGTTGCCAACATTTAATGAAAAAATGATTTGGGATTGTTAGGATTCAGGTGATACATTCAAGGCCTGGTCATGTATGATTAGTCTGAGTGATTTACATGTATAGGATGCTCCTGATATCCTCATAGTCCCCGGTCATTTCAAACAACATGAAAGGTACTCAAAAATGGTGCACATATATACACTTGAAGCAAGAAGAAATGAGGATTCAAGAATAATTTGACTTAACCAAAAAAACCCATCGTAGATAGTAGTATCTACTATAATATTTTTACCTTAGTCATCACTGGGATTTAACAAATTAAATCAACATAGTTTTAACTTAGCGTCCTCTAGGTATTTAAAGAATATATTATTTTGAGCTAAAGATTCACTAGCATTTAACAAACTAAAGAAAGACATATTGAGGTTAGTTTTCATTATGTTATGTTTCAACAAAACTTAACAAATGATATTACACTCTTCGAAGTTGCTAGGTTTTAAAAAATTAAGGTAAGGTCTTTGAGCTTATCGACCTCTAAGTTGATCACTCTCATTAACTATGGAGAACTTTATAACAATCAAGATATGTATAAATTAGTTGAATTCATTGTATGATTTTAATATTTTAAATTAATATATTTCAAGCTTAGCGTCAGCTAGGTTATGCCACCACATAATATTTGGAGCATATAGGTTATTAGCATTTATTAAGTTAAATTAAGAAATTTTGAACTTAGAGATCATTAGGTTATGCCACAACATATTATTTAGAGATTACATTCCATAGGTTTTAATATTTCAATTATGATAATTTACAACATTTAACGAATTAGAGGACAATATCTTCAACTTAGTTGTCACTAGGTTAAATAATTCGAGCTTAGTGGTTGCTAGCATTTAACAAGTTACTTTATGATATTTTGAGCTTAGCATCCACTCACTTATGAGACAACATAACCTAATAAATTATGTTTTAATCTAATAATCCGTTAGGTTTGAAAAAACAAGAGTTGCATAGCGACAAGTTATTACCTTTTATAGTTTAATGTTGTAGACTTTCACACTGTTGAAAATTAATATAATTTGTAGAGGGACTAATATAAAATTTCTATGCAGGTAAGCATTAGAGTAATGAATTCCCCATTGGCCTCATTCAGCTATGGCCTTTAGTCTAGAGGAAAATTTTACAAGTTGAAGTTTTTCTACCTTAATTGGAATTGAATTGTAAAGATTGGAGGATGAAAATTATATTTATTTGAAAGATGTGTTTTTTTACTAAAATTTTCTTTTTTATGGTGTACTTATAATATGTTGTTGTTTGAATGAAAAATATTGAACATGTTTCTAAAATAGTTTGATGTCTTTTAATCATCTAGATCAATTGTTTTCACAAAAATACTTTTCCTACATGAGTTGATGGAGATCAATGACTAAAACTCTTAAGTATAACACCTTCATATCAATTATCAGACCAAACATATTCATTTTCAAAACATATGTTTTCTTACAAAGCGTTCACATGGTGGAAGAATTGGAACAAAAATATTCCTGGAGGAAAATTTGGATTAAGTATTTACTCCCCAAGGTCAACATGTTTTTCTAGTTAGTTGTTCAAAACAATATTTTAACCCTTGAGAATATGAGAAAGGACAGAATTCATAATTCGACCTTAAGCAATATCCTTAAAGATACTGAAGAAATTATTAAAGAGTTTTATAGATTTGATCTTATTCATACCCCTAGAAAGGGTAATAAATGTGTGTATCATCTTGTCAATTTGGGGGCTAAAGGAAATAATATTAAAGTGTGGGAGAGGGGAGATAATATCCTCAATGCTATGAATCTCATTAGTAAAATTAACTTGTAATGATGTGCGGGTGGTTCTTTTACCTCATTGCAATTTCATCATTGGTTCTTATGGTTAGTAGGACCCTTCATACATGTAGGATATATGGTGGGATTTATATTAATTTTTCTCTTAATTTGGCCATTGTTTCTTCAATTTTCATTTTCAGTTGACTAAAACCATGGGAGGTTTTTGTTTGATAAATGATCCCATGAAATATGGTGCATTGAAGGAAAAAACCTCCTTGTGGCACGTTCAAAAAATTGGGGGGTTAAGGTATTTCATCTCAAAAATCATAGGGTTTGATCCTTATTTTGAGTTGGATTTTTGTTTGGCATGGAACATTGGCATTATGGTGATCCATGACATGGAAATTTAGGTTTCGGAGGATTCAATATCATAGGGGACTAGAATGTATAAATAGGGCTTAAATATATTCAATGAATACACCAGACATAAGCATGAAATTTAGAATTTCTTTTATGGTAAATAAAAGGTTTACCTTATTGTAAATGGTATAGCTAGATTCTGCATCCCTAATATTTGGAATACAGTCTGCCTCCACCTTATGAGGTACATTACTCTTGAAGGAAATTATAGAAAGATATATACTCACCATCTTACTATGCTTAGTATGTTTAGGAACAAGATTGCTATGAGCCTTCCCTTTTTCTTATTTACGTCACTCTCTGTGTTGGTGAATGATTTTCATTAGGGGAATATTAAAACCCCGTTACACCATGGTATAATTATTTTTATTTCTAATAATGGTAAACTAGTGGTGGAAAAGAAGTTAGATCCCAAATCAAGGTATTCAAATGACAAGTGTACTCTTGTTGACTTTATGAACATATTGAGGAGAAAGAAGAGTACGAATTCCTAAGGGAGGCATAATATTTATACTAGGGCTATAGGTTCTCTGGTTGATATGAAAGGGGATTCATCTAAAGGGGAAGAGAGAGTGTAGTTGGATTGGAATGTATATTTTGTAAAAATTTCTCTCAGGGTGAGGCAAGTGGAAAGAGATATGAAGGCCTTAGGTGAAGTTAGAACAGATATGGGAAATAGTGTCATGAATTAAATCAACACCTCTAATAGAATTTTCATCTCCTAAAAGTATACCAGGGAGGATATTTCCAAGATCAATTTTTTTTGGAGTTGTAATGGCATGTGGCAAAGCTGGAGCATGGACACAAAGTTCGCAGGTTGAAGACCACATCCCTATATCAAGCGAGCATGGTGATCAAATGAAAGGAAAAGATGAGAGTCAACCAAAGGTGTACAAATGTTTGAATACTAACTAGTCTCTTGGCTCTTGGAGATTTTGTTTGACTATTTGTGGACTAGATAATTTCGGATGTTTTCCGCTCCCTATTTTTTATTTGCTCCATCCTATTATTTTTTGTTGTTTTTCCTTGTATTGATATAATGGAATGTAGTTTGGTATAATATGTTTTAACAGTTTTTATCAGGTTTATTTTTTGTTCCTTCTTGGTCATGCTCACGATGCATTCTATTCTAAGGTTTCTAGGTGCCTTAATCCTTGTTTCTTACCTAATATAACAAAAAAACATGGCAGAAGCATTAGTTATTTCAGTAAATAAACTAGCCAATCATTATGTTCATGTATATTTTATAAACTTTGTTAATAGTAAAATTTTTAATGACATTTTAAATTAAACAAGATTTGTGAAGTGGTTAGTTCCTGCTGGTAGGCTACAAGGTGTTTTTTGGATTAATAGAAGTTTATAATTCAATGAGTGAAATTGGGTAGCCATTTTACAATATGACCAATCGATTAAGAATTATGAATATAATCTATAAGCTAGATAACTTCTTTATTGGTTTAGAGGTGCTATTAAAGTAATATTATGAAATAATGTATATACGTTTGAACCAAAGTGCATTTAGAAAGAGATGAGCCAAATAAAGGAAATATGTCGTAACAATGAATGAATTTGTGAAATTTAATAGATCATAAAATTAGAATTAAATTGGTTTCTTTAAGCTACCCCTGTCCTTAATAATTAGACGATAAAATCCAAAACCATAAGTGTAAAAAATAAGTGCAGAATTGTTTTTATTAAGAGAACCATTCTAAACAAGATAAAGCTCCAATGGGAGATGATTATAAGGGCTACCAATGTTTCAGTGGGAGATAATTAGTAAAACCAAAAATAATTAAAGACCCAAATGAATAATTATGTAGCACTTTTCACAACCATGAAACCAAAAAAGAAAATATAGGTCAAAGAAACTAAAGACATGGTAATTTTCCCATCACTTGAATCCTGGCTAGTAATCCTTTTCTTGTAATAGGAAGAGGTGCTACAATTCCTGTTAGTACTAGAGTTCATCCCTTTCCAGGTGATGGAGTAGATAATTTGTAGGGAAAAGATGATGTTGATCTGAATAATCCTTCAATGCGGTAGTTAATGAATGTTGTTGATGTATTCCTATCCTCATACTCGAATGTTTTGAAGCTCTTGTGTAATTCCATTGTTGAAAAAATTTCTTGTTGTGCAATGCAGACTACATATTAGTATATTAATTTATAAGCACCCACAATATTCATTATTGTTAATACACGCATGAATGGATGGATGTAAATATGATTCAATGCTTTTAAATGGGAGTATTTGCAATACGGTCAAATTATATCAAATAATGCTAGAAGATGTAAAGTATGGGATGTTTAATAAATTGATAATATCACCAAAACCTGTTCATGTAATTATGGCAATAAATATTGTCATGTCATATATGTTTTGAAATTGTTGAAAGCTAGATGAATTGATATGCATTAATAAATGCTAGGGCACTTGGTCATTTCTAATTTTTTGGTTTAATAAATAAAGAAAATCATGCACTTCAATAACGGAAAATATTAGTCAAATCATCATTTCTCACCAATAAAAATAATAATATTTTTTTATCAAAAAGTATATTCATGTAATTATGTCAATTAAAAATTATACATTAGAAATCTTGACATGAGCAGAAAACGTCTTGCATATTATTGGCTCACATTAACATTACTAATTGGATGAAATGAAAGCTATATTATCTTTCCTTGGCATGAACTAATAATAGTATTATTGTTCTTGTCTTTAAAACGATATAATTCATATAAAATTTGTATTGTTAAAAATTTCAATACAAACATAGAAAAAATTAAATTTTTAAAAATTTAACTTACAAATCTAATTTTTGTTGCAAACGGGGATAAAGAAAAGCTCAAAATTTTTGACTAGAAACCCCAAAATAGTAAGTTATATATACATAAGGAGTGGGATGGGATTTAATTTAGAAATTTTTATGATGTGATTTGTTAATTAAAGTTTCTTAATTTTTATGAATAGTGTATTGTTTTGGGTGTTCCACTTGTCTAAGCTTGAAAATAAATCTTCCTTTTTGGATAAACATTAAATGAAGTGAATATTTTATTAATATATATTTTTGTAAATTTCATATCTCATTTAAATATTGGACACATGTGTTTCTTATAATTTTGATTTTTTTAAATAGAATAAATCAATGTTGCAACAAGGCCTCATATTTGTCAAATCAGTACTAACTAGCCAATAAAGAAAAGTATAAATAATTTTTGTAGATTAAAAAATTATTTTAATAAAATTTAAACATTAGAAATTTTAAAATTTGTAGATTTATTTTTATTTTTATTGAAGGATTAAGGAGAAATTATTTGTTTGAATGAAAGGTATAGTATTCCTACACGAGGCAGGAACTAATAAAGTAAGATGTTTTAAGCTTAGTGCCCACTAATCCCACTAATGTAAGATAAGACTTCCAAAACATAATATTTTGATCTTATATAAAACCCTTAATTATCGTGTTTACACTTTGATGTGTGAGTGATCACACTTAGATGTGTGAATCGAGGTTCGCAATTAGAAGTTTGAGTCGAGAGAAGTGAGACTTAAGGCTTGTAATTCAAAACTGAAATCAGTCACACTTGTAAGTGATATCACTCGCATTTTGACTTTCCAATCTAGTAAATATTTGCATGAGTGCATATACAAAACAATGTTACTTAAACACTACTTAACAAATTTATAAATGACTATTCCATATTTTGTTTAACTATGCTTAATATATATGAATAATTTTTTATATAAATGTATATAAAAAATTTCTATCACATTTTAAACATGCAAGTCACACATGATGGTTCTATAAAATATTTGAAAGTATGTTACATCTAAAATCACAAAAAACATTTAAACAATCATCAAATTTAACAACATTCAAGGATGTTAAGTTCTAAAATAGATGAGATCTATCTTAGAGTATAATTTGGATAGGATTTTCAATGTCAACATTTATTGATTTGAATAAGGTATGCATTAATAGTCATATATGTATGATGATATTAAGAATGATATGTGGCATAAATTAAAACAATCACTTACATATTGTCTTGAATGCCACCCAAATTCTACATTTTTTCAATATTTAGATTGAAGGAGGTTTAAGAGATGTTCTTATAAGATGTTTATTTTTTATTTTCTCATTGTGATTTAAAGTATTTGATTTAAAATTAGAATTATTATTCACATTTCTCATTTTCAAGTTCTCCATACTAGGTTTAAGATTTAAGTGGTCGCACTACTAATTTTCTCTTTTTATGTGTGGATATAGTTAAAAATGAACTTTGTATTCGGAGTATCATATGTGGATTTACCCTCCAAAGGTGTGATAGCTGCAGAGGGACTAGTATATCCATCAAGAACTACAATCCATTGCACATATAAATGGGGTTTAGTTTATTCATTGTCATAATAAATATTGTATTCAATGGCAGAGTGAGACTTCCATACACAATTAATGGTTGTGAAACCATAGAAGAAAGTGAAAATAATGGATAAGTGTATTGATGTCATGGAATACTGAAGAGCACCCATTATGGATACAAACAATCTTGGATGAATGGAGAGAGGATGGAAGTAAATGGAAATATAGGAAAACACAATGGGCAGTAAATGGAAATATAAGAAAACAAAAACAACTACGAGGGAATGTTGCAACTATTGCATTTATATCCATAACGGTGGAGATAAATCATGATATATCACCACACATGTCTCATTAAGTGGGACATTTTCCCCATGTTTCAATCACTAAGAATAACTTATTCCTCAAATGTGACGATTTCATAGAGCTTAAAAAAATGTGCATCCACTTCATGTGTAGAAAAAGTGGCACAACTAAATCAATGTCAGAAATGTAAAATTGATTATATTTCAAAGTTTTCATTCAACCTATGATCATACGTGATGGGAAGATGACACTAGTAATACCAGATGACAGTAATGTACATATATGGATTGGAAAGATATAATGAATTTTGATACATGATGTCCAAAAAAGGCTCAATTGATAAGGGTAAGTTGGTGGGAACCCACAAGAAAAGAAAATAAAGGTACCAGGAATACTAAAAGAAAAATTAATGTTGGCCAAAATGAAGGTAAACATTAGATATTGATATAGACAACATCATCCGTTCATGGAAACCACGTAAAATATGGAAAGGAGATCAAATAATTATTTGTGACACATATTATATTCTCAAATGTAATAATAAATCTATTAAATTGTTAAAAAATGTTGTTCAAGAGAAGTTTTAAAATGTTGTTTAAAAATTACTTACAAGTAGTTTCAATGTTTGAAGTCTTTAATATATAAATATATATCAAAGTGGGAAATTGTAATTCACAATATTAATAAAATTATAATGTAATAAAGTTATAATAAAATATTTAGAAAAATATTGAGTGTGACATGCTTGATAAGAAAAAATACTAAATATAATGACATCAGGCATTCTTCAATAGGTGGCATGTACATATTACTATTTTATTTTGAAAACGAAAAACAATTCATTTATACACTTATTAATTGTTGTGGCATTTGTTAATTGAAGGATTTTCCTTCAAATATTATTGAAAAATATGTACTTGAATATGACCCATAATTTGTTTTATCATGATTTAAAGTAACCAATAGAAAATTAAATAAATCAATTTTATTGATTTTTTAAAATTATGAAATTGTTTAATTTATATTCCAACATTTGAAATATAGACACTAGAAATAATAAGTGTCTTTGATTGTAGGATATGGTAAGAACTAATAAGATGTTGTGAAAGGTATAATAGCCTACCATAGATAGGAAATAATAAACTATGAATTCCATGTTTCGAAACAACATGTTTAATGTAATTATTAATTATTTGTTGTTCTATATGATTTATAGACTAGAAAAACATAAAATTAGATCACATTATCTGGATTATCTTCTCTTTTGAAATGCCTAGCGACTTTTAATTTTCATTGCAACAATTTCTATTTTACAAACTGATCAAATAAGTGTTGAAAAGATGTATCTTAGCGGCTGCTATGCTTATGGGTATTATCTACCGCAAGGAATATATAGCTTATTGGCCGCTTATCTAACTTAGTGGGCACAAGGGTTATGTAACTTAGTGGTTTATGGGTGTCGTTATTCCCTTCATTTAATCAACTCTCTGTTGATGTCATATTCAAACCAGGGGTGTGTCTAAAACTATATGCAACAAGAAGAATCTTACCGATATAGTAATTGATTGTAGGTATTTTGTATTTTCTAGGGGATCTTTTCAATGTCTTAAGGACTTCTTGGTTAAAAACCTTATTAGAATTAAACTATGAAAACCTGTTGGAAGTAAACACACTTTACAGAAATGAATTGTTGGAAATAAATACACTTTGCCTTGGAAGTAAACACAATTTGAAGAAATGAATTGTTGGAAATAAACAAACATTACAAAAATAAACACACAATTGAGAATGCTTGGAAAATGATTGCAAAGGAATAAGAAATTAATCTAGAACACCTATAGGAACAAGTCTACAATAGATTTCAACTTAAGGAATTAAAAGAGATACAGAATTAATAGATCTAAACTATTTTCTCTAAAAATATAAATACCAACAAAAATGAGGATCCTAGTTCTTAGAGGAGTGGGCCTTTGCTCCGCTTTGAAACAGGATTGGACAACTTAATTTTCTCTCAAAACAGAAATGGCTATTTTATTGATAAAATGTACTCCATTACAAAAATGTGTTGGATATGTGTATATCAATCTATATATGTTTCCTAATCTATATCTATATTCCTATATCTATATATCTACAGGTCTATTTATATATACTTCTTCCAGGGGTGCATTTATGGCCGTAACTGTTTCAATGATACGATGAAACTCAATCATTCCTAGAATAGATGTTGAATTGGAACATGGTTGTTTGTATAGCTGTATGATAATTATCCTGGATTTGTAAGTATGGAGAGTCAGAAGTATTCTAATCTGCTCCTGATTGATAGGATCATTGATTTGACAAATTACTGGCCATTTGGAATAGATTATTATCAGTTTCGGAACTTTAGAAGAGTTCCAAAACTAAAGGAAATCATTCCAGGTCTAACTGAGAGAGTTTCAGAGCTATCTACAAGAGTTTTGGAACTAATTCTGATAATTCTGGAACTAAGTACTAGAGTTCTGGAAATAAGTCTAAAAGTTCCAGAACTAAGTGACAAAACTTGTAACTGCATGGTGGAGTTCTAGAACTAAGTATGGTAGTTCCGGAACTAAACTGTATTGATGCCAATTCTTCCAAAAACATGCAATCCGCTTCATATTTGTTCTTTCACCTGATTGTGACCTGTTTTATTACAAAACTAAATTTCCAAAACACTTTTTTAGGAATTATAGAGATTTTAAATGTCAGAATCATAATCAACAAAAGATGGAAAATTACATCCTAACTTATATTAGATCAAACAAAAGTCAAAAAATGTAGTCAAACTTAATAAAAAGGAGAGGAAGATGAGATAATTTATTGTACATTTAACGGTTATATTCTGGCCTCATCACTTCCCCCATACTTACTTGTTTGTAATTCCCTTTACAAACTTTAATCTTAAAATTTGGGGATATATATTTTGCATTCCATTTGATTGCTTAGATAAAATGGCTGGAACGAAATATGCCAATGCTTTAATTCAAAGGTACTATACCCTACTCTTGATTCTACTTTCTTCAGCCATGCCTTAAATTCAATGGGATCTTGTGGTTCTCTATTCTACCATGATGACATGGGGATGAGAAGGAGTGGAGGTATTGTTCTCATTCCCATCCATATGCCTTTGTTATTTTCATTGATCTGAGGAATTAGCGTACATAAGGATTTTTCTCTATGAAAACTCCAGATTAAGTTTGTGGGAGATATTACTTGCCTTATTCTCAATGCCACCATGAGAAATTCCCATCTTTTCAAACATGCCACAATAATATCTTCAAAATTTTCCTCTTCATAAGAAGTGAAGGCATTAATACTTCACCACAAATTGGCAAGATAAGGTTCCTTGAACCTTTTATCAAATGCATGGGATTTGAAATGTGTAGCAAAGGTGGATGGTTTACCATAATGAATCCTCAAACAAAGACCAAATGAACTAGACTTTAACAGATGCTCTGACTCCCTTTCCTTCCATGCAATCTGATTTTTGAGAATAGAAACAAATGCATTAAGTTGGCTCTCCCTTACATACAAATTGATCATAAAACCCGAGTTCTTTTCTAGCGTGAAATTGCAGAGAAGGATTTTCTGCTCTGTATTGGCTAAGGAATAGGGTGATGTGAAATCAGATTTATCTTTTATTAAATGTCAAATGCCACATGTTATCCTTGACAATTACCAGCGAATGAATTGTTCCTCTAAAAACACACTTTATGTAGGAGAAGGTCTCCTGCATGCAAACAATTTCTCATTCATCATGTAAACCATTTATATTTTCAAAAGATATTTAAATTTGTTGTTTTCTTCTTTGTAAAATTTTTCTTCCCATTATTTTCTTGCTTTCTTCTTTTCTTCTATATTTCTTTTCAAGTCCTCATTGGATGTCTTGAATTCATTGAGTGCTTTGCAAGTATCATCCCATAGCTATCTAAGTGGCTCATAATTTAATTCAGTTTGTGCATAGACTGTTGACAAAGTAGTTTATTTTCTAGAATTTTTACATTCCTCCTCTTTCTCGAATATCTATTGTTTAGCTCTTGTTAATTCCTCAGTCTTTTCAGTGAGCTGAATTGTTAATTCCTCAATAACCATTTCTCTATGTTCCAATTTAAGTTTTAGAAAATTCAACTCCTCGTTCTTTTCTCTAATAATGAGTTCTACTCTGGATAAAAAAAGATCCTATTTAACTTGTTGTTTCTCTTCTTTCTCTAAAATTTCCTTGGGAGTTAAGAATTTTTCTTCTACCATAGGGGATTTCCCTTTCCATTTCCAAGATGCCAATTCATCTTCTTCATGCGATGGTGTTGTTGATTCACCCATCTCTTGGAAAACTTGTTCCTCAAATATCTCATCTTCTTTTCCTATCTCTGTTTAGCTTGGTCCAGGAGGAGTCGTGGCCATGCTACCAAAAATATCAACATCTTCCTTTTCCAGCCCTTCTTGATCTTTCATATCCTCCGGAATTTCTTTATACCTTTTATGAATTCCCCTTCTTTGAGGATCCTCAAAATGTATATAAATGGGTCTCCTCCTAGAGATTCTTCTTATTTTCACCTCTTTCTCTTGCCCATATGAATAATCACTGTCAGAGATAGATATTAGCTCTCTTGTAGCTACTGTAGAGGAAGGAATTTCTTTAGAAGGCACAATAGGTTCTACAGTGTTAGTCCTTCTTCCAAATCTTATTTTTGGTATTTCCTCTCCACCGATTCTTTTCTTTTCTTCTGCAGTGGCATCATTTTCCAAATTAATTGTAGGAGCATAAGGAGTTGCTATTACTCTCCTAAGAATATCAAGGCTCTACTTAAACTTGCTAAGAAATTTCTCCCACATTTCTTCTCCATTTTTCTTTGAAAGGAAATGGTGCTGGATGTGATGCCCAGTTAAAACAACCCACTTGAGAACCACAAACAACCTAGGTTTAGTTAGAAATTTATGGAATAATTTTTTTATAAAGAGTTAACGACCAAAGTCTCAAAGACAAATAAATTCAACAGATCACATTTCCCATTATAATAATTACTAATTTCACATTATAGAGCAACAAGTGCAATCAGTCCACCCTAGCTCAAATCTCTCTAGGGATTAATTTAATTTCTAATTACATTGACATTTTAACTAAATATTCCCTGATTGAAATTTTAGGGTTAAGGGACCCAAAAACAATTAAATACCAAAGGTATTTAATTTCCACCAGATCAAAGACAAGAGCAGGGTTTAATTATAGTGAGGAAAGGAATACATATTTAAAATCAATAGAGTAAGGTCTCACTTACCCACTCCCAAAACTTGATATGAGTATCTACAACCAGGTTGTAAGGCAACAACCATCCCTAATAGATTTCAAAACAATTCAAATCCACAAGAACAAACTTCTCTTTTATTAACAATTCTTAGAGGTCACAAGGCCTAAAACTCAGGGCTAGAAGTTTCAGTTAGGTTCAGGGAGAAATTTACCCCAAACCCACTCTCTAACAAGCTTAGAGTTGTAATAGAATTTTTCTCTTATGTAACAATTCTAAAGTTTCCCTAAACCATTCCCATTGGATAGGAATTTTTCTCACCTTTTTGTTGATATAAAGAAGTCCTCCTAACTCCTTACATAACTTAAGATATGAGCGGGTGGAGTTCTTAGGTCAAATTTTTCCCAAAGGGACATGTGTCAAGAGGAGGGGAAAGCACCTCCAATGGGTTGGCAGATCACAGGATAGCTTGGAAATTTTTTTCCATCACACAAGAAAAAATAAAAATTTTCTTCCACACCTTTGCGGGTCCCTGGTGGACACGTGGCGGCCTCAGAGACAACTCCGGGGAAAAGGGAAGGGCAGAACAACGGAAGGATTAGGGCACTTCGCCCAAGGAAGAGGAAAAACAAACCAGCACTCCCATACCCATGGGTCTACTTGCGGACACATGGCACTCTACAGTTGGCTATGAGCAGTAGAGAGAAAGAGGGGACAGAGCAGTGGGAGGATTTAGCACATTGCGCCTGACAGAGGACAAAAGGGAGCAAGGGACAACCAGGTCTGTGCATCCGCGGAGGAAGAAAAGCCCAAGGTTGGGGTGGTGATGTGGGGCCATGGGGAATCTTGTTACAATTTTCCTAAGGCCAATAACCAAAGAAATTAAAGGGTTCCTCCCTCCCCGTTTCCACTCTAAGGTGCCACGTGGCACCTTCTCATTGGTTGTGGGCCGGCGGGGTAAAAGTGAAAAATTTTCCCCAAAATTTTCAAAAGGCTAAGGGCTAAAAGGGAAGCTGCACCTCCATCGTAGCCCCTAAGAGGACATGTGGTACCCTCTGATTGGTTGTGGGATGGCAGAGGAAAAATTGAAAATTTTCCCAAGTCACAATTCTTCCCAAAACTTTTCTAAGGAAAAATGACGGTAAATCTTTGGCTTGCGGGCCCGCTAGGGAAAATTTTCCCAAATTTTCCCGCCAAGGCACAAAAAATTCAAAGTGCCATATATTTTGCTAGGAAGCTTAGTTTTGGGAAAACAAGGACTTTTTGGAAAGATCTCGATTCTCTCTTTGCACAAGAAACATATATTTTACATTTTGATAAGTTTTAAAGGGTCAATTTTGTAAAAAGGGTCTGTAGGATTATAAATAGTGAACTGACAATTTTCAACTTCTCAATTTGGTTAAATTCGGTCTCCTCCTTCACTGAACATGTCAAACAGACATGGAGGATTGATCTAGAAATGGTTTAGAGTGTTTTAGGAAAGTTAATTTGTTTAATTGATTCAAAATTGAATTTGTCCAACAAATGACAGAAAATGGTTGAGGAAGAGATTAAGCTTAATTTTACAATGGTTCAAGATATTCTCTTAAATCTTCTTTGTCAATTAAGTACATTGCTAATATATCATGGTAAATTTTAAGGTTTCCAAGTTGATTGTTAAGTGCTAGTCCAAAATGTACATTTTTATTAAAATTAATTGGCAGTATAAGTTTTATAATAGAGATCTATTTCTTGAAGTTTGTTTATCAATTTCATCCTACGAATATGGCACTTCATTCGTAAACTACTCCAATACATTCCATTGTTTAGAAACAAACCATTTCAAAGATAAATTGTAATTTTGATTTCCACTTTAATAATTTTCAAAGGAAAACCAATACAATATAATTCCCTCATACGTATTTCTTCTTCTTTCATTTTCCAAAACAGTGATTCCAATAACAATTTAACATTCCAATTGACCCAACAATGTAATGAGAGATAAACTTGCAATCTTTATTAAATCAAAAGGAGATACATATTTACCTATTTCATTCCTTGAATTCAACTATAGAGTTCTATTTCTTTCCAACAATAATACAGAATGTATATGTCTTTCACAATTCCAATATCAAACTTTAAAATATAGTTTCACACATCCTTCCTTCACAATTACATGATACAATTTCATCCACAAAAAATGGGAAAGGATTACAATGAATGTGTCTCCACAAGGGACTGTCAAACTACACTTTTCTTTTTCTCCAGAATAGCAACATGTAACTTCCATTGTCTTCCAATTTGATCACAACAAAAGAGGGGGAAAGGTAACGCTCCACCTAACTAAGACATCCAATGAAAAGAGAAGCCTTCCTTCATCATTAGCCCCCGAGCCCTAACCAAGATACAATAAAATGTTCAATTCAACCATGGCAACAACTGGCTTCAACAACACAACATTCTTTCACACACACATTTCTTTATACAACACAAAAACAAACAACAGTTCACAACTACATTTAGAAACATTTCAAAGTAGAACTTAGGCTTGATCTTACAAGCAAAAGGAGCAAGGACTATGGGGGAAGCTACTTATACCTCTAAATTGGGAATTTGGAATCCACCTATAATCATATCACCAATATAACATATCATATCCCATAAACCTTATGCCTCCTAACCCCTCCTTATGCCCCCCACAAATTTTCCCTTATGCCCCCCATAAGTAAGAAATGCAAGCTATTTATTTTCCATGGTGGATCCCAAACCCGATACTCCCTCCACAAAACTCATATGCCCATGGCATTCCCTTATTCCCCCCACATGGATTCCCCATAGCCTTCTCCTACACCTTCCCTAAGGCAGTCTACCCAACCAGCCAATAAAAGTAATAAAACATTCTCCATACACACAACTCAACAAGAAAATAAAAGCAATAAAAGAAGGAATAAACTCCTACATCTCCATGGAAGGATTTTCTCCACATAGAAAGCTTTGAATGTCAAAAAAATACACTCCCAAAACAACAGTGCCAAAGTATCAAATGCTCTCCAATCTCCTCCAAATCAATAAGAGCTCTATTCACAGAAAAAAAAAATGCACCCCCAAGGATGAATGTAAAGAGGTTCAACAACCAAGCAACAATATTCCCAAAGCTTCTCCAAATTAAGAGTTACAATCACAAGAAAAATGTGCCCAAGGAAGCATGTAGAAGTTTCAACAACCCAAAACAAGAAGAGAGTTTCCAATATATAGAAGAGGGAAAGAAGACGATGATGTGGATCCATGTAGGATGCCACATCATACATCCTCACAATCAAACACAAAAGACAAACTCAAAACTCCAAGGCTCAATAAAGAGGTGGGTGAAGAATGACAAGTTACTTGCACACTCAAAAATAGCCCACACCTCAAGGGACAACCATTAATTTAAAAAGTAAGAAAGTGCAATTAAAACATGCACAAAAAGAATAAAAATGCATTATAAAAGTCACAAATCACATCCTCAACCATAAGTATGGTTGGTAACATAAATTTAGAGGCATGGGACAAGTTTTACTTGTCCCACAAGCTTCCAAAAATAGCCCCCAAGGTCAAAGTAAAATTTCCATGGAGGTAGAGTATTTCTTACTCTAAAATCTGACCTACACAAACTCTTACACCTCTTACACATCCCTTACAAATTAATTATAAACAGCCAACAACTCTAATAATTACTTTCCATATCCCAATTTGATTTAATTAAACTTTAAACATATGATCTCTCACATTAATCCATCACAATTAATAAAATACACAACCCATGGTCATATATAAGGATGATTCCCCCCATGGGAATCTCTAACAAAACAACACACAACACAATAAAATGAGTTGCCATGGTGACCATGTTGAATTCACCTAGAATTCCATTTTGGTTGGTCTCCGATCCCACGATGTCTGTTGTGATATTTTAAACCTACAAAACACAAATACCTCCTTCGGCCTTGTGGCCATATCAGAATGTCCAAAATGAATATATAATAAAATCACAAAATCATCTATACATATGAATCACAACAATCACCAAGGCAATCAACAAAATCATTTACAATTTATATTGAAATCTATATCATCATCAAATAATTTTCCTTTTCTAGGTTTACTCATAATCTCCAAAATCACATGTCTGAATATCTTCCATTAAACATCCATGTCAATAGTATATCATCATCCACATGTGAGTGTCTCTAATAATCATCATGCATTATATATAATCAGATTCAACAATAATCCAAGATCTGACATCTCACACCATACTAAATCAAAACTATTAAAATGTCTATCATAGTCTACAATATCATGATAAAAAATAAAAGGTGCCAAAGGGAAGTGGGCACTACACTGGCACGCTAAATGCACTAACCCATGATGTCTGATTGTTCCTACACCCCAAGAATACATCTGGGCCATTATATGAATGGAGTAAAAAAGAAACCCTGGAAGGTTTACTATATATTCTAGTTTTGTAGCTCCATATCTAAGGTATATGAGGATCTTCAGAACTTCTCTTCCTACCGACCCGAATTGACCATCATAGAAATAATACTTGACTATCCAAAATGCCATTCTGACAAAGGTTTTGGGTAAGTTGGCCCTTTTGACCCCTTTTATGATTTTCTTTGTGTTGTAAATATATTGGGGTTCAACTTCCCTCTTTTTTAATAGGGTTTCAACCAGGTCTTTTAATGTCCCTCTGATAGGGTTTGGGACATGCACAATTACCACTCTATATACATTACTTATTGTATTCACAGAAAAAGTATTGAAAACTTTTCTAGCCTTTGTCCTGGATTGCTTTAAATTTATAACGAATTCTATTACCAATTCATCATTATACTTGGGGAACTTCCTCAGAAATTCCAACCATATTTCTTGTTGAAAGATAGATGCCACTTCTTCATCTGTAATGAGTTGGGTATCATCCTCTAGTTCTGACTCCTTTTTAATCCCCATGAGACATAGGTGATTAAAATTTGTTCACCTTTTATCTTGTGCAAGTTGGCTGAAGTACACTTTTCTTATCTGCGGAACTAACAAATTTAGCTACAAAATTACTGTACTTAGCTATGGAACTTCTATGCTATAGTTATGGAATGTAAACCTAATTCACTGCTTCTTCCTTGAAGTTTCTTTGCAACTATTTTTCACTTTGTTGGTTCCACACTAATGATAACTCATTATAACTATGCCACCAATTTATTCCATCAATATATTTCTCATGATTACTTAATTTTAATCATAATGTACGATAGATGACTCAACATATCACTTTTAAATCAAATATAATCACACATGCAAAATTTTAATCTAACATTTAATAATTTAAAGACATAATTACCATCCTTGATGATGTAATCCCTCCGTCATGATGACTCATCATTCCTAAAAATTGAAACAAATGGAAAATGGTTAGAAAAATAGATGGAATTCCAAAGATTTATTTTATTTTGAATTAGCCATTTATTTGTGAAGATCAACTGCCATTGCTGGTTTTCAATTGATCTTTGAGAGAATATTTTTTTGGAAGAGAACGACATTTACTAGTTTTCACTCTCTTCCCTTGTTTTTTCTTTTTTTTTTTAGGGAAGAGAACACCATTTACTGGTTTTCATTCTCTTCCCTTTATTCTAGATCTATCCATTTGATTATTTGATCATTTTGGAAGAACTGGGTTCTTCCATATGATCAAATTCATTATCTGCTTCAATTTTCCTTAAGAATTCATCCTTAGTAGGAGGATTCCTATAAAGATTTGTCCTATGAACATTGACCAAAAGTGTTCTTCTACTACCATCAATGGGAAGTAACTAAATAGAACCATTGTCAAATATTTTTTCAATCTGATAGGGTCCCAACCATCTAGTTCTTAATTTACCTTTGAATTGTTGATACTTAGAATCAAATAACAATGCCCAGTCTTCTACTTTGAATTGACTTTTCTTGATATGTGTATCATGTCATTTCTTCCTTTGATCTTGGATTATCTCTATCTACTGAAGTGCTTCCATCCTCAATTCATCCAACTCATTGAGTTAAAGGATTCTTTCCTTTTGAGCTACATCCAACTCAATACCCACCTTAACAATTGTCCTCAATGTCTGTAGTTCAAAATCAATAGGAAAAAAGGTATTATTCCCATAGACTAACTCACATGGTGAAAACCCTGTTGTAGTTTTCCAAGTTGTATTATAATCCTAAAAAACTTCAGGTAGTCTCTTTACCCAATCTCTTCTTCCTGCTTCAATTGTTTTGGTAAGGATGTTTTCCAATTCTCTGTTAGTTACCTCAGCTTTTCCATTTGATTTTGGGTGATAGGTAGGTGACTTCCTATGATTGATCTGATAATACATTGTGAAATCCTGGATCATATCAGACATAAATTGTGGTCCTTGATCTAAAACTATGCTCTTTGGTGCTCCAAACTGTACCATAATTCTGTGCCAAAGGAAATTAGCAACTGCTTCTTCAGTGGCATTTGTTAAAACCTGCACTTCTACCCACTTTGTCACATAATCAATACACACAAGAATATGTTCATTCCCTAAAGGACTAAAGGGACAAACAAAATCCAACACCTATATCTCAAATGGTTCAATCACTACTTGAGGTTTCAAAGGCATTTCATTCGTAAAGGTTGGTTGTCCCATCCTTTGACAAGGATCACACCACCTGATATATTTCTTCACATATTTTTATAGATATGGCTAATAATTACCAGTGCCAAGTATATTGTGAGCTGTAATTTTCACTAAATATTGTCCTCCACTTGGTTCATCATGACATGCCTAGAGGATGTCAAAGATTTCATCTTCTGTTACACACCTACGTACAACAAAATCAGGACCACATTTAAATAGCATTCCATTTAACCATTTGAATTGTGCACTAGTTTTCATTAACTTCTTTATTTGTTTCTTGGTGAAAGAAGGAACAAACTTTGTTATTGTAAGATAATTTTCCATATCAGCAAACCATGGTGTGTCAGTTGAAATAACAAACAATTTTTCATCTGGAAAGTTGTCCTCGACTCGATCTTTGTCCCTTGTAGTGGTTATTATTGACAAGAAATCAGATACTACATTAGATTTACCTAGATTGTCAATAATGGTAATATCAAATTATTGCAAAAGCAATAACCATCTAATTATTCTACCTCCAACCAAGGGTTTGTTCATTAAATATTTAATTACTAAGTGATATGTATGTACAAATATTTTGTACCCTGTAATGTAATGTCTAAACTTATTAATTGCATAGATCACAGCAAGAAATTCTTTTTCAGTGGTGGTGTAATTTCTTTCAGTGGGAGTAAGATTTTTTCTAAGGTAATAGATAGCATACATTTTCCCTTCTTCATCTTTCTGTCCAAAAACTACACCAATGGAATTATTTGAGGCATCTGTTTGGATATGAAAAGGTTTCTCCCAATTAGGTCCTCTCAATATTAGGGAAATTATTAATTTCTCTTTAATTTCTTCAAAAGCATGTTGACACTTTTCATCCCAAAGAAATTCATAGTCCTTGATAAGAAAATTAAACATGGGGGAAACAATTTTACTAAAATCCTTGATAAAGCATCTATAGTACCCAGAATGTCCTAAAAATGACTTGATATCAGTGGGGTTTTGAGGAATAGGTAACTCTGAAATAATTCTGATTTTGTTTTGATCAAATTGAATTCCTCTTTTTGAAATATGATGTCCTAATACAATCCCTTCATCAACCATCATCAAACATTTTTCATGGCTAAGAGACAAGTGATGTTTCTGACATATTGTCAATACTTTGTACAAACTATTCAAGGTATCATCAAATGCATCTCCATGCATAGTAAAGTCATCCATATATACGTCTACACAGTCATTTGTTAGGTTTGCAAAAATTGCTAATACAACTCTTTGAAAGGTTGCTGGAGCATTACATAGTCCAAATGGTAATACCCTGTAGGAAATGGTACCCCATGGACATGTAAATGTAGTTTTATTCTAATCTACAGCAGCAACTCTAATTTGACTATATCCACTAAATCCATCCAAGAAGTAAAATTATTGTTTGCCTAAAAGGTTGTCTAAGACTTGATATATGAATGGTAAGACAAAATAATCTCTCGGTTTGGATTTGTTCAATTCCCTATAGTCAACACCAATTTTCCATTTTACGTGATTTTTAGGGGTAATTACAAGAGGAGACACACACTGGCTATATGAGATAGGGTAGATAGAACCTACTTGTAATAGTTTTTCAATTTCTTGTTTGACTATATCCCTTAAGGCTGGATTAATCCTTCTCTGAGGTTTCCTAACTAGTCTAATGTTTTTCAGTATAGATGTGATGAGTGCATATACTTGGGTGGATTCCTTTCATATCTTTGTAATCCCAAGAAAAATATTTAGTATGATATTTCAGAACATCAAACAGTTTAGATTTTTCATTGTTCTTCAACCAGCTATTAATATTCAAAATTTTACTTGGTTGAATCTCAACATGTTTGGTTCTAGTGTATGATGAACTGATTTGTAGAAAGGGTTACATTAAAGTATTTAGTAGACATGCATGTGGTAACAACATATGATATGTAGCAACATCTCCAAAATTTCCTTGAGATAGAATGCTGGACAAAGGACGATAAGAATAATTATGATAATTATCTTGTTGTAGGTCGAACTCTTCATAACTGCTACTTTCTAGAAATTATTCATCATCTCTTGATATATGTGAAGCTGAAGCTATAGACTCTTCCTCTCCCCAAGAAAAATATCATTCCTTCAGAGAAAAATTATCTTCATTTATAGGGAATTATTGTTGGTGTGGTTCCAGAATTAATTGTGATGGTTCCAGAACTAAATGTGATGGTTCCGAAACAAATTCTGTAGGTTCCGAAACTAATTTCATAGGTTCCAAAAATATTTCCGACTGCTCCAAGGAAAATTGGTGTACATTCAATGGTGGGTTAATCATATCTTCTTTTTCTCGTATGTGATCATGGCCAATGAAGACAAATTTTTCTCATTAATATCAGGTTTATCAACCCATAATTTCTCTTGATTATCGCAAAAAGGTCGTGAAGAGGGATATAATGAAATTTTCTTAGAATTCTTACCATTTGAGATAGTCATATCACCTGACCTATAATCAATTAAGGTAGCAATTGTAGTTAACCATGGTTTTACCTAAATAATGGAATAACCCAATGTTTTACTTTTTAGCTGCAATATAAGGAAGTCAACTGGATATTCCCATGACTCTACCTATTTCACATGATTCTTAGACGTTCCTTTGAAATATTGACAAAATAGATAGGGTAACGGGCATAAGAGGCATACCTATTGGAATGTTGGTTGTTGGGTTGTTGCACGCGTATGACTTCTTGACTCCTCAGCTGATTGTGAGAACTTCCTTTTGGCTAGGAGGAACTACTTGTAATGGAAAGTAAGACCACCAAAAAGAGTTAACCAATATGTGTAGTGAACTGCCTAGCGTGTGCTAGATCCAAGAAATGTGGTACTTCCTAGATGGTTGTCAATCCACTGTTTAAAACAATTTAATGCGAATAATAAAGTAAATCCTACCATAATTGAAATGATTTGGGTATCTCATCCAAAATACAATAAGAAAGATATAATCTAACAGACTAAGTTAAAATAATATCTGGAGGTCAAGTAACTAGTTCTGGGTCTTTCCAAGTCCGAAATAGGTCTCAAGAAAGTCACAAATGAACAAAAATAATGTGGGAATAGGTGCATAGGGCAGTGTTCTGTGTTATATGGCTAAATACAGAGACTGATGCTAGTTAAGGGTGACCGACAGTGGTTGGGTGTAACCAGTTCCGATTACTATGGAAAACTAGGAATGCCACAAAATGAGTTTTGAGTCTCCCTTGTGATTGCACAAAGGACCTGATTGGCCGAAACGAGGTATTAGGTGGATTGGATGGGATGTGGAAAATTTTTACTGGGTATGTGGAGGGGTGAGTATGAATGGAGGTCAATGGGTGGCTAAGGAAACAAAGGATGATAATATAATAATGAAAGCAATGAATCAAAGGATTATAACATTATACTTACTTGGAACTTGGTTGTCGATGTTGGCGAGTGAGGAATGAAGGTGCTTGTAAGAGGTTGAAGGATGCAGGGGATCACCAGTCATAGGAAAGATTCTACATGGGCTACATGTGCATTTCTTCTTTCTTGGTTGGAGAAAATCCTTGCTGGGGTGAGTACATTATGTTTGTGTAAGAGAAAATGCTTGATCTCCTTCCTTGCATGCATGTTCTCCCTGAAATTCATTCTCAAAATATTTGATATCTCTCAGGAATGTGCTAATGTTTTCCAACCTCAAAAACAAAGTTGTTTTGGGGATTAAAAGGTGACTAATGGTAGTTCTGGCTTAATCGGCGACAGTTAGGGGTAACCGACATCAATCAAGGTGGGATTTCCTAAGTTTACTAAACTAGGTACATCCTCTTGATTTTCTAGGATCTCATGTCGTTAACCCATGGATTAGACTGGAAGCTTCTTGTAAGCATGTGGGAATGTGGTTAGAGGGAATTTAGGCATTGATTTTTAGGGTTTGGGTAAGTCTTAGTTAGTTATGGCAACTTACTAAGAATAGGTATTAAGGTGAGTTGGCTTGATGAGGTGTCTAGGTGAGATGTATGTGGACATTATCCCTAATTAAGATATTTAAATAGTAAATATGGTGAGGATAATAAATTAATTAAATTAATATTAGTGGAGTGAAGGGGGCCATGGCTAGGTTAATGTGATGAAGGGTGTTTATTTATCGAGGGACCAAAGGGGAGTGTGACCTAATTTTAGTGTCTACATTTTACCCCTTTGTGTTGCATAGCTTGTATTGGTAAGCAACACTTACAAAAATAAGATGTGGTTGCCCCATGCATGGGTAAAGGTGATCCCCCTCAAACTAGGAACTGAAGATGTAGGAGGAAGAATTGGTGAGTGGTTTGATAAAAGGTAAATGTGATGAAAAAGAAGGTGGGTGATAGGGGAAAATGGAGCTAGGTCTACTTGGGTAATCTAGGTAATGGGTCAGGGTCAAAGGTAGTAACAGTCAAATGCATGCACATGTATAAACTATAGCATGCTACTAGGTTGAAGAGAAGTCAAACTTTACATTGTCTAAGGTCAATAGGTTTATCCAAACAAGGTTGAAGTGATTCTGGTATCCAAGGTATATGATATGGTCATGAAACACAACATAGGTTAAGTTCAAGAACATTTAGGTATGTTCTAGTACACCAAAGGTAGGGTCAGGATAAATGGTCATGGCAATAGGCTAGGTAAGGTCATTAGGTCAACAACACAGGTAACAGTGCCACAAGGTATAGCAAACACGTGAGGCTAAAGGTCACTAGCGATGGTCCAGGTCCAAATATCTAGGTCACGGCATGGGTATGGTTGAGGTATGGGTAAAATAATGACTCCCCAAAGGAGGACAAGGTAGGCAAGAAATGATGAGGTTAGGAGGGTTAGGTAAATGGGTTGGGTAAAGGTGAGGTGGGGTAATTGATCTGGGTAAAGGGTAGGTGTGGAAGAAAAAGTAGGGATATTTGGGTAATAGGGTAAAATGTTGGGTTTATGCCAGAGAGGGTGACTGATGTAGGTCAAGGGTAACCAATGCCAGTATAGGGAAACTAACCATGGTAAGGTAGGGCACAAGAATGATGCCGGTGAAGGTAAACTGGTGTCGGTTAGGTCAGGTTTGTTATAAAAACAAAAAAATATGTTTTTTGTTATTCATTTGTCATTTATCGAATTGATAAAATAAAAAAAGAGAGAGAAAAGAGGGAAAAGTGTCCAGATGGAATGAAGTGTTGAGTTAGTGGTGTGAACGGCAGGTGATTAGTTAGTGAGAGGTGGATCCACAGGATCGGTGAATGTGATTCAATTGGTTGGAGATGCGGGTGGAGATTTGGTGGTGGCAGAGGCCAGAGAAGGATCAGGTGGGCCACCAGTGTAGTGGTCAGACATGCCACTAAGACGATGGCAGAACGATGAGGTAAGCATCCAACTCTAGTTGTATTTGGTTAGATAGATTAGATTATTTGTAAATTGTTTTGTGCTTTTTGTTTTGTGTGCGAAAAAAGAAAAAAAATGGAAATGGGAGGGTAAAGTAGAGTAAATAGGAATGGGGAGAGAAATAAGTGGAAGAAGAGGGGAGGTGATGAGGTATAAGGGAAGTGTAGGTGATTTTAGGTGGGTACAAGGGTCAGGGTGGGAGGTTTTTGAGAAAAGAGGGGTTTGGGGGTCATGGGTTTTCACCACGATAGTGACTGGCGTCAGTCAAGTGTGTTCGGCATTGATAGGATTGAACCGGTATCGACCACTAAATAGATGACTGATGTTGGTTAAGGGGTGACCGGGGTTGGTTAGAGATAACCAACATCGGTCAGGATGTGGAGAGAGAGTGGTCAAAAGTGCCATAAGTTTGGGGATCAAGATAGGTATGGGTAAATGGGGTGTTGGGAAATGATAGGGAGTAAGAATGGGTATTAAAATGTAAATTAATGTGTTGCTCATATTGGATGTAGGGGAGAGATCAGCTACATATGCCAGATAGTGCGCGGAACATCGAATCCTAAGGAGCTATAGCATGTGGAGGAAGTGGGCTTGAGTGGAGTCTGACACTATCGGCATGTAGTCTAGCAGCCTATTTTGATGGTCACGCTCATCGATAGATGGGATTCCACAACTAACACATTCCACCTACCAACGGGTGAGATCACTGTCACCCTAGAGGACGTGTTTAGGATTTTACGGCTACCCATATTGGGTACACAGGTCTACTCTATCTCCTCCAAGGCCTTAGAGGAGCTGATGCTGATAGTGTTTAGAGAGGGGATGGCCGAGCTGACATTCCGTAGTGCTAGCATTCACTATGGAGAGATGTACCTAGCCCATCTAGAGGAGACGAGGCTAGTGGTTCTTTTGATGGAGGTAGTATGCTGCTTTGCACTGCAAGATGCAGAGGGTGGACATTTTCCTTGATCGTTGATAGGGGTACTCCATGACATGATGATAGATGAGACCCACTTTTCCTGGGTGCCAACATTCCTGGTGCAGCTGTACAGAGAGTTATGGGCATATGGGTGGATGTGCAGGTTTAGCCTATGTTGTGCCTTCTTACTACACTGTTGGGCTTATGAGCACATAGCTTGTGTGCAGCCAGTAGGGATTTCTTGAGTAGATGCATTCCCACTGAGATTTTTGTGGGTGGGGTATAGGTAATGGGTGCCGAATATTGGAGAGAGGATATCATATAGGCCCACATATGATGTGGCCCATTTCCGGCAGTTATTGGAGGGGTTGTCCAGAGTGGACATTATATGGAGGCCGTATGTGGGATTCCCCTCATATAGGAATATGCATGAGGAGCTAGGTGAGCTCAAGTTATTGAGATGGATAAAAGGTTGCCATGCTAGGGAGCACGAGATGATCTCGGTGGACAGAGTTAGGTGGCAATTTGGGCTATTACAGAATGTACCTCTGCCCTTCCCGCAGTATAGGAGAGACAATGTGGAGAGACCCTTACCTCTACCATATCCTATAGTTCCCACAGGGTAGGAGGAGTAGGTAATGGACTGGTGGATAGATGATGCTAGGGTCATAGACAGGTATAGATAGTGGTGGAAAGTGCATTTATGAGCTATACCACCTAGGCCAGGGTAACCGGATCTAGCCACCATCACGGTGCAGAGAGATGCCCTACAGGGGCAGGTGGTTACTTTGATTACCTAGCTGGGTATGGTACAGACATAGCTGGCGAGCTCAGAGGTAGATTTAGTAGAGCTACATGTATAGGTGGCTAGTCTATAGCTCAGATGGCTAGTGGTGGGGATAAAGATGGAGAGGAGGATGATGGTCATGTAGCGGCCTTATAGGAACAAGTGACAGGTTTGTACGGCCAATTGGCCATAGCCTAGACATAGATTAGGGCCTTACATGCATAGATATAGGAACATGGGAAGGGGGCACCACCATAGGCACTGGGACTAGGTCCCAGTTCATAGGCAAGAGCAGGATAGGGTCCCGTAAGATAGGTACAGGGGCCGAGGCCTATGGGGCCACCACAGACCATGCCTATATCTAGGTTATGGGATGCCCTAGGTGAGGCTAGATACGACCAAGACCAAATGATGGCGGTCGAATAGAATTTCTATCCTATAGAGAGTACCAAGCACAATAGGCATTAAATGAGAGGACTCAATCCTGTACTCACAGTGTGGAGCGCACAGGGGGCCATCAAGCTCCGAGGCTAGATTAGGGAGAGGCTACAAGTGCACAGAGACTAGCTCCAGGTGAGGTGCCAATAGGGACTCAGCCACCACCTATGATGGGTGGGGAGATGCTAGCAGGTCGCCAGATAAGGGTGGAGGAGGTAGAGGGTATAGGTGATACAGAGACGGAGGATATCCACCGAGATGCTTGATATGTGGATTTTGATTTTTTATGTATTATATTCATTTTTTTGATATATACTGGCCTATGTGCCAAAGATAGTGAGGATGTACGATAGTTTTTGTTCTATATTTTGAGCATATACTGGCCTGCATGCCAAAGATATTTTGTATTAGTTTATTATTTTATTATATATGAGATCGGCCTGCATGCTGACAATTTTGAGATGATGGACATGATGGGATATCCATGTATGTTGTATTGAGATACACATATATGATGAGATACATGAGATTCTTGATGTGTTGATGTTTTGATGAGACTTTTGATTTTTTGTTTTGATATGGATGTAAATTAGGTGAGTTAGGTATGATGAAGTCAAGTTTGGTTTAGGCATGGATTGAGTCAGGTCATGTTCTAGGCATGGTTGAGTTAGGTCATAGGCATGGATCGAGTCAGGTTATAGGCATGGATTGAGTTAGGTCATAGGCATGGTTGAGTTAGGTCATAGGCATGGTTGAGTCAAGTCATATGCATGGTTTTGTTTAAAGTAGTTGAAGTTATGATGTATTATTTTATGCAATGAATAATAATATGGGTCATATGTGAGATGTGGTATAAGACATGCATGATGATGGTAGAGAAATGGTAGGTGTAATAAATGTATGTTGTGATGATGATAAAAATGTTAAGCAACTTATTGTTTGTTTGGTTTAATTTCCAATTTTGGATAGAAAAGGGAAACTAAGTGGGGTATGATGTAATGTTAGGAGATAAAAGATGAATTGTTTAGGGTAGAGAGTGGCCGAGCTAACCTCCAAGGGCTCCATGCCCTCGGAGTGCTACCTACATAGTCCCAGTGAAAAAGGACCTCAAGCTGATGTAGTTCTCCCACGAGCGAGGGAAGAATAGGATGAGGTATGAAAATGATTTAGTAGGTTTTAACTATGATTGTGGGTTTAGGTCTGTTAGGTGTGGGTGGGTTATAGGAAAATTGGTATAGGTGATATCGATTATGGAAATACAAGAAGAATACCCCAAAGGTAAGTGTCGAGGACCAAATCCTGTATAAGGTAATCAAAACGTAAATAAAGATGGTCAAAAGATAAGAGGGGGTAATAAAGCCACCTAATTGGTTAGGATTATATCGAGTAGATCATACCTTGGAGGAGGTGATGAATGTAAGACCCTAAATACATTGCATGATCAATTATTCTAAGGTGAAAAGTAGTCACATGATCACTAAATGTCTTGGTTTCCAAGATGTCCCTTGAGGTGGTAGAAAATGGGAGTGGGAATGTTGAGAAAGGTGAAAGGTGGTTAATTTTTTATATGGTATGAGGTGGCATGCTCTTTGGGAAAGAGATCCAAGGTCACAATGGGCAAGTCCATGACTAAAACGTTCTCTATTTTGACTTGTATTGGAGATAGACTGATCAATGCAAGAAGTCTATATGGGATGATGAATTTAACTCCTTGAGGTCTTCATGAAGCTGATTGATGCGGGAAGCTTCAAATTCTATCACTTTTTTTTAAAACACTTTACATAGCTTTCCTTCAGGGAGAGGTCTATTTACAGTAGTGATTGTGGAGAGGAAGATGTCCTTTTGAGGGAGTCATATTTTTGTTAGAAGTTTGACTTAAGGAGTTGGGTCCCATGTGGGGATTTGAAGTCATGGATAAGACCAAGGTGAAGAATAGGATTCTTGTTCAGAAAGTAGGATGAAACGACCATGGGATATCATCTAAAGGTAGATGAAAATTATCCATGAGAATCATGCTATGTGCAGTGCAGTGGTACACACATTCAAGAGAAGATAACGTGCGATGGGTACTCACATGATTCTTGTTTAATCATTGGTGAGGTGTATGAAGTGGATAGTGCTCAAGGGATGAGCATGGAAAAAATCAAAAGGTGAGCTAGGACTAAAAGTAAACAATATAATGGTCAAAGATGCAAGGTGTTAAGGGGTTTAGGTTTGGGTTTACTATTGAGTGAAGATAAACGATAAGCACCTGATCCATAAGTATGAGTCACGATATATGGTCCAACCCAATTAGGAGAAAATTTTCCCCATTTACTTTTTTATGCTTTGGTTACACGTTGATTTTATTTTAGGACAAGATCACCGAATTGGAAGGTTCATTCATGGAAATGCTTGTCATAGGCACGTTTGATATGTTTTTGGTAAACTTAAAGGTGATCTAGAGCGTTAAGATGACATTCATCTAATAACTATAGCTATGCTAAACGGTCATGATGAAATTCATCATCATTGAGCATGTCATGGAGAGAAATGTGGAGTGAAGGGATTTGGACTTCGAGAGGCAGAACAACCTCTATACCATATACCAGAGAAAATGGTGTGGCAGCATTGGAATTGTGAATAGTAGTGTGGTATGCCCATAGGGCAAAAGGAATGTGCGTATGCCGATCCTTCTCAGTATCATTAACCACTTTCATAAGAATTTTTTTAAAGGTTTTGTTAGTGGATTCAGCTAGGTCATTGGTCTATGGGTAATAAGGTGATGAGAAACTTAACTGAATGAGGAAGGCATCGCAAAGTGTTTGTAATGTTTTATTTTTGAATTGTTTTCCATTATCAGTGATGAGGTGATGAGGAACACCAAAATGGAAAATGATGTGATGATTGATGAACTCACATATTTTCTTAGCTTTCGTGGAGATGATTGGTATGGATTCAACCCATTTTGTATAGTATTCAATAGCGGTGATGATCTATTGATGTCATTGGGAAGAATAGGAGTTGATCTCTCTGACAAGATCCAAACACCATTGAGAGAAGGGCCAAATGTCACAGGCGACCTGTAAGGTGTGACTAGGTGTATGATGAAGATTGGCATGTTGTTGGTATTTTACACAACATTTGACATAGTCACAACAATCATAGTTAAGGGTCGGCCAATAATAGCCTAGCTGAAGAATACGTTTAGTAACAGAAAGGCCATTAAAGTGACCTCCACATATGCCATCATGAACCTCCTTAATGGTATAAGGAATTTCAGAACTTGTGAGGCATCGTAAGAGAATATCATCAAAGTTGTGCTTATAGAGGAGTCCCCCCATGATGATGTAATGAGATACATTTTTAAGGAAGGTGCATTGTCTCTTATGGGTGAGATTAGGAGGTAAGATGGAGAGAAAAAGATAGTTGGAGTATTGTTTGTACCAAAGGTCACTCGAGTCAGGGGGGACAGTTCCGATGGAGTAAACATCACATGGTAAATAAGAAGGTGATTGGAGTCATTGTACGGTGACAAAGATTTTAGAATCGGTAGGTGAAGCGGGTATTTGGGAAGCCAAGTAGGACATGGTATCTATAAATTTGTTAGTTGAACATGTGATGGTTTCAAGGGTGTAATGGTAAAAGGTGGTCAAAAAATGTCTACATGATGTTTATGCTTTTGAAGCAGCCTGTTACGACATTGGTATATACCATTAACTAGGTTTACGACCAATTGAGAATCACCAAAGATGTTGATTGATTTGACATCTAAGGCATAGGTGGCTAGGAAACCTAATACGAGTGCTTCGTATTCAGTGATATTGTTTGTGCATTCAAAATCGAGTTTGAAAGACAAAGGCATGGGCTCACCATCAAGAAAAATGAGGATAATACCAGCCCCACCCCCACACTGACACTTTGAACTATCGAAGAAGAGTGTCATTTGGTAGGGGGGTTCGTCTAGGGAAAGGGTAGCAATCGATTCGTCTGGAAAGTCAAAATTAGAGGGTTGATCCCCAGAAATAGGTACATCAGGCAATTGGTCAGTGATGGCTTGGCCCTTGATGGAATTTTGATGAATAAATTCAAGGTTAAGGTCAGCTAAGAGCATAATCCAGCGTGCAACATGTTGATTTTGATAAGGTTTGGCATACATGAAGTGTAAGGGGTCGGTTTTGGTCATAACATAGATTTTGTGCTTGAGTACGTAATGGCAGAGTATAGTGGCAACGAAAAATAAGGCTAAGAAAAGTTTCTTCGGGATGGGTGTATTAGGTTTCATAGTCCAAAAGAGTATGACTTATGTAATAAAGCATCTACTCTCTGTGTTGTTCATCACGATGAGCAAGCATGGCTCCTAAGGAGTGATTAGTAGCTAAGATGTATAGGTAGAAAGATTGTCTCTAGGTGGAATGAGTACGGGTCATTGGAGAAGGTATTGTTTTAGGGCCTCAAAATATTTGTGACAATCATCATCCCATTTAAAGGAGACATCCTTCTTAAGCAGATGATGAAATAGTTGACACTGATCTGATAATTGTAAAATGAAATGGTGAATAAACTGTAATTTACCTTGCAGGCTATGGAGTTGTCTAAGGTTAATGGGCTGAGGAATTTTCATAATGGCCTTGACTTTAGCTAGGTGAAATTCTATACCATGTAAGGAAATGATAAAGCCTAAGATTTTTCTTGAGAGGAATGTGAAGACACACTTCTTAGGCTGAAGGCAAATAAAATATTTAATGAGATGGTCAAAAATGGTTTTTAAGATGGCAAGGTGCTCAGAGTGGTGTTTAGATTTGGCCAGGAGATCATCCACATAATCTTCTAATATACGATGCATGATATCATGGAAGATGTAAGTCATAGCCCATTGATATGTGGAACCAGCATTTTTAAGGCCAAAAGGCATGATGCGATAGCAGAAGGTCCCCAAAGGGGTGAAGAACGTGGTTTTGTGTTGATCCTCTGGGGTAAGCAGGATTTGTTTATAACCCGAGAAGCCATCTATGAGTGATAGCATCTCGTGACCAGCGGTAAGGTTGACCAGTTGGTCAATACCAGGTAAGGGGAAGTCATCTTTTAGGTAGGCTAGCTTGAGGTCACAAAAATCCATGCAAATGCAGAGTCCCCCTATCACCTTAGTGATATGGACAATGTTAGAAATCCAATGAGGATAATCAATGGGTAATATGAAGGAAACAGAAAGAAGGCGTTGAAGTTCTTCTTTGACGAGAAGGGAAATGCAAGGGTGCATTTTCCTCAGCTTTTGTGTGATGGGTTTGGCATCGGGAATGGTCATGATATTTTGGACCACTATGGTGGGGTCAATAACAGGCATGTCTGTGTAAGACCAAGTGAAAGCATGGTTATGATGTTTGAGAAAAGAAGTGATGGCTTCCTGTTTAGCAGCATCTAAAGATTGACTGATCTTTAGGATGTTCAGGTCGTCCTGAGTATGAATGTTGATCTCGATAGTCAATTCATTCAACATGGTTTATGTCTTAGAGGGTAACTATTGATGAATATATGAGTCTTCTACACCAAGGTAGGTGAGTATGGATTCATCATCCTAACATTGGATGATGTTAATTGAAGGTGTATTGTCATCGATCATTTCAGGATACAAGAAGGGAAGAGAGGAAGGAGCCTCACCCTCACATTGATAAGTCAAAGGTCCCAATGAAATGGTGTTTATGAAAAAAAAAGTTGGGAGGGATTGATTTTAGATTCATCGACTCCGTCAATGAAGGTGGTGATGAAGGTAGAGCGGGTGAAGAAGGTGGAGAAGGGCTGATGTCCTTGATGGGTTCAATGTAGGCTTGTTTGGTAGGTGATTTAGGAAATTCGATACCACTATGGTCGTTATGTTTGCGGGTTGTACATTGAATAACGGTATGGTGGCCTTGCTCATAAAATCCAAAACCAAAACCCTTCCACACACATTGGTGCAAGAAGGTGTGGGAAAAATGGTGATTGGTAAGAGACTAGAAATCAATGGTAAATGGGCAGGTTTGTGATGGTGGTTCGGGTGTGTACATGGTAGTATCAAGTCCCCCATAGGTGAGACTAGTACGAAGATGAGGAGGACCATAAAGGAGATGTTCTCCTATGTGGTGATCATAACAAGGGTGTTGGTGAAGACTCCCATACTCTTATGGAGTAAGGAATGTGTTGATACTATATAGGTGGTACTCCCCCAGAGTGAGGCATTGAAAAATTCCTTTTATGGGATTAGTGGTTGGTATGTGGGTAGCTAGAATGGATGATGTGTCAGAGGTCAATGTGGAGGTTGAGTTAATGGATTGGGAGTTTGATGGGTTAGCTATGGAGGTTGTGATAGTGGTAGGAGTGGAAGAGGTATTAGCAGTGGAGGTGGCAACTGTACTGGTAAGCAGAAGTGTAGCTGAAGTGGTAGGGGTTGTGGAGGTAGATGCCTTAATAGGTATGAGAACATCATTAAGCTGGTAAAGCATGTTGCATGTTTTAAAAGGTGATTGATCAGCTAGGATAGTGTAGGTATGTCCTTCATGCTTAAACTTTACAAAATGATGTAAATTGGAAGGAACGCAACCCATGACATGAATCCAAGGTCTGCCAAGCTACAAGTAATATTGGAATTCCCCATCTAATATGTAGAATAACTCTGGAATAGTGCGGGGGCCCATGTGAATGTGGAGGATGATGGTGCCAAGTGTAGAGGTGATAGCATCATTTAGTGAATGCAACATGATAGGATGTTTATGCATGCAATTGTTAGGTATGTGTATTTGAGTGAATGCATGGGATGAAATGATGTTAATGCTAGTGCCCCCATCAATCATCACACGTTGTACCTATATGTCATCAATGTGGAAAGAGATGAAGAGGGCTGGGTCTGGGTCATCATTTTGCTGTGGTGTAATCTCTTCCTCTGAGAAGCTAAGGGAGGCTACTTGGTGAGTAGAGTGTGGTATGGATAAAGGTGGTACTTTGGTGAGAGAGGCTACATGATGGGGTGTGATAATGGAGGCTATACATTTAGGGTCATTAGTTAAAACCTCAATAGATTGAAGAAAATCCATGGGAGCTGGACAATGGGATTCTGAGGTTTGGATGAGGTCATATAAGGACATGTTGAGGGAAGATTGATGTAATTTTTTGAGCATGGTGTGATGTGTGACTCCATTAGAAATGGGGTATGTAGGGCTGCGGATAGTGATTTTAGGTATGGGTGCAGATGGTATGTTGGGTATAGGATTGGTTGGTGGGTCAGTCACCTTTTCTTTACCTTTATCCTTCTGAGCATGGGTTGTAACATGGATCATGTTGATCTGAGGGGAGTTGGAAAACGGAGAAGGTGTAGGGTGAGTAGTATAACAACATGACGGGTAGAAACCTACAGGAGGAGAAAAACCCTGTGAGGTGAGCTGGTCACAACGACATTTGGGTGATGGTGTGGCAAGTTCTCTGATGTGAACCATGTTAATTTCAAATCTTGGGGGTGGTTCTAGGAGCTGTGGGGGTAGAGGTTGTGGTTATTGAGTGTAAAGTGTGGGAATGGGTGTCGGTGAGACAAGGTCCTCATCGAGAAGGTCGTTGTCATCAAAGTTGGCTTCTGGAGGACACATCTAGATAATGACAGTTTGCAAGGCCTCGCAGTTCTCCACATCATGCCTTGGCACATGATGGTAGGCACAAATTTTAGTGTCATCAAACCCTTTTGGCTTGGGTTTGAGGGGGTCGTAAGGTTTGAGTGGTGACAATGTGATAACAGAAGTCTCGAAGAGGTTGGTTAAAATTTTGGCAGAGGACCCCACTAGTGGGTCGTAATGAGAGGTGAAAGTGGGTTTGGGTGTAGGTACGACTAATTGTTGAGGAATAGTCCTCATAGGAGAAGGAATAGGTCGAGCTATGGTTTTGGGTGCTGGCATGGTTTTGGGTGTCAGTCGTGTTTTTTTGGGTAGGGGTATGGTAGATGAATGGGCAAGAGGGTGTATGGTTTCTTTGACTACCTTATTGGAGGGTTGCGGATTTTTGTTTTTATGTTGCACCTTCCTAGGTAAAGATGACATGGGTGTACAATATCTAGAAGGAAAATAAGATGGGGGAAGAGGGTGAGTTACCCACGGGGATAACAGAGGTGTTGTGAAGGTAGATGATGCAGGTCGAGCAGGGGGTGTGAGAAACAAAGACTGAAGTGTAGTGGGTAGTGAAGAACTTGTGGAGAGTATGGGGGGTATGGGTGGTAAAGATGTTGCAAGTGATCAGGGGATCATTTTTAAAGTTCCCTAAACATCCCTAAATTGTGTCAGTGTAGAAGATCATCTCGAGAGTTTTTCATCGACTATGAGAACGTGACAAATAGACATCGGGAGCTCTAGATATGTTCGGTCAAAGTTAAGATAGCGGGAAAGTCAACTCTGGTCAACCGGTCAATATTGGACCAATGACACTGCGACACGTGGCGAAAAGGCAAAAGGGAGTTGTTTATGGGTTTTCGATCACTGGTCTTCGATGAGCGTAAAAATGGTGCACGGGAACAAGAGGCTCAACTTTTATTACGGAGGGGAGCTCGGCCGCCGTGTGGAATGGTATTATCACCAACGCGGTGGGTCCACAAGCCACCATGTGGCTTGCCACCACTCGTCGAATTCGCTCAATTTTCCTATCGAGAGACAACAAGTGGGCTATATGCTATTTACCGAGTTAATTATTTCTATGCCACATTGTATGGGTCAAAATTATATTATCTTGGTAAGTCCACTTACAAACCCATTTCCATGCCACATGACTAAGTGGGGCGGGTTTTATTATAACAGCCATGTATTAATGGTTAAAAATTACCCACATAGCTGCCAAACCATATGCCATGTGTGGAGGTCCACGTGGTGAGGGAGGTGAAGCGGTGGAGATGGGGGCGGTTATGCTCTAAAGTGGTCCATTGACCACGATACATGTGCATGGAAAGGCTTAATAAATCCTAAACTATTATCCAACCACCTAATGTAAGATATACCCACTTCTCCTTAGCTGTTCTTATGGGATTTTAATCCTATTTAAAATGCTAAGTTCCCTATTTTGGATTTAACCCATTAAAAAAATCAAATCCGCCAATATGGGTATTTGATCCCATTTATTTTGCTACGGGTAAGGCTTAGGTTTAAAATAGCCTAAGGATAATTTGCAAATGAATATTTTAAGGGCCCTATTTTTTGTATAAATAGGAAACCCATTCTATTGTAATACACACACAAAAATATAGAGAAGCTCATTCCTAGAGCGCTGGAGGCGAAGACCGAGCCAAGAGGAGAATGAGAAATTGTTGTGTGAAGACCTAAATTATTTAGGCATTATTATTTTTTATTATTATTGACCTATTAATTGTTAGGCAATAATGAATTAAATATTTGTGGCTAGGAGTTATTCAAACTACCTAGTCGGCCCATAGCGCCACACCAAGTACTTGCAAATCCTGGATTGTCGACCAGAGTGCTAGCGTCGCATTGATAGCGTCGGGAAGGCCGATCGAATCCGAAGGAGATTGTACGCCAGGAAGGTGGAAGTCGGGTGCTATTTTTCACCCTTGTCGTCTGAAGGTCTGGTTATTCTTCTAAGCAAGTTTTAAATAGTTTCCATTAGGTTTTCTTGTGAAAGTACTATTGTAACTTACAAGTTTTGACTAGTGGAACGGTTCGACCATGAACCTGGAGCTGTAGGCAATTGCCGAACTCCGTAATCAACCTGTGTGCAATTGTCATTATTGTCTTGCATTATTTTAAAATTGATTACTTAAAAGGAGTAAATTATTGGCAAATAATTAAAGCCTACAAGGGTCTGAGATCAGGTAGTAATAATCTGATTATTTTCGGATCAGCAAGTGCAGGTGTAAGTCATGTCGGACACTTGGGTAGGTTAGAGGTTTGCGAGGAAGGAGTGGGCTGTTGTGTTTTTGGTTTAATGACGGGTGGAGTTTTCTTAATTATGTTGGGGGGTTGAGCTCCTAAGATGGACTGGACAGGTGTAAGTGTGATTAACACAGCAAGGGTATGAGTTCTATGGGTTTTGTTCTTCTGTTTGGGTGCCAGAGTAGGTGTGGTGTTGACTTTGGAGGATGTAGCTAAATCTAGTTTTATAGGTGGATGAGTAAGGCTGGTGGTTGGGGTGACCCCTAAAGTGGTAATAGGTTTTTTCGAGGAAGATTTTATAGGTGTGGGTTTGGGCTTAGATGTAATTTGAGTTATGGGTAAGGGTGTACGTTGAGCTATGATGGGTATTATGGAAGAAGTTGTGATAGAGGTAGTTGTGTTCGTTTGGATTGGTCGAAATATTTTTGGGTAGATAGTAGAGGTATCAGCAAGTGACATCTACATCTACATTAAGATAGGAAGTAAAAGGTGCCCCCAAAGTAAGCCCCTATCCACATAATCTAAGTGATTGGCCAAACGTGAGAATGACATGTCTGTAGGTGGAATTGATGAGGACCTAATGGCTATTTCCGTAAAATGTTTCTTAGAGATGGGGAATTGGCTATCTTTAGCTTCCGTGGGTAAGAAAGATGAAACTAAGTCTACAAGATCTTGGGTATCTAATGGAGAATGTGTGCCAAGAGGAAAAGGTATCTCAACTAGGTCTGTGATAGGGGGAAGAGATGGTGGGTTCTCTTCTATAAGTGGAGGAGATGATGGGTGCTCCTTTGTGGGTGGAGGAGATAGACAAGTATCCTCCATGAACTGAAGAAGTATTGTGGGTGTTGGTTCTCTAAGTGGAGAAGCCAAAGGTGAAATGGTCTCGACGTTAGTGGAAGACTCCTCCATATGTGAGGAAGGAGGTGAAAGGTGTTCCTCTATGGGCGAAGGAATAGGGGAGGTTGGTTCTGATGTGGAAGGAGGATTTTGGGCTAGAATCTTCTCTATAGATGGAATATGGGGTAACTGGGAAGCAACAGGTGCATCATTAAAAATAGCATGGACATCGTGGGTATGGTTATCATGAGTTAAGGTCTCACCAGTTTGATCAGACGAAGGGACATGATTAAGAAATGGTTTCTTGAAGATGTGTAGGTTTTGGTTGGAGGGTGTGTTAGGATTATCCATGGTTAACTCACCTTTCTCGAGCATTTCTTGGATAATTTTTTTGAAAGTGATGCAATTACCGTCACTATGACCCTTTACTCGATGATAGTTATAGAAGTCATGTTCTTTATACCATGCGGGCATGGGGCAAGTAGGGTCAAAACCAGTGTGTGGTTTTATGAGTGGAATGGTGATGGCCATGGATTTGATAAGATTTTCTAAGACAGAAGAGTAAGGCTCCCTGATTGGGCTGTATTTCCATTGTTCTCGTCTGAATTGAAAATTCTGGATGGGTGAGAGATTAGATGAGAGGGTATCTTGATTTGATGGATGAGAGAGACCAGATTTGAGTACCACTGTGTTAGTGGTGCCCTTGGCCTTTGAATAATTGTTCTACGGTTTGGAAGAAGAATAAGTATCATTCGAATTGAATGCCAAATTTTTACTGTGTAATTGGATTTTCTTCTCTTCGATGGCCCGAATCTCTAACTTTCGTGCCATGCTAAATGCTTCATCAAATGTTTTGAAAGTTTTAACCTGCAAGGTCAGTGAGATACGTCTAGCACAAGCTTATGTGAAGAGATCAATGAGTTATGTTTGTGGTAGTTGGAAGGTGAGTTGATTGCTCAAGCTACACTAGCGAGCGACAAAATCTATGATAGATTTGTTCTCATACTAACACGTGGAGTATAGGTTAGTCATGCTAACCTTCTTGACAATATTTATGGAGAAGTGATCCAAGAAAGCTTGGGCTACCTGATTAAATGAAAATATAGAATGTTTAGGTAACCCACTATACCAATCTAATGCAAGTCCAGTCAGAGACATGGGAAAGGTCTGTTGATGCAAAATCACAGCACCCCTGGATATTGATCAGTTTTCCAGGTTGATCATATTAATATCCAGTGTGATAGCATAACATTGAATCCTTTCTCCAAGTGTGGGACTTGAAGAGTGAGAAAGGAATCTCCAGAGAAAGGCTGGTTCCTATTCCTCTGTTCAGGTGCACACAAAATATGCAGAGGGTTTTCTCAAAATCTAATCTAATCTGCCAAGGAGACAAGGTAAGAAGATGCATAAAATAAATCTAAGCTAATAGAGGTGATGTACCGAGGAATGAAGGACATATGCTTTGCCACATTAAGCACAGACCATGTAGATATAACACAACACCATGCACAGATAGCAAAAATGTAATGAAAGATCAAGAATGACAGTAATAAATATGTAAGAGGGTTTAGAAGCAACCACAGACACATATATATTGCTCAAGGATCGATTCAATACATTGTAATGGCCAAAAGCAAGAAACGGTGTTACAGTCTATATGGGAGGTTTGAAAACTCCACAAATCTTCTTATGAACAGGAGAGAAGGGAGGGTGCAAAGCAAAAATGTCCAACAACAGAAAGAAACCCCTCCTTACAATATATAGGAAGAATGGGAGAGAAAAGAGAGAGGAATTCGAACTACCCCAACCACCTCTAGGTTGCATTTAATTTGTCCATCATGGCAGAAGCGGCGGGTTCTGGCAAAGCGGCGGTTTGCCTAACAGAAGCGGTGGGTTGTCTGCTGCATTAAAGTTGTTAGTTGAGCATCACTTCTGTTTATTATTTCGTGTTAGAGGTGTCTTCTGATTTTATTTCTTCAAACTGAACCAAAATGCAAGATTGACCCTGGAAACGTGTAAATAATCTCACAAGCTTTCCGTTGATATCAAGAACGTGTAAATCTGAGCTCTGGATCGAAAGATATGTCAATCTGAAGATTTAGGACACGGAACAGGCGAAAATGGATTTTTGAATTTCCTCCCGCGCTCTGCCACTTGGATGACACGTGGCGCGCTCTGATTCGCTGAATAATTCTCTCTCCTCTACTTTTCGGCGGGCTTTCCTTTGAATTTTCCTCGAGGGTTCTTAAATGGGACACGTGGCACGATCCTATTTGTTCGGCTCGGTGCTCGAAAATTCACCCTTTGACTTTTCTGACCTTTACTCCTATGAGGACACGTGGTAGTTTCTCAATGGTTCTCAGGCCTGCCGGGTCTTCCACGTACATCCGTCCTGGACGTCCCTGACATCCCTTTTGATTTTGGACCTCTTGGGACAATTTCGGCCGATTCGGCCGGTTCGGGTATTTCTGGCCCGCTTGTTCCACTTTTTTCAGACTGACTTGACTCCTTTCGGCCGGTTCGACCGGTTCGGGTCCTTTTGTCCCGCGCGTCCCAATTGCTTTTGGGCTCCTTGTGCTGATTTCAGCCGGTTCGAACATTTCGCACATTTTTGTCCCGCTTGTCCCGAAGGCGATCCTCTTCAGCAGTTAGCCAATTTTTCTCCTCGGCTGGATTGGCTTTTCGCGCCCGTCGCGTACTTCTGTCCCACTTGTCCCATTTTCTTTTGGACTTCTTGTGCTCATTTCGGGTGAACCGGCCGGTTCCGGCATTTTTGTCCCGCTTGTCCCGAGCAACACTTAGGACTAGGACTTAGCCGATTTTCACGATTTTTTCTGGATTGACCTATTTGCCTTTCTGCAACCTTTGATGCATGTTATCAAAATTTTACCCTGGGGGGTAAAATTTTGACAACAATTTTGACGACTCAGCAGGGTTACCTGCCTGCTAGGTAGAAGATCAGTGGCCTTTTAGCGGTCCATTGGGCATGGAGTTAAGCATTATCCTGAAACAAGCCTGATACTGTAACTTCCCCTTCAGCAACACTCTGAATTGTAGAAAAGAAACTGAGAGCAGCAAAACCTATGCCAAAGCACTTAGGGAAAACAAAATTAATCTACAGCAAAACAATGTGCACAAGCACTTGGAGGAAAGAAAATCTAAACTAGTATTTACAAATGTAGTGAACCTCCCTCTAGAAGCAACGCTTGAGATAGATTCCATTTACTGGAATCTGCAGTTCTTCACCATCCAATGAGGCCAATTGGAAAGCATTGTTGTTCTTGCACTTTGTGACCATGTATGGGCCACTCCAAATGGCATCAAATTTTGAATGCCTTCCTGGTTTTTCCCGATTTGCATCCCATTTTAGAACTAGGTCCCCTTCCTGGAAGGTCCTTGCCCTAACTCTCTTATCAAACCATCTTTTTACTACGGATTGATCCTTTTCAATCGTCTGAACCGCATGTTCTCTGATTTCTTCTAATTCCATCAATTCTGCATACCTGGCCTCCATTGGTTTGAATTCAGATAACTCAAGCTGCTTCATGAGCTCCAAGGCTAGCAATTCTAATGATATAGGCAATACTGCCTCCTTCCCATAGACCAACTTGTAGGGAGAATTACCTGTAGACCTCTTTGGTGTTATTCTGTCAGCCCATAACGTTGATTTTAGCCTTGTATGCCATGTTCTTTGATTTTCATTCAGAGTCCTTCTGATGATTTTTAGCAAATTCTTGTTTGTGGACTCTGCCTGTCCATTACCCTGCGGGTAATAATTTGAAGAGGTGCTCAAATAGATTCCATTCTTGACAGCCCATTCTGTAATTTTTGAACCTATGAATGCTAATGCATTATCTGATATGATGGTGGCCGGCACACCAAATCTGGTTATTATCCCTTCATAAAAGTCTAGTATGCTAGACTCACTTGCCTCTTTGAGCGCTACTGCCTCGATCCACTTGGTGAAATAGTCTGTTGCTGTAAGAATCCACTTGTGGCCTTGACTCGAATTGGGATTGATGACTCCAATGAAGTCCAATCCCCATTGCATGAATGGATGATCTACTGAAATTGGACGAAGGGGAAGTGCTGCTAACCTTCCTTTCCCTGTGAAGAACGCACATTTCTTGCATTTTTTAACCCATGAGTAGCAATCATTGAATACAGTAGGCCAATAGTAACCAGCTTTCATGATTTTGAGAGTTATTACTCGTGGGGTGCAATGGCCTCCTGCCTCCCCGTCATGGAACTCTTGTAAGATCCTCTCGATCTGACCTGTCCCGATGCATCTCAATAGAACACCGTTGATGTCCCTTTTAAACAAAACATTATCAACAAGCACATAAGGAATTGCTTGTAATCTGAAGTACCTTCTTTTTGCTTTGCTCATTTCTAGAGGGCACATGCCTATTTGTAGGAAATGTATCATATTCTGAGTCCAACAGGGGGTGAACACATCATCATTTTCCTATTTTTGATCTTCTTGTAATAGCAGGACAGCGTCTTCTTCATTTTTTAGTCTGTCTGGTTGTTTGGAAGCGAGCTGCTCACACAGACCTTTGCCTCTTACCAGCTTGGTGATCCTTATCTCAATGTCATACTCCATGACACGGGTGATCCATCCTGCCCTTTTCTCATTCAAATCTTTGTTGAGGAGGAAGTCCTTAACCCCAGCATGTGAGACTAATAACTGGACCTTGTTATTTGAGACCAAATGCTTGAATTTCTTCAAGCTTCTGATTACTGCAAGCACATGCTTTTCAATAAAAGAGTACCTTAATTCGCAGTCATTTAGGCTCTGGCTGAAGAAAGCAATCGGCTGCTCCTCATTATATTTGTTCTGTTGTACCAGAATAGCAGAAATAGTGTCATCACCTCCAAACGCATAGAGGATGAAATCCTTAGAAAAGTTAGGGTTGATGAGAGTAGGTGCCTGGGAGATGGCTTCTTTGATTGCTTCAAAACTCTCCTTGCCTTCTGCCGTCCATTTGAAAACCATGCTTTTCCTTAACATTTTGGTGATGGGCTTGACAAGGGCTGCAAAGTTTGGGAAAAACCTTCGAACAAAGTTTATCCTTCCCAGGAAACTCTGAAGGGCTTTCTTGTGACTTGGCAATGGTAGAGCTCTTATGGCTTCAACCCTCTCTGGATCAATTGCTAATCCTTCCTTGGAGACAATGTGGCCAAGGAGTTTCCCTTCATGTGCAAGAAAGATGCATTTCTTAGGATTCAAAGACACTCCAAACTTTCTACACCTCTGAAAAACTTGCCTGAGGTGAAAGAGATGGTCTGCAGCATTTTTTGAGAAGACAGTAATGTCATCTAAGTATATCAATACTGCCTTGTTGATCAAGCCTTTGAATGCCATATCCATAGCTCGCTGGAATGTTGCTCCGGCATTCGACAGTCCAAATGGCATCTTCTTGTAAGCATACGTGCCCCATTTGGTTGTGAAGGCTGTCTTGAATTGGTCTTCCTCCTTCACCATAATTTGATTGAAGCCTGAGTAACCATCAAGTAGCGAAAACCTTTCTGATCCAACTACGACCTGCAATATTTGCTCCATGGAAGGGAGTGGATAATGGTCCTTGAGAGATGCCCTATTGAGGTCTCGGAAGTCAACACATAGCCTAATCTCTCCACTTTTCTTTCTGACCGGAACCAAGTTCGCAACCCAGCTTGAGTGCTTGATAGGGAATATAATTGCTGACTCAATCAGCTTGTCCAGCTCCTTCCTCATAAGAGGCTCCATGTGTGGATTGACTGGTCTCTGTTTCTGCCTGACAGGCTTAGTATTTGGATCCAACTCGATGGTATGGTGAGCTAAGTTAGGATTGAAGCCCTTCAAGTCTTCATAGCTCCAAGCAAACATGTCAGGGAATTCTTGACAAAGCTGTATGAACTCATATCTCTCTTGCTCAGTTGTCATTTTTCCAATTTGCAATGGCTTGTTCTCTTTTACCAAGATGGATACCGAATCTTCCCTCTTGACCTGAATATTTGCTTTCTCCTTTCTAAATTGATCATTGGGGTTAAAAATGGACTCCAAGGTGACAAGTCCCTTGGGCAGCTTGTCAGTTCTCAGCTGTATCACCTGGTCACCATATTGCTGTTCCAACTTCTCTTGATTTTTTAGCTGAGAACTCAGCTTCTTCCTGCAAGAAGCGGATGATTTGTTGATCATTCTCAAATACCTGCCAACTGACATCGTTATCCAGCACTGAAGGCCTCACAATCACGTGGATGTTTGGCTGTACCTTGTCTTGTTGAATGTTTTCTACGATGTCAAAGGCTGCCCCTACTGCTGCAATCCTGTCAGCAGCTTGATTCTCTTTTCTGGGAATTGCCTTGATGCCGAAACCTTCAAAATCCTCCATGAGGTCCCACACCCTGGTCTTGTAGCATCTGAGTAGATCATTTTTGGTAGCATGCTGTCCCTTGACCTGATTTACAATCAGCTCACTGTCCCCAAAAACTTGCAAGTTATTTATTTTTCTTTTTATTGCCCAATGCATCCCCTGCACCAAGGCTTCATATTCAGCAGTGTTATTGGAGCATGCAAATTGAAATCTAAAAGCTGAATAATACTTTACTCCTTGCGGTGAAATAAGCATGGCTCCTCCTCCTGCACCTTGTCTACTCCTTGATCCATCAAAAAATAGTTGCCATACCTCGTTCTCATCCTTGTGGTTTGGCTTGGTGATGCTAGGAATAGGTTGACTTTCTTCGTGTATACAATAGACCCCCATCTCAGATTCTTCTACTTCTTGATAAGGATCAAAAGCATGCACCTTGCTTGCCCATTCATCAAGAGTCAAATCCGGGATACTTCCAACCTTAGTGTCGGCTTCATCAGTGCCGAGGTGATCTTCTTGATCAAATGCTGAGCAATTGGTATTAATATGACTTGGAGTATAGGGTTCAATGTGGAAGTCTGCAATAGGTTCTGACCTAATTGTAGCTTTAGTTCCATACCTCGTTCTGAACAGCATGTGTGACCAATCAGCGGACAAATATCCCCCAATCTTGGTAGTAAAGTCCCTTGACAAGCATAGGGCAAAGAGTGGTGGAAGGTCTATGACTGAGACGTCTTGCAAAACAACCACGTTGGGACATGCATGCAAGGTAAGACTCAAGTTTTTTATAATTCCAACTATGGCTACTGTTGTCCCATCTAATTGCACTACTCCCTTAGTTGTTATTTCATACTGGAGCCCTAGCTGATCAGCTATCTGTTTAGGCATTACTGAACTACTTGCCCCAGAGTCAATCATGCAATTATGTACCAACTTGTCTCCTATGATCAATGAAACATAAAATGGAGGGGGCTTCAGCATTTTACCTTGTTGTGCTCCATGATTTCCTTCAGGCTGGGTAGCATTTGTAAGCACTTTGTCTTGCCTTTGAACCTGCTGATTCGAAATTGGCCAGTCCTTCATAGCAGCTTGCAGCAGATCTCTTTGGCTTGGGATGGATAGGGATTCCCACATAGATATATTGACATTTGTTTTCTTCATCTGATCAATGATACTGAATGGTGATGAAGGATCTTTCTGCTGTCCCTTGATTTGCACATTTGCTCCTTGAATATGGGCAGCAACAGCTGGCATTTGATTTGGCCAAGGGGCTGTTCTTGGCTGCCCTCGTGCATTTGAAACTGGGTTTTGCTTGCCAATCATTTGTGGAGCTGTGGAAGGTTGTGGATTGGCTGGGGCTAATGGCTGTTCCTCACCCAAATTTCTCCTTTTTGACCTTGTGTTGGCTGCAACACCTTGAGAGACTGCCTGATTCATACCACAGAAATCCTTTGCCTGCCAATTTACCAATGTGGTGTCATTTGGGGCAGGTTGTTGTTGGAATGTTTCTTGTTGTTGGCTGTTTTCTTGACTACTTTCACCCTCCACACCAGCACTTGTTACCATTAAAGCTTGGGTTAAAGCACCATTATAGCACATGGATTGATTATGGGGTTCATTACATGGAAAACACCATTCATACTCCTGGGTAATATTGTTTTGTGCTGGTACTAATGCCTTAGAGGCAGATATGGCATTTGAATTATAGGGCTGGAATGGTCTATTGACAGGAGGCCTTGTTTGATTCATATTTGCAGCTGGATTAGGTGGCCTTTGAGGCTGATATGGCTGCCTATTAGGTTGAGCTTGAGGCTGATACGAAGGTCTAAAACCTTGAGTTTGCTGTCTCTTGAGTGTGACCAGCTCATTACCTAAATTTTGCAGTTGCTTCATGACTTCTTGAAGCTCATTTGGGGCACTTGGAGATGAAGTGGAAGCTTCATTTGAACTCTGATTTCTAGGAGTGGGAGAAGGAGCTAAGACAGGTGCTTGACTAGTACTTGGGCTCTCTAAACTTGGATATAATGGCATTGGAGGCCTAGGAGCTAGCTTGCCAGCTTGAATCAGACAATTTTTAGCTCTAATGGCAATACTATAAGCAGCAGGGATAGTTGTGCCTCCCATGGATTGAATAAACATAGAAATATCAGAATTTAAAGCTTTAAGGTAGTATAGAAAAGCACCTTCTGCTGTTGGTCTAACTGCTACTGGAATTCTATCCCAAGATCTTTGAAATCTGAAGTTGAAGTCAGTTAGCTGCTCATTGGAAGCTCTCTTGATGGTTGTCAGCTGCTCCAAAAGAGACAAGTTGTCTCCCTTCTCTCCAAATTGATTATGAAGTGCAATACACAGCTGATTCCATTTCGTGATAGAAGCAGCTTCAAGGCTCCTAAACCATTGCAATGCTTTTCCCTTGAATGAAGACGCCAGCAATTTGACAGCTACTTACATCTCATTAATCTCATGGATTACACAAATGTTAGCAATGTCCTTGACATGATCACCAGGAGTGGTCTGGTTTTCTCCAGTAAAATATGGAATGTTCTTCAATGCTGCAACTGGGATTGGATTTTGTGCATTGAGAGCAAGTGGGCTGCTGCTTGTGAAGTTGACATAGGGGTTTACTGGTTGCGCCATTCTGAGTGGTCTTAAAACCCTTGTATATTGAAAGAAAGGCCTGTCAGGTGGAGGAGTTGAGAGAGTTCTGTTTGGTGGAGATGGAGACCTTTGAATCCTTCTTCCTCTTTGCCTTCTTCTTGGAGATAGTTGTAGGTATTCAAATGGTACTTCCTCTTCTCCAGCTCTTGACCTTGTGATTTTTCTCATAAGCTTTTAGGCTTGACTGCTGAAACTTAGTTGATTCTTCCCTTTGGAGTCGCCAGATATGCAAATAATAGCTCTTTTTAAACAAGAAAATTACAGTAGATGCATATCAATCTTGCTGCAATAAAAATGAGACCTCTAGTCCCACCCGGCGTGCCAAAACTGTTGATGCAAAATCACAGCACCCCTGGATATTGATCAGTTTTCCAGGTTGATCATATTAATATCCAGTGTGATAGCATAACATTGAATCCTTTCTCCAAGTGTGGGACTTGAAGAGTGAGAAAGGAATCTCCAGAGAAAGGCTGGTTCCTATTCCTCTGTTCAGGTGCACACAAAATATGCAGAGGGTTTTCTCAAAATCTAATCTAATCTGCCAAGGAGACAAGGTAAGAAGATGCATAAAATAAATCTAAGCTAATAGAGGTGATGCACCGAGGAATGAAGGACATATGCTTTGCCACATTAAACACAGACCATGTAGATATAACACAACACCATGCACAGATAGCAAAAATGCAATGAAAGATCAAGAATGACAGTAATAAATATGTAAGAGGGTTTAGAAGCAACCACAGACACATATATATTGCTCAAGGATCGATTCAATACATTGCAATGGCGAAAAGCAAGAAACGGTGTTACAGTCTATATGGGAGGTTTGAAAACTCCAAAAATCTTCTTATGAACAGGAGAGAAGGGAGGGTGCAAAGCAGAAATGTCCAACAACAGAAAGAAACCCCTCCTTACAATATATAGGAAGAATGGGAGAGAAAAGAGAGAGGAATTCAAACTGCCCCAACCACCTCTAGGTTGCATTTAATTCGTCCATCATGGCAGAAGCGGCAGGTTCTGGCAAAGCGGCGGTTTGCCTAACAGAAGCGGCGGGTTGTCTGCTGCATTAAAGTTGTTAGTTGAGCATCACTTCTGCTTATTATTTCATGCCAGAGGCGTCTTCTGATTTTCTTTCTTCAAACTGAACCAAAATGCAAGATTGACCCTGGAAACGTGTAGAGAATCTCACAAGCTTTCCGTTGATATCAAGAACGTGTAAATCCGAGCTCTGGATCGAAAGATATGTCAATCTGAAGATTTAGGACACGGAACAGGCGAAAACTGATTTTTGAATTTCTTCCCGCGCTCTGCCACTTGGATGACACGTGGCGCGCTTTGATTCGCTGAATAATTCTCTCTCCTCTGCTTTTTGGCGGGCTTTCCTTTGAATTTTCCTCGAGGGTTCTTAAATGGGACACGTGGCACGATCCTATTTGTTCGGCTCGGTGCTCGAAAATTCGCCCTTTGACTTTTCTGACCTTTACTCCTATGAGGACACGTGGCAATTTATCAATGGTTCTCAGGCCTGCCGGGTCTTCCGCGTACATCCGTCCCGGACGTCCCTGACGTCCCTTTTGATTTTGGACCTCTTGGGACAATTTCGGCCGATTCGGCCGGTTCGGGTATTTCTGGCCCACTTGTTCCACTTTTTTCGGACTGACTTGACTCCTTTCGGCCGGTTCGGGTCCTTTTGTCCTGCGCGTCCCAATTGCTTTTGGGCTCCTTGTGCTGATTTCGGCCGGTTCGGACATTTCACACATTTTTGTCCCGCTTGTCCCGAAGGCGATCCTCTTCAGCAGTTAGCCAATTTTTCTCCTCGGCTGGATCATCTTTTCACGCCCGTCGCGTACTTCTGTCCCACTTGTCCCATTTTCTTTTGGACTGCTTGTGCTCATTTCAGCCGAACCAGCCAGTTCGGGCATTTTTGTCCCACTTGTCCCGAGCAACACTTAGGACTAGGACTTAGCCGATTTTCACGATTTTTTCTAGATTGACCTATTTGCCTTTCTGCAACCTTTCATGCATGTTATCGAAATTTTACCCTGGGGGGTAAAATTTTGACAACAAGGTCCTCAAGAGAAAATCATCATCATGCACGATTAGGTAGCACCCATATTTGAATGACTGCAAATGTTGTTGTGGGTCTTCCTTTCTATTGAAGCGGTTGAATTTAGGCATCTCCCAATGTATGGGGTATGGATGAGTAGGAATGGATGGGTGGATGGGCTCATTACAAATTTCATTGGAGGTGAGAGTGTTACGGGAGCCAGAAACTGATGCCTCCAATGTTTGCATCTTGTCTAACATCAATTTGATTAGGTTGTTGGTAGGTTGCGATGATTGGGTGCCTCCTATAGCATGAGAGGGTTTGTTTTGGGTATATAACAGGGGTGGCACTCCAGTATACAACATTGTCATGTAGGTTGATTGAGAAGAAGGTAGTGAAATAGGGGGTACATACCCAGAGTGAATAATAGATGAAACGGGAGTTTGCTGATAGTACGTATACAGGGGTGGAAGGGTCGTCGTAACCCTAGTGGAAATAGGGGCTAACGATTGTGGAATGGAAAGGACCATGTTATGAAAAGGGGTAGGGCTAACCGACATGGGAGGTGGTAGTGTAGTTATGGTTATATGTGAGACCATAGGGGTGGATGAGGTTGTGTTCTGGGTGGTTTTAAACAGTATGGTGGATGTGGCGGGTGTCATGGATGTAGCAGATGTGGCAGTCATAGTGGGTATAGGCCCTAGTTGCGAAATAACTCGGGGTAAGGTAGATATGAGTAGCATGGAGCTAGATGGGGCTGACATAGGAGTGGAAGTGAGAGTTGGGGGGATATATACGAGCATGTTGTATATCAACTGACTCGAGGCATCTCCTGTAGATGAGTGGGAAAGATAAAATTACAAAGCAGCAGGCTTTTGGTCAAGGATTCGTGTGAACTCCTCATCTCTGGTAGCGATAGTGTTAGGTTAGATAGGATTCATGGTGGGTGATAAAATGGAAGGCGGTGAAGGACTAGGTGGGAGTGGTTTAAAATTGGTGTGGAATACCTGTGTGCTTGCTTGTCTTCGGGTCAATACCATGTGAACCAGTACTGATCGGGTTGGGCCGCTTCTTTATAAATGACATGGAAAAATAGTAGGGATAGGTGAAATAGGTGGTAAAAAGTGGATTAGGTACCAAATGTCAGTTGGAAAATGACATAGGCTAACCAATGCCGGTTACAGGTAACCGCAACCGGTCACTGTGGGAAATAGATAGTGAGTGAAAAACATGGTATATTGTCAAATCTAACAGGTATGCCAAATCTGACGAGTTTTACAAGGCCAATGGGAATGATAGCAGTGATAGGGACTCTAACAAGTTGAAGAAGGTGACTAAATGTATTTTTGGGTAGGTTAACCAAAATGAAAGTGAACCGATGCTAGTTGGGTATAACCAACGATGGTTAGGGGATAACTGACTACGGTCGTTGGACCGACACCGGTCACTATGAAATTGAAACAGTGATGAAAGGAAAATGGTTGTGAATTAAAATATGATGCGGAATCAAACCCAGAATTCTGAAAATGATGAGAATATGGTCCAGGCACACTCACAAGAATTTGGAATACACCAACTATGATGAGGAGCGTGCAAGAAAAAACAAAAATAAATGAAGAGCATGACCTCTCACCTCACAATGCAAGCCAAATAGAAACACTAAGAAAAATGTGATCCTAAGAGTGCCTTTTCTATTATTATTTTTTAGCTTATTCTATTTAAGGACTGATTCATGAACTGTAGAATATAATTTTTTAGTGAGGATGGCTTCCTACAAAGAAGGAGATCTAAAAGGTGAGGTTTCAGGTATGTTATGGTGGGTATAGGCTTCACTCTAAAGTATGACTCGATAGAGTAGTAAGATGGGGAGTACCTACAAATCCTCATATCATTGTGATCATTGATAGGTGTTTCGAGGAAAGATGTTGTTTAAGAATATGTATTTTTTTGGAATTTCTACAATTTGGCAAGACTCACAGAGAGAGAGAGAGAGAGAGAGATATGTGCTTTCTACAATTCGTTTGTCAACCATTAGCTAGGAATGACTTCCAGCATATAGGTTTCCCGCAATTAATGTGAGCTAATGTGATAAATCAGAATGCAATGCACTTATTTTTAGCCCAAATCAAAATGTGAAGTTGGATGACACAAATAGATGAAGAGGAAGAGGGATGATCTTTCACTAAAATGTAGAAAAACATGAAGAAATGGTTCTTGTTAAGTACACCAACAGAAATATTTCTTTTAGAGCAAATAGAGAGAAAAGGAGGGTTACCAAGGAAGAAAATTAATGTGTATGATTTTCAGAAGGGAAACAAACACAAATTATCCTAGGAATGAATAAAATGAAAAGAACCCCGGATGGGTCCCATCGGCATGCCAAAATGTTTCACCTAATTCTTAGACGTTACTTTGAAATATTGATGAAACAGATAGGGTAGCAGGTTTAGGAGGAATACCTGTTGGAATGTTGGTTGATGGGTTGTTGCATGCGTATGACTTCTTGAATCCACATCTAATTGTGAGAACTTCCTTTTGGCTAGGAGAAACTACCTGTAATGGAAAGCAAGACCACCATAAAGATTTAAACAATATGTGTAGTGAACTGCCTAGCGTGTGCTAGATCTAGGAAATGTGGTACTTCTTAGATGGCTATCAGTCTATTGTTTAAAAAAATTTAATGTGGATGATAAAATAAATCCTACCATAATTGAAATGATTTGGGTATCTCATCCAAAATACAATAAGAAAGATCTAATCTAATAGGCTAAGTTAAAATAAGATCCAGAGGTCAAGTAACTGGTTCTGGGTCTCTGCAGGTCTGACAGAGGTCTCAGGCAGGTCACAAATGAACAAAGGTAATGTGAGAATAGGTGGATATGTCACTTTTCTGGGTTGTATGGGTAAATACAAAGACTGATGCTGGTTAAGGGTGACTGACATTGGCTGGGTGTAACCGGTGCCGGCTACTATGGAAAACTGGGAATGCCACAGAATGTATTTTGGGTCTCCTTTGTGATTACACAAAGGACCTGATTGGTCGGAACGAGGTATTAGGTGGATTGGATGGGATTTGGTGAATTTTTAATGGGTATGTGGAGGGGTGAGTATGAATGGAGGTTAATGGGTAGCTAAGGAAACAAAGGATGACAATATAATAATGAAACCAATGAACTAAAGGAGTACAATGTTCTACTTATTTGGAACTTGGTTCTAGACACCTGCGAGTGAGGAATGAAGGTACTGGTAAGAGGTTGAAGGCTACAGGGGATCACCAATCATAGGAAAGCTTTTACATGGGCTGCATGTGCATTCCTTTTTGCTTAGTTGGAGAAAATCCTTACTGGGGTGAAAACTTTATGGTTGTGCAAGAGAAAATGCTTGATCTCCTTCCTTGCATGTGTGTTCTCATTGAAATTCATTCTCAGGAGATGTGATATCTCTCAAGAATGTGCCAATGTTTGCTAACCTTAAAAATAATGTTTTTTTTTAGGATTAAAAGGTGACTGACGACGGTTCTAACTTAATCGGAGATGGTTATGGGTAACTGGCGTCGGTCAAGGTGGGATTTCCTAGGTTTACTAAACTAGGTAGATCCTCTTGATTTTCTGGGATCTTGTGTCGCTAACCCACAGATTAGACTGGAAGCTTATTTTAATCATGTAGGAATGTGGTTAGAGGGAATGTAGGCATTGATTTTTAGGGTTTGGGTAAGTCTTAGTTAGTTATGGAAACTTACTAAGAATAGGTCTTAAGGTGAGTTGGCTTGATGAGGTGTCTAGGTGAGATGTATGTGGACATTATCCCTAATTAAGATATTTAAATAATAAATATGGTTAGGATAATAAATTAATTTAATTAAATTAATATTAGTGGAGTGAAGGGGGCCATGGCTAGGTTAATGTGATGAAGGGTGTTTATTTGTCGAGGGACGAAATGGGAGTGTGACCTAATTTTAGTGTCTACACTACCATAACTACCACATCTTTAATAACTCCTTCTGGTTTTGCTATAGACTGGTCTACCATTTATAATATGGTGTTAGTAGGTTGTATACCTGTTAATGGTAATGTTTTGAGAGTGTCCATTGTCATTACATTTATAGCTACTCCCAAATCAACCAAAACGTTATGTATATCTTTATTCCCTATAGAGACAAAAATAACAGGGCTTCTAGGATCTCCATATTTGTGAAGTAAGAGATTTCCTGCTAATAAATCAGCAAGTTTCCCATCTAGCTTAATAGTCATGGGGTACTGCTTCTTTCTTCCAGACCTTTTCAAACATAGCATTTTGATTAATTTGTTTAATTCTTGAATGTCCTTAATTGCTTGTAAAAATGGTATTTAAATTTTTTGTCTCCTTAGTTCCTGAACCAATTTAGATTCCTTTATTTGGATAGCTTCTTTAAATCTCTCTGGAAATGGAGTTTCAGTAGAGTTTCTTTTTGGTTTCTTATCTCTTTCTTTTTCATCTTTCTTGGGGGCAACCAGACTAGGGGTTTTAGTTTCTTCTATCATTTCAATGATGATAACAGGTGGACTACTAACAATTTAACCAGATCTAGTTTGAATATCCTTACAATCCATGACATTTAGATCAACTAATTTTTTTGGTTTTGTTTCATAGACAGGAGTTATTTGTTTGTTTTTATGGTTTACTACTAGTTGTGCTGGCATTTGCATTTGGAATACACTTTTAGCCTATGAATTTTATTTTGGGGCACCCATTATGGCTTGTTAATTCTAATTAGGATACATTTTCCCTTTATCATAGTTATTAGGACCCCATCTAGGTTATGACTAGGCATAAGGATTTCCTTGACCAACCCAAGGTTGTTGATGTCCCTGGGTATACCAAGCTTGAATTTCCCAATCCTAGGGATTCCAAGTTGGCTGAGGGGCCCAAGGTGGTTGTCCCCAACTTTGTGGTACTATTTGAGCAGCCCATGACATCATCCAATGATTAGGAGATGACCTTGGCATGAACTATCCTTGGGTAGGTTGTCTCTAGAAAAAAATCAATTCTTCTGTTGTGGATGATGGACTGGTTTGTTTGAGCTAGTTCTTTAGGAGTGGAAGAAGATAACAAGCGTTAATATCATGTTCTATAGATTCACACATAAGAAATACTTTTGTTTTATCCAATGGACATTCCCTTATTGCATGCTTCTTCCTGCATCTAGGACAATACATGGCTAATGGTTCAGGTTTGGAATTTGCTTTAGCTTGTAATCCATACATAGTAGAGGTTAATTGAACTAAAACATTTGTTTTAAAGTTTTTTAATTCATCCATTAGTTTATTCATATCTAGATTCAAAATTTTCACAGATTTTCCCTTCCTAGGTCCACTCCTTGTTCTGGAATAGCTTCTAAAAATGTCTTTAATATCATTCATCCTTAATTGACCAATGTTTCCACCTCCTATCAAGTTAAGAGATTCCCTAGATTCATATTCTAAACCTTTAATAAAAATGGTTTTACTTAACTCTTCTAGAAGTATAAATCCTCACCTTTTACTTACAAAGCAGAATCTATCCAAACAATCTTCTATATTCTCATCCTCCTCCTAATTGATTTTGAAAAACTCTTCCTTCCTATTTCATGCTCTATAGTAATCTTGATATTTGTCTAGGAAGGTAGTTTCCATTTGTGCCCAAGTGTCAATAGAGTTGGATGATAATCTCAGGAACCACCTCATTGCTGCATCCTTCAGAGTGGATGGAAACAACTTGAGTTTTTTATTATCTATTTTGTAGTCATAGGTCTGACATAGTACCTTAAACTCAAACAAAAATTGGTTAGGGTCTTTAGATGACATCCCTCTAAGTGTGGGTAAATGTGTAGGTGAAATATTTTTCATTGGTGTATCATCATCATCTAATTTAATTTTATAAGTAAATGTCCTATCAGGTTCCCTTTCATCTTCTCGTGCCATTTTTGAAGTATTTTCTAAATTTTTCTCCCAATCAATGTGGTATGTGATCTACTTTGGGGAAGGTGAAAAATCAGAAGAAGGGGATTGACTACTCAATTGAGAATCAAAAATTACCCTAAATGGATCTTGAGAAATAATCCTCCTCCTAAAAGTTCCACTTCCTTCTGGTGACTGATCCAAGAATTCTAAAGGTGGCAATTCTGCTTCTTCTCTTACAGGGGATAATAGTGCCTCCAATTCTTGGTTAACTTTCTTATTTAAACTAGAGGATGATGTTAATTCCTTTTTAGATATTTTTAGGAGAAATATACCCTTGGATTCTCTTGGTCTACTCTTAAATTTTGTGATAGCTTAGGGAATATTTCTTCAACTACTAAATGTATGATTGTTTCTCTTGTTGACACCTAATTAGAAAATTCTAACTAGTGGGTGTCATTATTCCCTTCGTTTAATCAACTCTCTATTGATGTCATATTCAAACCAAGGGTGTGTCTAAATCTATATGCAATGAGAAGAATATTAGTGATATAGTAATTGATTGTAGGTATTTTTTATTTTCTGGGGGATGTTTTTAACGTCTTAAGGACTTCCTGGTTAAATAACTTATTGGAATCAAACTATGAAAACCTGTTGGAAGTAAACACACTTTACAAAAATGAATTGCTAGAAACAAACATACTTTTCCTTAGAAGTAAACACACTTTGTAGAAATGAATTGCTGGAAATAAACAAACATTACAAAAATAAACACATAATCGAGAATGCTTGGAAAATGATTGCAAAGAAATAATAACTTAATCTAGAACACCTGCAAGGATAAGTCTACAATAGATTTCAACTTAAGGAATTAAAAGTGATGCAAAATTAACAGATCTAAACTATTTTCTCTGAAAATATAAATACCAACAAAAATGAGGATCCTGGTTCTTGGAGGAGTGGGCCCTTACTGCGCTTCGAAACAGGATTGGATAACTTAATTTTCTCTCAAAACAAAAATGGCTATATTATTGATAAAATTTTCTACATTACAAAAACGTGCTGGATCTGTGTATATTAATCTATATATGTTTCCTATTCTATATCTATTTTCCTATATCTATATATCTGTAGGTCTATATATATATACTTCTTCCAGGGGTGCATTTATGGCTGTAACTATTCCACTGATACGATGGAACTCAATCATTTGCAAAATAGATGTTAAATTGGAACATGGCTTGTCGTACAACTATTTGATAATTATCCTGGATCTCTAAGTATGGAGAGTTGGAAGTATTCTAATATGCTCCTGATTTATAGGATCTTTGATTTGACAACCTGATTTATAGGATCTTTGATTTGACAAATCACTGGCCGTTTGGAATAGATTCTTATCAGTTCTAGAACTTTAGAAGAGTTCCAGAACTAAAGGAAATCATTCCAGGTCTAATTGAGAGAGTTATAGAGCTATCTACTGGAGTTCCATAACTAAGTACTAGAGTTTTGGAACTAAGTTTGAAAGTTCCAGAAGTAACTGACATAGCTTGTAATTGCGTGGTAGAGTTTTAGAACTAAGTATGGCAGTTCTAGAACTAAACCGTATTGATGCCAATTCTTCCAAAAACATGCAATCTGCTTCATATTTGTTCTTCCACCTGATTGTGAACTGTTTTATTACAAAACTAAATTTCCAAAAAACTTTGTTAGGAATTACAGAGCTTTTAAATGTTAGAATCATATTCAAAAAAAGATGGAAAATTACTTTCTAACTTATATTAGATCAAACAAAAGTCAAATAATGCAGTTAAACTTAACAAAAAGGAGAGTAAGATGAGATCATTTATTGTACATTTAATGGGCATATTCTGGCATCATTTGTGGTCCCTAGGGTTATGTAGGTTAGTGGTCATAAGGCAGATGTAACTTAGTGGCTACAAGGAAGATGTAACTATGACACCACTAGGATTATTTCACTGAGTATGTGCTTTCATCATGTAAGTTAATGTGCCACTAGGCTTCTGTAAGTTAGCAACCGCTAGGCTTATGTAAGATAGCACTCGTTAGGATTATGTAAGTTAGAAACCACTAGGCATATGTAAGATAGTGACCACTAGGCTTATGTGGGGGATTCAAATAATAACAAAAGAGAAATCCAAAAATCAGAATTTATAAATTGGATTCCAATAGTGGTGACATCAAAATCAAATAATAGTACTATTGTAATCCAATAATATTGAAATTACAATCCAGTATTAGGGAAATTGGAATTCAATTATAGCGAAACCGGAATCCAATAATAGAAAAATCGGAATCCAATATGTATGATAATGACAATATTGGAATCTGATGTTGCTACTAATGGAGTCCAGATTCATGGGAATGTTTCCAAATTTAGTGAAATAAGTGTTAGGCCATGTTTAGTTTTCTGTATGATTTATTATTACTTTCCTTGGTTAAACCATTTTGTGGTATGAAGTTTCTTGGGTAATCATTCATGTGAATGAAAGTATGTTGCTTAACTCTATGATATAAGTTTTAAATAAATAGGTATTCTAATTATCACCATAATAGTATTTTATGCAAGTTTGGGCTTGTTTCTTTCATGAAAGGTTATTCAGTTACTAACCTTCTATGGAATTTTGTTGTGCAATATTTAAGTTAGAAATAAAAGATACAAATTATTATGATAGATAAATGTGACATTAAAGGTATAAGATATCTGGTTATCATTCTTATTTATGTTTATGTTGATATATGCTAATAATAATCTTGATAATATAATTTTATTTCCCTTTTATGACTCTTACAAGGACAATCAAGTTGATTATTTGTGGATGTAACCTTTGCACAAGTTACATTGCTTAAATTTATTTTTAAATGAAGCTAATATGTTGGAGACTTAAGTAGCTTGTGGATGCTTGTAATTTGTTGATAGAACTTGGTTTACATTATTTGGCCATTTAAGGTTACATGTCTACTTGATATGATAGTTTTTTAATCCAAGTTGTACTCAAATAGAAAAAGAGATGTTCAATTATTTCGTAATGAAACAATTAGATGGAGAGTTTTTAATCCATGCCATTTCGATGAAATGAACATGTTCATTATTTATTTTTATCTTACAGATAACATTATATATTAGTTTTACGAGGCCTTAATTAGATTGATTATATGCATGTTCATCATTTGATGATTTTTTTATCTTATTATAAAAATTGATTGTTGAATATCTAGATTTTGGATATGTATTTATTGTGAAGTGAAATATGATTTCGTGAAGTCTTCATATGGAATTTGGCCTATTGTATTGATCTCAAATCATTGTAATACTTACTAATTAATGATTTATCTTTAATGATTTCAATCAATGTATTTATTATTTCAATACCTCTTATAAGTTGTAATGATGGATTACGATATTTTCTAACAACGTTATGTATTTGAAAAAGTTTTTGAAATTATAGTTGATTTAAATGATTGTAGTTTATGAAAATTATTATACTAATTTATTGAATGAAAAATCATTACAACTATATCAATGACATCCTCATTTATATGTTTAATCAATACACTAAATAATAGCATTGTTTTGGATAGTGAAACATAGCTATGAAATAATGATATTTCCTTGATTCAATCGTAAAATGATTAATGAAATAATAAATTAATTATGTAATACAATTCCAACAAGAACATTGATGATAATTTTACCTTTATGACAATAAATTATTAAATGACATAATGATGTCAAAGTAAAAAAGTACTATACCTTAAATAAGTCAGTAATATGGAATGTGAATGATACATTTCTAATTATCCTTAATATTGAACCTTGTTTAATTAATTAAAAATATTATATCTCTTTCTTAAAGGATACTTAATAATAATGAATAATATGGTTGAATTATGATGCAATCAATGAGTTGGATCATTATCAATTCCAATGACATGGACAAGCTAAAGCTAGTCTTAACAACAAAATTTGTAAAGTGATGCTATGAGACTAAACTAGTTCATACGATAGTAACTAGTAAGTTAATATAAACCTTGTCATTAAACATATAAATTGACTTAGTCTCTTAATGATGAATTCTACCTAGTAATATGATAAATCTATTATGAGAGCACAGAATCTAAATCCCACCTATCTATGTGATTAAACTCTATCCATACCATCTTATGACAAATACGGGAAGGATAATAATTAATTATTGATGAGATTCATTAAGTAATCATTATATTTCCCATAAGTGTCCTAAGATGGAACCAATATCCTACTCTCAAGTTGAGAGGCGAGATATAGATTCTAGGAATTTTCAATACCTGAACTTAAACATTTAATTTCACAAGACGTGATCCATATAAATGTGTAGAGATGACTATACATTTATTGGACAAGTTTTGGTTGGCTTATGTAAAGTCATGAAACTAATCATGCAAATAATATAATTAAAACTCTAGCCTAAGTAGTGTACTAGTTGAATATATTGTAACTTAACCGAGTTCCAATTTTATAGTGTGAGATGCTGGATGAAACTAAGTTAACTAATTTTTAGTTAGACATTTCGAACTGTAATAGTTTTAAAACCTAATTAAATAGGTTAACCAAATACATACAAGTTATGTAAACTTTGATAGAGTGTTGATAAAGAAGATTGGGTATATCTAATTGAAATTTACATCTACACATGCTTATGAGTTATCAAATGGATTATAAACTATATTTCTTGGTGGATTATTATTCTTGTTACATAAAATCATTGAAGACGTGAAATGGGGTTAAGGGTTTTTCTTTTAAGGAAAAAAATTCCCTTAATTTGGAGTTATTAAAACATGGTTGTTATACACATGTTTAAGCTTTATTTTCATTTCACCTAACGATGGATGTACACCTTTCAACTCATGATACCCCCTCGGAAACAAATAATTAAATTATCGCAGTATCTCAATTATCTTTCCAACCTCAAGTTTAAACCAATAATTGCTTTCTTAGCCACATCTTCCATACCAAATTTCACTTTCTTAGTCTTTAATGGTACATGATATGTGTACGCTTGCTCATCTGTGGAACACATCACACACACGCTCTATGTTTTTAGTAACCATATCCTCTACTTTTTTTATAATCTATGAGGTAGATAAGATTTACTTTCCTTTTTCCCCTCAAAGTGTTCCCTAACCGTGTCTCTTCCATTTTTACTAGGATTTTGCGTGCCTCAGTATCAACATCTCTAAAAAACTATATCATTATATCCTCATCCTTCACACTATGACCTAACGTGATGCACCTCATAATGTGCAAGAATTCCTAAACTAGAGGGTTAGTAGAAAAATAATCAAATTATGCACAAAACCTTTGGTTAGTTTGTGTGAACTTTTTTTCTCCTTCTTTAACTCAGCATGTACATACTAATAACACATGCAACCATAGAAAGTAGAGTAAAAATTGTGTACCCATAGAGATGGTGGAAAAAATTCTTTCCCTTGCATAAAATTCCTTTCACATCTCTAAACATGTAATAAGGGAGAGGTCTTCCCATCATATTCCTACACCAAAGAAGGAATATTTCTTTGAATGAACCTTTTCAAGCATGCCACTCTGATCTCATGCCATCCAAGTAAGTTTGATCTTTGTGTGGCCCACCAGTGTGTTGTTATCCCAATTAAGGTGTTTACCATCATGTTTCTCCTATCTCCTAAAAATTGTGTGATTGTTCTTCTATCGCACATAAGAGTGATTCAGTTTTCTCCTCGCTAGTATACTTTGGCAAGATGGTTTTACCTAACACATCGTGACCTTACAATATTTTTCACCGTTCCATGCACCTCACGTCTAAAAATTTCATACGTTTCATGGGATTAATTATCAGAAGCCACACTAGTGGTGTCCCTGATGGACTACACATCCTCCTAATGAAGCATGCCATCCTTTGATGGTTCAATGTTCTCAGGATCGTGTACTATGTGTGCATAGATTTAATTAATATCCTCTTCATTAATAGGATCTATATAAGGTCCAATATTTAAATCATCCAACGGTATCACAACACTGTCATAATTGTTCTCAAAATTGATCTACCTCTTGTTGAAGCACAATAGTAAGTTTGCATTATTAACATAACACCAAGGTCATTTAATTAGTGTAAGGAAATTATCTACTTTAACCAGTTCAAATACATCAAAATCACATGTAAATTTGTCTCCATGAATAGTGATAAAAGCATCCTTCAATATCCCAATAGGCATGGCCCTTATCTTATTAGCCACGTACAACAAATTAGAGGATGGTTGTAGTGAAGAAATTCCGATTTGGTTCTAACCATCAAGGGTGAGAACATTAACTTTTGTATTTGTATCAAGAAGGATATTTCTTACCAATCATCCATTAATCACTTCATCTTGTATGATTTATTTTTTATATTCATGGTTTTGTGGTAGAAAGTTAGTGTGAAGGATCCATCACTCCCTTTCTACACCAACGTGTGACATCGTATCTCACAACCATTCTCCCAATAATGGTACGATGTACTCTTATTTGAGCATTCTGCACACCTCTCTAAGATCATCAACATCCTTTTTTGGTAGGTCAACACCTCTCGCATGTTCCCTCTTATGCACTTACTCTTTCAAACACTAAATTTATCCTTATAGCTGCCTGATAACACCCATGAAATCCTAATAAATTTCCTTCTATTGGACTACATCTAGATACTTTACATACACAAACTCTTCTCTTTTGATGAGAGGTCTTTCATTTCCTTCCTCACATGTGCATGCTACCTCTGTGGGTGTAGTAACTAATAAAGGTTGAAGTTTAGGCTTAACCATCTTCTTCAACACCCATTTATCTTACTTAGCACGTTTCACCTTAATCATGTCAGCACTTGTATCCTTTTTTTATTCTTACACATGTGGGCATACAAATCTAAAAAATATTCAACCTTTTGCACCTTGACACAATATACACATACCTAATTCTTTAGACACTCACGCTTGTTGGAGCTCAAATTTTCCCCCTACCCTGAGTCATACACAACCCAATATTTTTAGGCAACATGGAACTATCTCCAAGTTGTGGGCACTTGCAAACCAAGAAATATATATGGGGAAGGCCTCTGCCTCTACCTAACTCTAATGGTAAAACTAATCCTATAACAGAAAGAAAAGCTAACCAATCCTAACCTACACATTCTAAGGGACCATGGTTAGAAGGTTAGATGGTTAGAATGATGTATAAAAGGGATATCCTATGGTAAAAGGGGCAGTGTTAACAACAAATAAGGGGGTTGAGATCTCTCCATGAGGGGAAGGAAAGGGAAAAAACATGGTAGAGAGGGTAGAAAAAGGTGCCATAGGTAAGGAAACATGAAAAATATACTCACCACACATTGACAACCCAACAAAAATGGAACCTGCAATCAAGAGATACACACAACATGCCAAAAACTAAACATAAAGGAAAGAATGCACATAAAACAAGATAGGGAATAAAAAATGATCCATATAATAGATTATATTACTTAAAATATACAAAATTATATTACATCCATGGAAAAAGATGAGAATACATTGCAACAATCAAATTCAAGGTCTAAAACTTATGGGAAATTGGCCACCATTTTGGCATGGTGTTGTTACAATAAAGAGAAATAAAAATCAACCGCTTCAAATGAGTGAGTTTTACACATATATATAAACTAGGCACTCACCTTTCATGCATTAATTTCCTGACAAGTGGTTGAGCTACTTCATACAATTTCCATTAATGCTTGAGAAGTCTACTAATACCGTATTTTCCTTCCTTCAATGAGTAGCTTCTTTTTTCAATTGTTGGCTAGTAGCATCATTTTGTACCAGTCAGTCACATATGTATTGCCTTTGGCTCATTGGTTGGGCCAGTTACATGTTAATTCCTCAGTTCCATTATTGGTCATTCATACTATTCTATGCTACCATATGATACCATTCATACCGCCGTTGACACCTGCAATACTACCTTGACCTAATCCATCATGAACTGAACACATATCCTGTTACTAACGACCGATATAATTTGTACTTACTACTAAATGGTAGCATCTCAACTTGCTACTCACTGATAACACTCAAAATTGCTACCAGCCAGTAGTATCTCTACATGCCACTGAAGGGGTTTGAGTTTGTGAAACCTACGCAACTCATAGAAATCTCTTTTTTCTTTGCGTTGGCCTTCCTATAATACATTATAGACTAAATTTTACAGTTTTTTCATCAAGACCCCCTCGAGCTTCTCAAGTCCGGATTTGCAAGTTGTCTAAATTTGCAAGGGGAGTAAAATACAAACAACAGTTTGGTGACCTCCAGGGGAAATATTCCTTTTAGATGATGAAGAATAATTTTCTTAAAGCATCCATTAGACATGGATTCAAACTTAACCTTGAACAAATTGATATTTTCTTTTTAAAATCTATCTCCTAAATCCTGAAATTGATTTTTGGAGCTTTGAATAATGCTTATAAATTTCTATAACCATTTGATTCTACTAGGAACTCACAAAAAATATGTACAAAAGGAAAATCATATATGTTCTAAATGGAGACATGTAGAGTGTAGTTCCCACTTCCCTTTGACAGCTTTTTTATACTGATCTTGATACTATTGATTTCATTATGGACATTATTATGCTTTGATTTAGTATGATGTTAGATGTGGGACCATGGATTATTGTTGATCTTGATTTGGTTATGATGCATGATGATTATTAGAGACACCTCATATGTGGATGATGATATACTATTAGACATGTATAAATAGTGAATGTTGTTCGGGCATGTGATTGTTGGATATTGTGAGTAGACTTAGAAATGGACATTATATGATGATGATATAGTTGTGGATATAGATTGTATGTGATGATGTTGAGTTCCTAGATGTTGTTGTGATTCATATGTATAGATGATTTTGTGATTTTATCTATACTATGGGATGTTCTCATATGGCCATGAGGCCGAAGGAGGTATTTGTGTTTTGCAGGTTAAAATATCACAACAAACATCGGGGGATTGGAGACCAGCCGTAATGGAATTCTAGATGAATTCAACACGGTCACCATGGCAACTTGTTTTATTGTGTTGTGTTTGTTTGTTGTTAGGGATTCCCATGGGGGGATCACCTCTAAGTGTGACCATGGGTTTTGTGTATTTTCTTGTGGTCCCTTTTTATTATTGTTTATATGTAATTTATTAGTGATGTGTCCCTTTATTTTATTTTATTAAATTGTGGTAGATTAAATGTGAAAAAACATATAGTTAAGAGTTAATTAATTATATTTGGATATAAGAAAGTAATAATGGATGTGTAAATTTGTGTAAGAGTTGTATAAGTAAGATTTTGGAGTATGAAATACTCCACCTCCTTGGAAATTCGAATTTGTCCTTGGGGGCTATTTTTGGAGGCTTGTGGGACAAGTAAAACTCATCCCATGCCTCTTAAAGCTATTTACCAACCATACCTATGGTTGGAGGGTTGATTTTAGACCTTTTTAATGCATTTTTATCAATCATGTTGCATGTTTTAATTACACTTTCTTCATGTTTCAAATTTGCAGTCCTTTGGGGTGTGGGCTTTTTGGAGTGTGCAAGTAATGTTTCATATTTTCACCCACCTCTTTATTGTGCTTTTAGGAATGAAATTATGACCTTTGTGTTGGAATTGAGGATGGGTAAAGTGGCATCCTACATGGATCCACATCATCCTCTTCTCTTCCCTCTTCTATAAAATTCAAACTCTTTGCTTGTTTTGGGTTATTAATCATTTTACATACTTCTTGGGGGCCAATTTTTGCTATTTGGAGCTCTTGTGGATTTTGGAAGAGATTGAAGATAATTTAATACTTGGAATTACTATTTTGGGACTATGTTTTGGCATGGCGCTTGTTGTTTGGAAAATAAAGCTACCATGGAGAGGTAGGAGCTGAGTTCTTCTCCTATAATGTTATTTCTATTTATGTTTGTGTGAATGGTGTATGTTTTTTTTTATTTGTTGGTTCTTTGGGTACACTACCATAGGAATGGTGTAGGATAAGGCTATGGGGAATTCATGTGAGGGGCCATAAGGGAATGCCATTGACATCATAATTCTTGTGGAGGGAGTTTGGGTTTGGGGTCCACCATGGAAAATTAATAGCTTGCATTTCTTACTTTGTGGGGGGCATAAAGAGGGATTGTGGGGGGAATACGGATATGTGTGATGAATTATTTGGCATCTTGTTAGAGGTCAATGTCCAATTCCAATTAGGAGACATAAGTAGCTTCCCCCATAGTCCTTTCTCCTTTGGCTTGCATGCTCAAGCCTGAGCTTTGTTTGAATGGTTTTCAAATGTAGTTGTAAAATGTTTTCTTGTGTTGAACTGTGTTTTAATTTGATTATACATGTTGAAAGAATGCTATGTGTTGTGGAACCCTATTGTTGTCATGGGTTGATATCCATTTCTTATTGCATTGTGGTTAGGGCTCAGGGGCTAATGATGAAGGATAACTTCTCCTTTCATTGGATGTCTTAGTTGGGTGGAGAGTGTTGCCTTTCCCTCACTTTTGTTGTGATCGAATTGGAAGAAAAAGGAAACTTGCATGTTGTTGTTCTGGAGTAAAAGAAGACAGTTTTTCCAGCCCCTTGTGAAATATAATTCATTTGTAACCTTTCCCACTTAAAGTGGATGAAATTGTAATGTATTTTGTGAAGAAAAGATGTATGTAACTGATTGTGAAAGTTGTATATTCGAAATGTGAAGGATATTTATACTCTGTTATGTTTATTGGAAATAAAGAAATAGAAATGTGTTATTTGTAGTCAAACATGGAAAAATGTAAAGTTGTATAGTTGGAATTAATAAAGAATTACAATACCTTTCCTAAATTTCATTGATGATTTAAATTGGAATATCAGATTGTGAATGAAATCCCTATTTGGAAAAAATGGAAAAAGGAAGAAACACATGAGATGAAACTGTATAATTCTACCTTGTTTAATATATATGAATTTTGAAAAGATAGAAACTGGATTCTTGTTTTAATGTTTGATTGAAGAAGGAAAAACATTTAAGGCTAACATGGAATGAATTAAATGTTTTATTGCATGGAAAAGGAGATAGTTAACTCTCTTTTTGAAAGGAAGAAATGTATGTGGGAATAATACAGGATTTGTATCTCTTGGGAAATGTATAAAATTGAATTCCATATTCCATTTTGATTTAGAATGGTTTGTATAAATAACTTAAATATAGTAAAATGGAAAGGAAAGGAAATTTCATACTTGGAAGTAGAAATGGCAATTAAATCCCTCAAGAAATTAATCTCAGTCATAAATTTAATCTCAGTCATAAATTTACAACTGGCTAATAGTTTAATTAAAATGCACAGTTTGGGCCTGCACATAATAATCAACTTGGAAACATTAAAATTTAACATGATACATTATCAAAGAGCTCTTTTTGACCAAAACACTTAAGGAAATCATTTACAACCTTGCAAAAATCAGGTCTAAACCTTTTCACAGTCATTATCTATCAATTTTTGGAAAAATGCAAATTGGAAATCAAACAAGTAAAATTACCTTCCTAAATCATCCTAAATACTTCTTAGAATAATCCTCCATGTCTATTTTGAATGTTGAGTGAAGGAGGAGATCAAATTCAACAAAATTTATAAGTTAGAATTTACCAGTTAGCTTTCTAAAATCCTATAGAATATTTTCTTAAAAATGACCCCTCAAACTTTATCAAAATGTAAAATTAATGATTCATGTGCAAACAGGGCATCGAGAGCTTTCCATAAAGTTGTCGTTTTCCCAAAATTGAGCCTTCTAGAATAAATTATGGCCCTTTGAAGTTCTCCTTCCTTGGTGGGAAAATTTGGGAAAATTTTCCCTGGTGGGCCCATGGCTCGAAAAAAAATTCCCTTTAAAAATCCTTAGAAAATTTTTGTAAAATTCTTGGGGAAATTTTTTAGAATTTCCTCTGCCATCTCGCAGGAAATCAGAGGCTGCCACGTGTCCTCACAAGGAAAAAATGGAGGTGCGACATCATTTTCTTCCTGAGGGTTTATTTTTAATTTTTTTTTGGAAAATTTTACCTTCTTCCCCCACCATCCCGCAATCCCACATCCATTGGGTACTGCCACATGACAGCATGGGGTGATAGCAGAAGGGGCGGAACCCTCGCGACCTTTTTCCTTTTGAAATTTTTGTTTTGTAAATTTTTTTGTTTCTCCTCTCATAGCCTTGCACTCCCACCTTGCCTCAGAGAAGACCCTTCCATGGATGCAGGGACCCACGCATCAAAATTTTCCCTTTTTCCTCCCTTTGGAAAAAAATCCTAAACACCGCCACCGCCCCGCCTTTCCCTCATCCTCTCCCTACCTTGGCTTAGAGCCCAACACATGTCCTTGAAGAACCCGCAGAGGCATAGGAAAATTGTGGACTTTGCACCTGTGTGGGGAAAAATTCCCAAACACCACCCCACGACCTACCAACCCAGGAAATGGGTTTCCTTCCCCGCTCAACACATGTCCCTTTTGGAAAAGTTTTCACTCCACGGCCCGCCGATGCATAACTAGAGATTTACAAGGATTTAGAAAGACTTATTTATATCGTTGGAAAGGTGAGAAAATTTCCTATCCAATGGGATTGATTTAGTTAAATTTTGAATGAATTAAGTGTGAGAAAAATCAAGTTAAAAATATGAGCTTGTTTGAGAGTGGATATGGTGTTAATTTACCCCATGAACCTAACTGAAACTTCTAACTCTAAAATTTAGACCTTATGACCTCTGATAATTGTTAATAAAAGAAAAGTATGTTATAGTAATTTAGAATTGTTCTGGAACTTGTTAGTGTCCACTGTTGTCTTGCAACCTGGTTGTGGACACTTCTAATTAAAAAAAAATTATTCCATAATTTTTCCTGACTAACCCTAGGTTGTTTCCTTGGTCTCAAGTGGGTTATTTTAATGGACATCGCACTTGGTATTAGAGTAGTGGTTCAAAATATTGGACCATTGGGCACACTAGAAAACTTGGGACATGAAACTTAAACCGAGTACATTTTTAAATCTAGAAAACAACTTACTTTAGAAATTGCAGTATTTTAGTAAACATGAAAATTGAATAAAACTTAGAAAAATGAACTAAATCTCACTTTGGTCTATGTATGAGGTGTAGATGGGGCGGGGGTGATTTTCACATAGAATCAGACTTACCACCACCACCACCAGATTAGGGTGTAGCAGCCATCCTACCCCAGATTTTGTAGACTCTTCAGCATTCAATGCCACTCTATGTGGAGGATTAGGAGGACATGCATCCAGTCATCACGGAGCCCCTTCCATTGAGGGTCAGGTATCTCCTTGACCCACTGAGGAGCATAGAGGAGAGAAATTCCATGTGGAGTTAGCTAGGGAAGAGTTACCACAGAGGGGAGAGGGTGACCAAGTGTCAGAGCATAGAGAGACATCTCAAAGCCCTAGGATTAGGAATGAGCACACAAAGAGACCTAGAGGCTGTCAGACCACAGGTGTAGATCACATCAGGGAGATCCTGAATATTCAACCCTCACATTATTTTGGTGACATAGGTGAATTCTAGGTAGAGGCTTGGCTAGTGAGTTTGAGTGGTTTCTTCAAGCTATGTCCTTGTTCTAGCAACACGAAAGCTCGTGTTGCGATCCATCTAATGAGGGATGGAGCAGGAGTATGGTGGAGGATAGAGAAGCAAAAGCTCCATGTTGATTATGAGATAGTGACCTGGGAGCTATTTGAGGTGAGATTTATGAGTAGATATTTATCATGGAGGTTCATACAGTAGCAGATAGACGAGTTCCATGACCTCCGATAGGCATCTCTTTCAGTAGGAGAGTATGAGAGTAGGTTTTTGTATCTACTCCAGTATGTTGAGTATATGTAGGATGAGTAGGTGTGGATTCACAGGTTCATCTGAGGCTTGAATTTAGATATTAGCGGTGCAGTGCAAACCCACTACCTATAAAAATTAGCGAGGCCATCGAGAAGGCTATATAGTAGAGGAGACTCAGGGGAAGACCCAGTAGGCTAGATACCAAGTCCGGAGCCGCATAAAATAGATGCAGGATAGTAGATCAAGGGGGTCAGTACCCCTTCCTCATGGTGGACTAGGTTCATCCCAGTCATCCTTTAGGCCACAGCAGTAGTAGCAGCAACAACAATAACAACAGTCCTACCCACCTCATAGACCTCCACAGAGAGATGATGCATAGAGAGGTTGAAGTATGGGGCCTCCTCCTAGGGGTCCCATCAGGAAATAGGGTGGACCTAGAGCCCAGTCAGTAGGAGCTCTCCAGTAGAGATCTCGGCAGGTAACTGCCAGATCATCAAGATCCATGCCACAAACTTCCAAGGAACATACTGGAGGTGCTACTCATTGGGGAGGATCAGGAGGATGTTTTGGTTGTGGAGTTACTGGACACTTTTGGAGAGACTACCCAAAAAATCCTAACATCCAGGGTAAGAGACAGATCTCAGAGTTGACTGTTGTTGACATGGGGTGCAGCCACAAGATTTATGTAGCGGTTGAGAACCACCAGGGAGAGCACCAGAGCACTGTCATTGAGACCACATGTGGCATTGGTGGTATTCCTTCCTCTATATTGTTTGATTTTGGTTCTCCTAATTCTTTCATTACACCATCTTTAGTAGAGTGATACAGGCCATTGGCAGTTGGGATGTCGAGATGGCTTCTGAAGCCAAGATCTCTATAGACTCCTTAGTTAAGGAGTGTGTAGTGGATTTGGGACCTTTACCACTACCTCAAATCTCTATATCCTTCCTTTGGGCTCATATGGAGTCATTTTGGGTATGGATTGTTTATCTGCACACAAGGCCAGGATGGATTGTTACCACAAGACTATATCTTTTGTAGATGATTTGGGAGTTGAGTCGGTGATTCCAGGGGTCAGGAGACCCTTTTCTATTCTCACCATCTCCGATATATAGCTTAAGCGGTGTGTGCAATGGGGTTGTCAAATGTATGTTGTTACAGTCAGTGATAGATCAGAGGATGGGTCTAGTGGACCATCACTAGATGATCATCCCATTTTGAGAGATTTTGTAGATGTCTTTCCATGGGAGCTACCAAGGTTAACACCCCCACGTGAGATTGATTTTTGTATAGATCTAGTAATTTGAGCAGATCCTATCTCACGGGCACCTTATCGAATGACCATTCCAGAGCTCTATGAGCTCAATTTATAGCTTGAGGGCCTTTTAGAGAAAGGCCTTATCCATCCTAGTGTATCCCCTTGGGGTACACTGGTGATCTTTGTGAAGAAGAAGGAAGGATCCTTGTGGTTGTGTATTGATTATCGACAATTGAACAAGGTGATGATCAAGAATCGTTATCCCCTTCCGCATATTGATGAATTGTTTGATCAGATAAAAGGAGCCACAATTTTCTCTAAGATTGATCTTAAGTTAGGCTACCATCAGCTGAGGATTTTAGAGACAGACATTCACATTACCGCCTTCCACATGAGATATGGGCACTATGAGTTCATAGTGGTTCCTTTTGGTTTGACTAATTCCCCATAATGTTCATGAGTTTGATGAATGGGGTATTAGGGACCTTCTTAGGCTGCTTGGTGCTCATCTTCCTAGATGACATTTTGATTTACTCACATATGTGTGAGGAGCACAAGGGGCACCTTCGCCAGGTTCTTCAGTGTCTTTGGGAGCAATAGCTTTACGGGAACTTGAAGAAGTGTGCATTCTTTCAGAAAAGGTGTAGTATTTGGGTCATATCATTTTTGGGGAAGGTGTCGCCATCAATCCTTCCAAGATTAGAGTCATTATGGATTGGCCAGCACCCACTATAGTGACTGAGGTGCACAACTTCATGGGATTAGTAAGTTACTACCAAATATTTGTTCAGGACTTCTCTCGGATTATGTACCATATCACTTCCCTTTAGAGGAAAGGGAAGAATTTTGTTTGGTTAGACATATGCAAGCATGCCTTCAGAACATTAAAGGAATGCCTCACTACAACACCTATTCTTTCCATTTTGGATCCACAGGGTGATTTCTTTGTTTGCACGTATGATTCTTTAGTAGGGCTTGGAGGTGTATTGATGCAGGAGGGCAAAGTAGTGGCTTCTGAGTCTCACAAACTCAAGGATTACAAGCTCAATCATCTAATTCATGATCTTGAGCTTGTAGTAGTTGTGCACACGTTAGTTTGATGGAGGCACTTTCTTCTTGGTAGGAGATTCACACCTAGGACAGATCACTTGAGTCTTCGTCTCCTCTTCACATAGCCCAATCTCAATGCTCATCAGTGACATTGGATGGAGTTTCTTTGTGAGTATGACATGGAGATAGAGCATGTGAAGGGGAAGGAGAATGTGGTAGCAAATGCTCTCAGCAGACAGAGACATGTGGCTATGGCCACCTCAGTGAGCACAGATTTTCAAAGCAAGATTCTTCAGTAGCTTCCTCTTGATAGCTTCTACATTGTAGTTCGAGCAGAGATCGAGTCTCAGAGACCCCTTGAGGGGAATTTTGATGGTTTTTCCTTAGAGACAGATGGTCTTCTTAGGCACAGAGGCCAGATATATGTTCCTAGAGCTAGAGGCTTGAGGTAGGACATCTTGGCAGAGGCACATCATGCACCCTATTCAACCCATTTTGGGGTGAAGAAGATGTATGCCACCTTGAGATAGTTGTATCATTGGAGAGGATTTCGTAGAGACGTGGCCTAGTTCATGTCACGATGTTTAGAGTGCTAGAGAGTTAAGGCTGAGAATCAACATCCAACTGGCCTTCTTTATCCTCATGCTATACTAGAATGGAAGTGGGACACCATTTCCATGGATTTCATTGTTGGGCTACCGATGTTGAGCTATCACCATGACGCCATTATGGTCACAGTTGATAAAATGATAAAAGTGGCTCACTTTTCTCTAGTGAAAACCACTTATACAGCTAGAGCAATGGCACAAGTATATTTGGATGCAATTGTCAGGTTGCACGGGATTCTACAGAAGATCATTTGCGACCGTGATCCTTTGTACACTTCACATTTTTGGACTACCATGCAATACGTCCTTGGGATGATAATCAACTTTAGCACAACATATCATGCCGAGATAGATGGACAGACTAAGTGGGTGAATCAAATTTTAGAGGACATGCTCAAGATGTATGTTATGGATCAATAGTCTAAATGGGAGGATTATCTGTACTTAGTAGAGTTTTCCTACAATAATAGTTTTTAGAGTTCCATAGGCATGTCTCCTTTTCAAGATTTTTATGGTAGAGAGTGTAGGTCACCTCTTAGCTAGGACAAGTTAGAGGATAAAGTATCTCTCAAACCAGATATTTTACAGGACATGGAGCAGTAGGTGGTGTTGATTAGGTAGAGATTACAGGAGGCACAGGAAAGGTACAAGAAGTATGTGGATCAGCATAGGATCGACCGTAGTTTTGATGTGGGCATGAAGGTGTTCCTTTGTGTTAGGCCACACAAGAGTCCTATTTGTTATGGAAAAGGTTCTAATTTAGCTCCTAGATTCGTTGTTCCTTTTAAGATCTTGGAGCGTATCAGCCTTTTGGCCTACCATCTAGCATTGTCACCCAGCTTATCTCACATACATGATGTTTTTCATGTTTCATTTCTCAAGAGATATATTGTAGACCCTTCTCATGTGTTGGGTTAGACATCATTGTAGGTGTAAGATCAGGGGCATGTAATAGTGGAGCCCCTTTGCATCCTAGATCACAAGACCCTGGGCCTTCAAGGTAGAGAGGTTGATCAGGTTTCGGTGTAGTGGGACAGATATGATGAGACTATAGCTACATGGGAGGATGCTACCTTATTATGAGTTCAGCTTCCACATTTGTTCCAGTCACTTCAAGGAGGAAGTTGAGTCTAAGGGGAGGGGGATGTAGTGCCCACTTATCTTTGACACCCTTTTGATACTGATCTTGATACTATTGATTTCATTATGGACATTATTATGCTTTGATTTAGTATGATGTTAGATTTGGGACCATGGATTATTGTTGATCTTGATTTGGTTATGATGCATGATGATTATTAGAGACACCTCATATGTGGATGATGATATACTACTTGACATGGATATATAGTGAATGTTGTTCGGGCATGTGATTGTTGGATATTGTGAGTAGACTTAGATATGGACATTAATGATGATGATATAGTTATGGATATAGATTGCATGTGATAATGTTGAGTTCCTGGATGTTGTTGTGATTCCTATGTATAGATGATTTTTTGATTTTATTTATATTATGGGATGTTCTGATATGGCCATGAGGCCAAAGGAGGTATTTTTGTTTTGCAGGTTAAAATATCACAACAAACATCAGGGGATTGGAGACCAACCAATGAAATTCTAGATGAATTTAACGCGGTAACCATGGCAACTTGTTTTATTGTGTTGTGTTTGTTTGTTATTAGGGATTCCCATGGGGGGGATCACCTTTACCTATGACCATGGGTTTTGTGTATTTTCTTGTGGACCCTTTTTATTATTGTTTTTATGCAATTTATTAGTGATGTGTCCCTTTCTTTTATTTAATTAAATTCTGGTAGATTAAATGTGGGAAAACATATAGTTAAAAGTTAATTAATTAAAATTGGATATAAGAAATTAATAATGGAAATTGTTGGCTCTTTGTATTAAATATATAAGGGATGTGTAAGAGTTGTGTAAGTCATATTTTGGAGTATGAAATACTCCACCACCTTGGAAATTCGAATTTGTCCTTGGGGGCTATTTTTGGAGGCTTATAAGACAAGTAAAACTTATCCCATGCCTCTTAAAGCTATTTACCAACCATACCTATGGTTGGAGGGTTGATTTTAGACCTTTTTAATGCATTTTTATCAATCATGTTGCATGTTTTAATTGCACTTTCTTCATGTTCTAAATTTGCAGTCCTTTAGGGTGTGGGCTTTTTGGAGTGTGCAAGTAATTTGTCATATTTTCACCCACCTCTTTATTGTGCTTTAAGGAATGAAATTTTGACCTTTGTGTTGGAATTGAGGATGGGTGAAGTGGCATCCTACATGGATCCACATCATCCTCTTCTCTTCCCTCTTCTATAAAATTCAAACTCTTTGCTTGTTTTGGTTTGTTGAATCATTTTGCATAATTCTTTGGGGCGTATTTTTGTTGTTTGGAGCTGTTGTGGATTTTGGAAGAGATCAGAGATAATTTCATACTTGGAATTACTATTTTGGGACTGTGTTTTGGCATTGAAGCTTGTTGTTTGGAAACAAAAACTACTATGGAGAGGTAGGAACTGAGTTCTTCTCTTATACAGTTTTTTATTTTTATGTTTGTGTGAATGGTGTATGCTTTGTTTATTTATTGGTTGTCTTGGTAGACTACCATAGGAATGGTGTAGGAGAAGGCTATGGGGAATTCATGTGGGGGGCATAAGGGAATGCAAGTGGCATAAGAATTATTTTTTATGGAGTTTGGGTTTGGGATCCACCATGGAAAAGAAATAGCTTGCATTTATTACTTTATGGGGGGCATAAGGAAATTTGTGGGGCGCTTAAGGATATGTGTGATGAATTATTTTACATCTTGTTATAGGTGGATGCCCAATTCCCATTAGGAGACATAAGTAGCTTCCCCCATAGTCCTTGCTCCTTTGGCTTGCATGCTAAAGCCTAAGTTCTATTTGAATGGTTTTCAAATGTAGTTGTAAAATGTTGTCTTGTGTTGAACTATGTTTTAATTTGATTATGCATGTTGAAAGAATGCTATGTGTTGTGGAATCCTGTTGTTGCTATGGGTTGATATCCATTTCTTATTGCATTGTGGTTAGGGCTCGGGAGCCAATGATGAAGGATGGCTTCTCCTTTCATTGGATGTCTTGGTTGGGTGGAGAGTGTTACCTTTCCCCCACTTTTGTTGTGATTGAATTAGAAGAAAAATGATACTTGCATGCTATTGTTTTGGAGTAGAAGAACACAACTTTTCTGGCCCCTTGTGAAATATAATTCATTTGTAACCTTTCCCACTTGAAGTGGATGAAATTGTAATGTATTTTGTGAAGAAAAGATGTATGTAACTAATTGTGAAAGTTTAATATTCGAAATGTGAAGGATATGTATAATCTGTTTTGTTTATTGGAAAGAAAGAAATAGAAATGTGTTGTTTGCATTCAAACATGGAAATATGTAAAGTTGTATAGTTGGAATTAATAAATAATTATAAGACCTTCCCTCAACTACATTGATGATTTAAATTGGAATATCAGATTGTGAATGAAATCCTTGTTTAGATAAAATGGAAAAAGGAAGAAACATGTGAGATGAAATTCTATTATTCTTCCTTGTATAATATATATGAATTTGGGAAAGATAGAAAATGGATTCTTGTTTTAATGTTTGATTGAAGAAGGCAAATCATTTAAGGCTAGCATGGAATGAATTCAATGTATTATGGCATGGAAAAAGAGATATTTAACTCTCTATTTGAAAGGAATAAATATATGTGGGAATAATATAGGATTTGTATCTCTTGGGAAATGTATAAAATTGAATTCAGTATTGCATTTATATTTAGAATGGTTTGTATAAATAAATTAAATATAGTAGATTGGAAAGGAAAGGAACTTTCATACTTGGAAGTAGAAATGGAAATTAAATCCCTTAAGAAAGTGATCTCTGTCATAAATTTACAACTGGCTAATAGTTTAATTAAAATGCACAGTTTGGGCCTGCATACAATAATCAACTTGGAAACATTAAAATTTAACATGATACATTATCAAAGAAGTATTTTTGACCAAAAACACTTAAGGAAATCATTTAAAAACCTTGCAAAAATTAGGCCTAAACCTTTTCACAATCATTTTCTTTCAATTGTTGGGAAAATGCAAATTGGAAATCAAACAAGTAAAATTACCTTCCTAAATCATCCTAAATCCTTCTTAGAATAATCTTCCATGTATGTTTGAAATTTTGAGTGAAGGAGGAGATCAAATTGAACAAAATTTATAAGTTAGAATTTACCAATTGGCTTTTTAAAATCCTGCAGAATGGTTTCTTAAAAATGATCCCTCAAATTTTATCAAAATGTAAAATTCATGATTTCTGTGCAAAGTGGGCATCAAGAGCTTTCCAGAAAGTCCTCGTTTTGCCAAAATTGAGATTTATAGCAAAATTTATGGCCCTTTGACGTTTTCCTTTCTTGGTGAGAAAATTTGGGAAATTTTTCCTTGGCTGGCCCGCGGCCCAAAAAAAAATTCCCTTTAAAAATCTTTAGAAATTTTTTGAAAATTTCTTGGGGAAAATTTTTAAAATTTCCTCCGCTGGCTCATAGCCAATCAGATGTTGCCACGTGTCCTCACAAGGCAATGACAGAGGCATGACATCATTTTATTCCTTAGGGATTCTTTTTTTAAAAAATTGAAAATTTTTACCTTCTTCAGCCGTCGGCGCACAATCCTGCATCCATCAGGTACTGCCATGTGGCAACACGGGGTGATAGCGGAGTAGGTGGAACCCTCGCAACCTTTTTCCTTTTGAAATTTTTGTTTTCAAATTTTTTTTATTTCTACTGCCATGGTCTTGCACTCCTGCCCTACCTCAAAGAAGACCCTTCCACAGATGTGTGGACCCGCGCATCAAAATTCTCCCTTTTTCCTCCCTTTAGCAAAAATTCCTAAACACCGCAACCGCCCCACCCTTCCCTCATCCTCTCCCCGCTTTGGCTTAGAGCCCGACACGTGTCCTTGGAGAACCCACAGAGGCACATGAAAAATTGTGACTTTGCACCCATGTGGGGAAAAATTCCAAAACACCGCCCCGACCCACCAACCCAGGAAATGGGTTTCTTTCCCCACTCAACACGTGTCCCTTTTGGGAAAACTTCCACTCCAGGGCCCGCTGGCCCATAATTAGACTTTTACAAGGAGTTTGGAGGACTTATTTATATCAGTGGAAAGGTGAGAAAATTTCCTATCCAATGGGAGTGATTTAGGGAAATTTTGAATGCGTTAAGTGTGAGAAAAATCAAGTTGAAAATCTAAGCCTGTTTGAGAGTGGATATGGTGTTAATTTATCCCCTGAACCCAACTGAAACTTCTAACTCTAAAATTTGGACCTTGTGACCTATGATAATTGTTAATAAAAGAAAAATATGTTCTATTAATTTAGACTTGTTCTAAAACCTATTAGTGTCCACTATTATCTTACAACCTGGCTATGGACACTTCTAATCAAAAAAAATTATTGCATAATTTTTCCTGACTAAACCTAGGTTGTTTCTTGGATTTCAAGTGGGTTGTTTTAATGGGCATCACATAGAGCATGCACAAGCACTTTTTTTCTGAAAGAAAACCTACCTACTCTATTATAACTAAAGGAAAAGGGGAACTCAAAAAAATCCTACAACATGCAGGGAGAAATATCTTCCCTTTATTAGAAAGTAAATCCATGTAATTAATTTGGAAATGGACATGGATTTTAATAAGAGTGAAAAAATACCATGAATTTGGTTTTCCACACTTCTCCTTAAAGTATCATCAAACATGAAAAATACTTGCTTTAGTTGTTTTGCATTTGGTTGGAGGTGTTGTAGCTAACATTTGGGGCTCTGAATCTCTTCCTCGTGCCCTCAAATGTGCATGATTGGTGGTAACTCTTTTATTGGATCTGAACTAACCAAATACCTAATTAGGAAAGGAATGATCCTTTTAATTTTTCTATTTCTTTGAAGCTCATCCATGTGGATGGGGAGATTGTGCATACTTTATGAAGGGTGGTGGATAATTAAAAGCTGATATGAACTTTGTGGTGCTTCTACAAAGAACTCTATATCCTTCACAGCTGCATCCTTTAATTATTTCTAACTTTCTTTTGAATTAGATTCCCTATTTGATTCACTCTACATAATATCATCTTCTCAATCAGAGTCATACCATTCTTTAACAATTTTACAGTTGTTGAACATGGCGAGGTTGGTTGGGAAGGATTCATGAGTGAAGAATTGATGTGTCATTATTTAGTTAGATAGAGAGGATTGGGAGGTAGAGGGAAGAATGATGACAGAGAAATGAAGGTGCGGTGGAAGGGAAGAAGATAGAGAAGGGAATTCTCAAAGGGGGAAGTGGTTAGAAATCTAGGAACATGAAAATCAAGATGAGATCATGTAGGTCGGGGAAGAGGAATGGGAGGGATTTAAGATGTTAGTGTAGGGTTTGCCCATTGATAGGGTTTCCTAACACTATATTTATGAGCCTCCATTAACTCATCCCACTTTTCAATTTTGGGTAGTATGTAAACTATGAAATATATCTTTTATTGAGGGATAAACGAGTTTGGCATAAACCAATTTTAGCTACCTTCAGTATACATTTATCCCTGATTTACAACATGTTCACCTCCATTTCTCAAGTCTACCTTTTAAAATAAACATCTTCCATGGAGTTTTTTCCATCACCTAGATAATCATGTTCTTCAAAAACATCATGGTTAGAAGGATAATCATAAGGATCAGTAGATTTGGGTTGTATGTATATTCATCATGATAGGTCTCATAGAACTAATTTGGAAGAGGAATTTGAAAGTATGGGGGTGGAGGGAGCTAGTGATGCTGCTAAAAATGAGAGATCAAAAAAGGAAATGAATTCATGATTACACAACTTCATGAAAGAGGGAAATGAGAACATGGAAAGAAGGGAAATGTATTAAAGGATGAAAAGATGGTCTACAACTGAGATAATGGATTTGTTGGAATAATGGAGTCACAATATATTCTTGAAAATGTATACTAAGGATAAAATATCACCAAGAGCATGTAAAACTTGGTGAAATGAAGATATGAAGCTCTTCCAACTCTCGCCCACATGGCGTGTAAAAAACTGTTGGAATAGTGGAGTAACCAAGGTGGATAGAATATTATGATGGAACACTTGCGAAATATAAAGCTTTTAATACTTGTTCCACCAGGCGTGCCAAAATTTTTGGAGTAGTGTAGGCACCAAGGTGGAAAGAATATTGCGACGGAGCACCTACAAAATAAAATCTTTCAATACTTGTTCCACCAGGCATGCTAAAACTATTGGAGAAGTGGAGGCACCGAGGTTGCTATAATATTGTGATGGAACACCTATAAAATAGAAAGATTTCAATAATTGTCCCACTAGGCGTGCTAAAAATGTTGGAGCTAAAATTTTCACCCTTCACTGAGTCATAGACAACCCAATATTTTGAGGAAACATGGGACTATATCCAAGTTGCAAGACCTTGTGAACCAATACAGACCTTTAGAGAAGGCCAATTCCTCTACCTAAATATAATGCTAAAACTGCTCCTACAGTAGAAAAAAAATATAACTGATCCTAAGCTACACATTCCAAGGGACCAATATTAGAAGGAGATAGTGTTATAAATATGCATGAAAGGGAAATCCTAGGTTAAAAGGGGTGGTGATAGCATTAGAAAAAGAGGGTAATATCTCTCCACAAGGGGAAGGAAAGGGAGAAAGCATGGTAGTGAGGGTGGAAAAATGTGCTAAAGATCAAGAACCATGTATACTCCATTTTCCCATGCATTGAAAACAAAACAAAAATGGAACTTGCAATCAAGACATACACAAAACATGCAAAAAAATGAACAGAAATGAGGGCCTTAAAATAAAACAATCCAGGGTAGATAAAATGTGCCACAAAACAAATTTTATTCTTTAAAATATGTAAAATTCTATTACATCCATGGTAGAAGGAGAGAATACATTACAACGACCAGATTCTAGGTCTGGATCTCATGGGGAGTCAACCACTATTTTGGCATGGTGTCATTACCACAAAAAGAAAAATCTCAACCCCTTAAAATGAGAGATTTTATCATATAGATAGAAACTGGGCTCTCACCTTCCATGCATTAACTTCCTGACACATGGTTGAGCTACTTCATATAATTTCCATTAATGCCTAAGGATTTGACTAGTAGCATATTTTCCTTCCTTTGATGGTTAGCTTCATTTTTTAATTATTCGCTGGTAGCATCATTTTTCAATTGTTGGCCAGTAGCATCATTTTTCTACCATCCGTTCATATCCATACAACTCTTATCTCATTGGTTGGGATAGTTTCATGTTCATTCCTCAGTTTTGTTGTTGGCCAATCATACTCTTCCATGCTACCATATGTACCTTTGTTCACACCTGTAACACCCCCTTGACTTGCTACATCACAACTGAACCAAAACATGTCCTCTTGCTATTGGTCAGTAGCATATGTATTTGCTACTAGCCTATAGCATTTGAACTTACTACCAACCAGTGGAACTTAAATTTTCTACCAACTAGTAGCATCCATACATGCTACTAGTAGGGTCTGAATTTTTGAAACCTACGTAACTTCCCTTGCTCAATTTTCTCTTTGGGTCAGCGTGCCCACAATAAAATGCAGACTAAATTTTCTATTTTTCCCATCAACACCCCCTTGAGCTATTAGAGTCTAGATTTTTAAGTTTTCTAATTTTTAGGGGGTACAAAATCTGGACAACAGCATTGATAGTGATTAGGTAACCCAAAAGTATAAAATGTTCCTCATGAAAACCTTCTATAGTCTCCATGACCTATGCTTTTGTATCCACTTCTAAAACCTCTATTCCCATTGTTTTTTGCTTCACTGTTCTATCTTTATTACACATATAAGATAATTTCCACACCTTATGTCACATGCCTCATAGATCTGATAAATTATACAAAAATTAGCTATGTCATGAGTATGCACGTCACATATTTTTCAATATATAGAAACATTATTTTATGCCTCATATTGTAGAAGTAGACTACTACAAACATCATGATTCTTATGAAAAATATCACAAGACGTTAACAATGCATGTACATTCTTGTGCAGAAAACCATCCTTTGTATGTCTTTCCACCTTGTAATAAGTACACCACAGTCCAGTATTAGAGTTTATTGATCTTTTATGAAAAATAAATGCATGAGAAGTTGAAGAAATTGAACTAACTAACAATAAGATGCAATATGATTAAAAAACTCACAAGACAAGAATGGATCCAAACCAGCTCAAATTATCCATATGATCCATATTCCATAGGATAGATTAATACAATTAAAGTACATATAGGTTGTGAATATGTAACCTCATCCTAAATCAGTGGGGAATAACTCTTACTAACTGATACTAGAAATAGATTTGACTCCACATAACTAGTAAGCTAAGTGAACACAACTAGTAATATAACTCAACATAACTTGTACACCCAAGAAAGCATATCCCATGAGTGTAGGAAAGTTTCAAGTAAATAAAAAATACAAGGAAACTAAATATCCTACACTAAAACCCCCCATAAGAAAAAATTAGGTGGGAAGTGAAAAGGAAAGTGGGTCTAAACAACAAGGCCTGATTAGGTACACATGTATAATGCAAATCTCTCATTAAGTGGAGAAAAGGAGAAACCCCATTAGAAAAAAACTCCCCCAAAAGAGAGACACAAAACTCACTCAAGAAAAATAGAGAAGAAGAATAATTAGTGGGTATCGATAACTCAACCTAATGAGGTACCCATCTATAATGATCATCCTCTAGAGTAGATAGAGAAAGTTAAGTGAGGACAAGAAGGTCCCCTAAGAAGAGTGTCGATGATGTGGTGCTTTACATAAATATTGAAGAGAATCCTCCTGCATCAAATAACGTTCCTATCCTTGGGAAGGACAAAAAAGGAGCACTAAAATTTGGCCCACATTACTATGATCTATGCATCTAGTCTATAACTAACATGTGGAGTAGGTCTGGAAAAAGTGTGCACAATAGATAACGGTAATGCCCCTATGGTATACGTGTCTAAGATAGAAGATGGTGGGGCCTAATAACCATTATAAGGGGATCCACAAGAAGTGGTGGAACATGAAACATCTTTGAAATAGTGGAAGTGACAAATATCCCAAGGAAGGAACTCCCAATGAGAGAGATAAATGGGCCCTCCAAAATGTGTGTTGGTTCAATTGGAGAATATTCCTATAATTCAACACAAGTGGAATCTATAAAGAGACAATTCAATTAGGGAAGATACTCATCCCAATGGGGTTTCTTAATGAGAGAAAATTCTGACAAGAATGTATTAACTTCACAACATGAATTAGGAGGAGAATAATGCTACGAATAGCTACTAGAAGTCCAAGATGAAGCAACATTGTACTGAAAAGTAGCAACCATTGTATGTGGAGTGTCATCAACTAAGCAATCAATATACAATGAATCATGAGACATAATGGTCACATCTATCTCAGAGGAAGGTTCTCTAATAGAACATTGCTATAGAGATTCAATGGAAGCATGAACATGGACAAAAATAAGATCTATGGAGGAAATAATAGAGAGAGTGTGCTCAATGGAAAAATCCTGTAGTGAATGGTTAACATGGGACTCATGAGTAGAAACATGTGCAAAACAACACTCAATAATGATAGATATGTCATAATGGGGAGAATATATGGAGGCACTAGAAATTTTGGGGTAAGAGTCACTCTCAGATGGTAAAACAGGGTCGCCATACAGATGTTAGATAATAGTCCAGAAAGTGAAAAGGAACTCATTGTGATCAAATGAACACAATGTATCAATAGAAATGCTAAGACCAAGAAGGACATAGACCTCATCATTTTGGTTAAACAAATTATCCTTCTATATAGGCTCATTAGGCTTAGGAAAAAGACCATGGAGGTAGAGCAAAAAATTGTGTATATTGCAATGATTGATAATCCTTATCTTCCAAGATAGAAAGTTACTAGAGTCAAACATAAAAACAAAATGGTGAAACTCTATATTGTAGATAAACTCCCAAAGTTATCCTAGATGGCACTTTATAACTTAGTGCAAAAAGTACAAGTCCCAAGTGAGTTTTGCAAGAATCCCCCCCAAAATGTTACACTTTATAAAGTAGTTTATTTACAAAAAATGAATCCATCATGTAGACCAAAACAATGCTTAAATCTAAGCCATAAACCAAAAGTTATAGCAAATAAAATTTCCCGTAAGTAATGGTTTATTTAATTAAAATTTTACAAACTGATTTTAAAATGCTAAAAATGAGGGAAAGGGTGTTGTGTGTATACTCATTGAAACCATGACGAGATGATGAACATCAAGGGACTTTGGGATCAACTGAAAATATGTCTGGATGTAAGATACCAAAGAAAGTGTTTATGCAAGGGATTTTGCCCACCCGCCAAATCGGGCTTTGCCCTCCATCTTTGACATGCAAAGAATGGGAAGGTAGATAAACAACATAATAAATATTCTATGATTCCAATTATATTATTTTAATATAAAAAAAAATGTGGTTCCTTCTAGAAGAAAAAATAACTAACCCATACTAATTAAAGCTAGGGCATTTAAAGGAAACCATAGTTTTCAATATAACAAGGTGGGTAGATAGTTAGGATTTGATAAAAAAAAGGTCAAAGAAATATTATAGGGCACTAGCTTGTGTGAAGGTGAGCTAGGGTACAAGACTTTCCTTAATGGCAATGAACTAGTCTGTGGGAAAAGTAGGGGTGAAGAGCTTGTACCAGATTAGGTTTCTTCCATTGAGAGTTGTGTGTCATGTAGCAACGGTCGAGCTGTGTCCACAAAGCAAGGATAAGGGACCTCATAAAAGAGGGAGTGACCTTTAGATTAATGGAGGATAAAATATCTACAAACTAGGATGTCAAGTTAAGGATACATGCCAAATACAAATCTAACGCCATGAAAACAGGGTCACATTTTCTAAAAAATACGTAGAGATTGATGTTGAATAGGGTTGCATAACTGTGCAAGTTGTGTTGACATTTTATTGCATGGGTGTTTTCATTTATGAAAAAACTCATTAATGACAAATTGTATGATGTATTAGTGTAAAATTATCCTTAGACTGATGAAGACATGTTTCAAGTTTGTTCATGGGTGCACATGATATTTCAGCAAGTATTGTTTGTCCTAGCTGGCCTAGGTGATAGTGCATGGAAGTTGGAGCTTCTTAATGACTTGAGAAGAATCATGGAATGATGGATAACATGTTTTGGGAGCATTTGGGCACTCAAATGAGCTTCTGAATGCAAATATATGATGGTAACCATGTTGTAGGTTTTTATTTTAAGCAGGTATGGATGTTAGGAGGTATGAAGTTGAGATATGGAGCTATATGAGATAATGGATGAATATATTCAATTATATCATGATGTATTAGTTATGTTAGTACCATTTTTATCGTTTCTATGATGTGTTATGAGGTTGTTTTGATTGACCCCATCCTTTATAGTACAAAACTCTAAGGGATAGGTATGCAAGTCTCGATGGATGGAAATATTAAGAAGTGATTATGAAATTATCATGATTATAGATGTTATTAGGATGTTCCCCTTTTTTTGGGTAAAAATTACAAGTTCCCTTGATGAATATATTGCATGATACATCAGTTTTGGTGAAATATGGTGCTTTGTAGTTTGTTTTCTATCTCGATTTAGACATTTTTATGCTCACTCTGAATTATGTGATTTTCATGGGACCATTTGGATCTCACATATGTTTCTATATTTATTTTATAATATTTCAAAAAAATAATGAGGTAGTTTGATTGTCTGGTTTTTATGAAGAATCGTTAAGAAGGTAAGCTAGTTTTAAACCCTAGTACAACCCTAGTCAATAGAAGTTTGTAGAAAGGTGTGTATATTGATTTTTTTTTTATTTCTAGTGGAAAATTGATGATATTATGGTGTATAGGACTCCTTCAAGTTTCTAGAAAGGTATGATAGTGCTCATGTTGATGAGTGTACCCCACTCAAATAGGTCAGTTTCTGAAGACGTTTTGTTTGGGACAAGGTTGTCCAAAGGAGTTAAAAAATAAATGGAAATTGTTGTGAGTATGTGAGTATTTTTTTTATTTAAAAATATTTTTCGGTTCATGAGGATGCATAAAAATGGAAAAAGTATGCCCTATGAAGGTTGACTAGTCAAAGGGCAGTTTTGGGGTAGTTAAAAGCAGTCTTCAGTAAAATGGACATTTCAGAAGATATAGGTGGATTTAGGATGTGATTCAAGTTGTGTTAGAAATATAATTCTGATATGTTTCCATTTATATAATTTTTTTCTCATTATGATGAACTTTTTTTGGTTTCTAATTCAGTTTGTAGATAAGAAATTTTTTGGCTTTTCAAGACAAAATTGTTTTTGCTTAAAGACTGAGTTGGTTGGAGAATTAAATGGATTTGGTGATGCTTGATGTCACTTGGAATATGAAGAGGGATGATTTTTTAATATAATTAATCCATTTTAAGGTCTTTAAATTTTAAATAAGGGTGTTAACCAACTTTATTTTTAAAACTACTTTTAGGCATCCTGATTTGGTGAAGGAAAACATTGATGTAGTTTGAACCAGTGGATGTTGCATGATATATAACTTGTTTAGAAGTGTTATGCAATTGATATAATTTCCATAAAGTTGTCACATGCCATATTTTATGTTTTATTGGGTGACCTTAAGGCCAAAAGGTGAAGACAGGGTGTTGGAAATAGGTGTTTGGTGAAGACAATGAGCCATTGGTCCCACAAAATGAAATAATTTGATTGGTTCATGATATTTGCGACCATGTATGCTGTTTAAATGATATTTTAAATAGCTGTAGTGATTTTTGGAGTTTTATTAAACATAGTTTTGGGATTAGGAGATATTGTTTGTCATTCTAATGCATGGGATTTGAGGAATTTTGGTGCATGGAAGAAGGATTTTTACTAGGCCGACCTATATAGGTCACTTGTAGCTGTTATGAAAAATATATGGTATATTTTTATGATGTATTGGTCATGTAAAATGAGGGAAAAAATTTTGGTTTGAATTTGAATCATGGAGAAGCTATAAAAGTGATGTTAATGGCACATTTTTGCTAATCTTTTGGAAACCCGTTTATCTTATTTTGAAGAACCCTTTGTTGCAAAGAAAAAACCCTTGGGAATTTTTAGATTTTTTAAGGGAAATATAATTGAAAAATTATAGTTCCGTGATTTATAAATCTAAATACTATATATTATGAGGTGTAGTTAAATAAGACACATAATTAGCTTAAATAAATAACGAATTATAGAGCTTAATGAGAAAGAGATGAAAGCAAATAATAGAAAATAACAAGAGACATATAACACCAGATTTAAGTGGAGAAACCTGAAGGAAAAAAATCCACCAATAAATCATTGTCTTTAATAAGAATTCAATAGATTTTAACCCAAACACTTCCACTTCACTCCTTGGTTTCATAGAAATAACAGTAGACTTTTGTCTTGCAGTATAACATCTTGCATAAGTAGATTAAGATTATATCAATTGATATATTATCTCATTAGGACCATTTCAAAAATCCTATGAGGGATCATCCTAATACATAGGATGGGTGGTTAGTCATACTGTTCCAGTCTTTAGCTTTGAAGACCGACTGATATTGTTAAAAATAATATTTAAGATAAAGGTTTTTTAAGTGGTGGTCCACCAAATGGTATCCCCACTTGAAATTATTACCCCAACACTCCCCATTAATGTTAAGTGGGGAACAAAAATTAGACATGCCAAATTTAACTATTTCTACAAAAGTATTTATAGGTGTTTGAATCAGCAATAGTGATTCAGGATAGTATGCAAACAAGGGAAATCAAGAGATCTTCCCATACAAAAATTCTTAAGACTAGTTCTTTACATATGAAGAATTATATTAGATTATGGATCCTTTTATAGACTAGGGCATACCCATAGCTAAAGCTTTGTTGGGATTTAAAGTAACTTCACGTAGAGTGACACATTTACTTATTACAAAATGGAGGAAGTATTGAAAGTTTGCAACATCCGTTAAGAGGTGGAATTTTCATGCACACTCCCCCTCAATGGAAAATATGATAGGCCCAACAAGGCATGAAACTTGCAAAACTTCACTGCACACAATGGCTTGGTGAAGATATTTGCCACTCGATCTTTAGTAGAACAAAACATGAGATCGATATCACCATTTACGACTTTCTCTCTAATAAAGATCATATGAAATTCAATTTTTTTGGTCCTTTGATGCTCAAACAGAATTTTGGCAAGAGAAATACAACTTTGGCTGTCACATAGAAGAGTAGTGCTCCCTTTTACGCTTGTGTGCAGTTCATTGAATAGTATTTTCAGCCACATAGCTTCTTTTACAGCTTCCATATCACTTCTATATTCAGCTTCAGTAGAAGAGATAGAAACTTTTGGTTACTTATTGTTAATCCAAGTGATGGCACTTGCACCTAACTTGAAAATATATCCAAAAGTAGAATTTCTATCTGCAACATCACCAACATGATCAGAATCACAACAACATCAATAGAAGAAGAATAAAAAATACCATAATTGAGTGTTCTTTTAATATATTTCATTTTTTTTTCCATTTTAAAATGATACTCATAAGGTTCTTGCATAAATCTTAAAACTACTTCTACTACATAAGAAATATCAAATCTAGTAATATTCAAATAAATTATACTACTAGCTAACTGTTTATACAGAGTAAGATCAAATTCAGCACAAGATGGTTTAGGATCTATCTTAAATCCAAATTTAATAGGAATGACAACAAAATTACAGTCAATCAATTAAATAATTTAAGAAAATTCATAGCATACTGATATTGAGATGCAACAATAGACTTATGATCTTGAAAAATTGCCATACCAAGAAAATAATTTAATAACCTTACCTCAGTCATTTTAAAATGTTTTTTTATCTTTCTTTGATCTTAATAATTAAATTTATATCACTGCCAGTAATCAAAATATCATCAACATACAAAAAAATAATGATAAAATAATTGTTATGAAATTTAACAAATAAATCATTATCAACACAATAGTTAGAAAATCCAAGATCTGGAAAGAAACTATTAATTTTAGCACACCAAGATCTAGGAGCTTTCTTAAGACCATACAAATACTTTTTAAGCTTACAGACATTAATTTATTTACTAGATTATAAAAAACCTTTGGGATGACTCATATCGATTTCTTCTTTTAAGACACCATTTAAAAAGGCATTTTTAACATCCATTTGGTGAATCTCCCAACCATATTGGGAAGAAAATGCAAGAAAAAATCCAACTGTGCTCATCTTAGCAACAAGAGAAAAAGTTTCAACATAGTCAAGACCAAGTTTCTTACTGAAACCATGAGCTACCATCCTTGCCTTGAAATTTTAAATATCTCCTAAACAGTTATATTTGATCTTGTGCAACCACCAAGATCCTACAATGCTTCATTTAGGAGGGAGGACTAGTTCCCAAGTATTATTCTTGATTAAAGCATTATATTCATCTTTCATAGCTTGAATCCATTTATCATCATGACAAGATTATTCCAAATATTTTGGTTCAACCTCATAGAGGGTCATCAACACATGATAAGAATCTTGACTTCTAGTTATCTTTATAAGACTATCAGGTTGAGATTTTTTAATAATACTTTGAGCCCATTTAGGAACCTTGTGATGCAATATATCTTGAGATGATACTGCCTCAATATCCATCATATCTATATTAGGATAATTAGTCTCTTTAACTTCTATTTCCTTAATGTTAGGAGAAATATTATCACACTCTATCTCAAGAACAACAGAGGAGGGTTCATGAGAAGTATCATAGAATGTCTTTTCTAAGACTTGAAAATTTTTGTCTTCAAAAATTTCATGCTTGACAGGATCATAAATTCTCAGTCCTTTAGTTCTACATCCATAAAAAAAAAATGCAAGAAACGTAGGTTGAATCAAGCTTCTCTCTTTTGTCTTTTGGAATTATGATAGAAGTAGGACTACAAAATATTCTTAAGTGAGAAATATATGTTTTTTCTTTCTTCGTACTTCATGAGGAGTATCTTAATGAATAGATTTAATAGGAAAGCTATTAAGAATATAAACAACAGTAATCATAGATTCAGCCCATAGAAACTTAGGAACATTAGAAGCATGAATCATAGTCATAGCCATTTCTAAGATAGTCCTATTCTTTCTTTCTGCAATTCCATTTTGCTGTGGTGAATAAGGAGTATTCAAATTTCTTTGAATCCCACATGACACACATAACTCATCAAGAATTTTTTGACATATTCAACTCCATTATCAATCCTGATTTTCTTAATTTTCATATTAGAAGCATTTTCAACTAAAGCTTTAAATTTCTAAAATTTAGAGAAGACATCAGACTTCTTCTTAATAATAGAAGACCAAGTCATTCTAAACTAATCATCAATAAATAAAACAACATATAAAGCACCACTAAGAGAAGGAACATCAAGTGGACCTCTTACATCACTATGAGTTAGTTCTAATAACTGAGAATAATTGGGATCATGATGTTTGTGAAATGGTTCAGTATGTTTCTTACCACATAGTAAAATTTCACAAGTTTCATAATAAGGTTTCATTTTTGGAATACCAACAACAAGATTCAGTATAGACATTTCATACAAGCTTTTGAAATTTACATGACCTAATATTACATGCCAAAATTGAATATCATTCCTAGAAGAGGAAGAAAAAAAAGACTCTGACACACAACCTTCAAAGATATAAAAGCCATTTTTATGAATACTAGAAGCCATAACATTACTAAACTTATCTTGTACATACCACTTATCTTGCAATAAAACAAATTTACATATTTAGTTAGCTGAGAGAAAAAAAAAATATTCTTTTTCAAGTGAGGAACATATAAGACATTCCTAACTATACAATTCCCACAAGCTTCAAATAGAATGATGGAGTTATCTCCTAGATATATATTATTGTCACATTTAACTATATGTGAGAGGATATTATGATTGCAATTCATGTGCCTACATACACCATTGTCAAGGATCCATTCATTATCATTTGAAGCTAAAAGGGCAATATATAGGGTAATAGACTACCCAACAACATTTGTATGATTTTAATTTTGATTTTGATCTTTCGTTTGATTGTTAAATTTGTTATTCTTAGCATTCTTGACTGACTTGTTATTTTTTACTCTACAATCAAATTTTTTATGCAAAAATTCACCACATTTGTTACAAGTTCCATTAAACTTGACTTTGAAATTTTTACTATTTTTTAACGAAATTAGACTTAGGATTTGTCTTGAATCTTTATCTAATATTATATTTCTGATTAGGATTACTATTAAACTTTTTTTTAGCTACCTTATGATTATTAGAGAACAATGCTTGATAATCAGTCTCTTTTGAATCAAAATTCTTCATGAATCTATCTTCTTGAATAAAAAAGAAAGAAAAAGTGTCTAAAACAAGTAGATCGATCTCATTCTCATTTTGAGATGTAATTTCTAAAATTTTCAAGAATATGTATCTGAATTATGAAGTACATAAGCTTATATTGAAATAATTCATAGTTATAACCATTGAATTGAGATTTAATGTTCTTAATTTTAGCTAAATAGTCGATAATTTTCTCATCCCCTTTTATGGGAGTTGTGAACAAATCTAAAACTAGCTTGATTATCTTAGACAATCTACTGCCTTCATGCATAGTTTCTAATTACTTCCAAACATTTTCACGTGAGTCCATATGACCTAAATGCATGAGAAATTCATCTTTAATTCTTTACAAAAGGATGGAAAGATCCTCCTAAGATCTCTAAGAGAAGGAGCTAAGATTTTTAGGGGTATCTTACCTCCCTGTGGAATGTTTTTCTATACTAGTCACAAGATCCTAGAGCTTTATAGCCATAAAGAAAAAATTAAAATGCACTCTCTAGATGATATAGTTTGTTCCATTCAATAACTGAGACTCATCTGATGTGAAACTGACATAATTGGCCATTTTAATTCTCAAATGGAAATGGAGAAAAATTCAACTAAAGACGAGTCAAGGAAGCTAAATAGAAGCAAAAACTAGCTACATATATTTTTAATAGCTAAACAAATGCAAATAGATTATCAAAGAATAGAAAAAATAGGCAAGAGAAAGAGATGAAAGAAAATAATAGACAAGAATAAGAGATAGATAACACAAAATTTAATTGGAGAAACCTAAAGGGAAAAACTCCACTGATAAAACACTATCTTTATTAATAATTCAATAGCTTTTAACGTAGCACTTTCACTTCGCTCCTTAGTCTCATAGAAATAATAGTAGAATTTTGTCTTGTAGTATAAAAGCTCACATAATTAGCTTAATCTTAGATCAATTTGTCTATTAGCTCATTATCCCCATGTCAACAATACCGTGAGGGATCATCCTAATATATAGGATAGGTGGTCAGTCATACCGTTTCACTCTTTAGATATGAAGATTGACTAAGATTATTAAAAATAGTCTATAAAATAAGGGTTGTTTAAGTGGTGGCCCACCAAATAGTATCCTCACTTGACATTAAAACCCCAATAGGCCTAGCCTAAAACCCCTATAATTTCATTCTAGGATAGTATCTTGTTGTGTTTTCATGAGGAGGTTTTGAGAGAACAAAATATGGAGAATCCTCTTTGATAGCGAGTTGAAGGAGGGAGTGTTTTAAGTCTTGTTTTTTTATGTTATCTTCATAGCATATTGATTTCATTTACAGGTTTCTAAAATATTTGCAGATCTGATATTAAGTTGAATTCATTTGCAAAGAAGTATATCTTCTTATGTGTTCATGAGACAATGTTGGTAGTTTTGGTATCTCTTAATAGTATCTTTTTGGCTATTGTTGAAGTCATCAATTCATTGTGATCTGATTTGAATGTCAATAAAGAGTGGTGATTTGGTTTAAACATCAATAAAAATAGGTTTGTGTTTATCTTATGATCCTTTCTTTGCATATGTTTCATGGTGAAGTATATTTTTTTGTGATAATTCATTAATATATATGATTCATGAGGTTTTGTGTTTAATATTCTGAAGTATAGAGTAAAAATTTTATTAGGGACTGATTCACCCCACCCCCTCTTAGTCCTTATCACATCCAACAAGCTATCATTGGAAGCTAGGTTGAGGGAAAAAAGCAAGAAAGGATAGAAATACTAAATGGAGGAAAGTATAAGATGGTAAAGTGCATGTCATGCCACATAGATTCCGTTTTGAGTTAAACTAAGAACATATTTCTCCAATACAAGTAGGGACATATGACCTAAGATGTGAGATCTTGTGAGAGGTTGACATGACTAAGCTCAAGCTCATGAATGAATAGTAAGGTGAGATAGAAACCAATCCAAAAGAGTTCAAATCTGAGTTCCTAAGAAAACTAATATTAGCTAAGTCATGGGAATGGAATGCGGGTTGTGCTAAACCAAAGAGGTGCCGAGCTGGAGTGATTATCGTGAGCAAGGTCACATTGAAGATATAGTCAACAAGAGGGAGCCATCAGGATATATTTGATCCCACAAAGACCACCACACAGACTATCTACATAAACCATATGAAAACCAAGGCAACACAAAATTCTCATAAAAACCCCTAAAAAAAATTTTTGGAATATTTTTGTAAACTCTTGAAATTTCTGACAACCCTCAACTTGTTAAATGGATTCATATCTATTTGTACATGAATTGTTAGTTAAAAAAATAAATTATTCAAAAACTACAAATAAATCAGTAATGGAAAATGTATCACCAAAATTTCTTTGATACCATATTAGAGTTTCTAGATATCTGATGAAAAATAAATGCACGAGAAATTGTAAAAATTAAAATAACTAACAATAAGACGTAATATAATTAAAAAAACTGAGTAGATAAGAATGTCTCTAAATAAAATCAAATGCTCTATATGTTCCACATTCTATAGGATAAACTAATACATGTCAAATACATATAGGTGGTGAATCTGTAACCTCCTCCTAGATTAGTGGGGAATAAATCTTACTAACTAATACTAGAAGTAGATTTGAATCCACACCAACTAGTAAGCTAACTAAACAAAAATGGTAAGCTAACTCAACATAACTAGTACACCTAAGCAAGCATGTCCCATGAGTGTAGCAAAGATTCAAGTAAATACAAAATACAAGGAAAATAAATATCTTACAATAACATTTATTGCATGTGTCATGTGTTGAATTGGAAGATAACTTCTCCAAATGTGTGGCCATTTCTGCAATATGGGATTTATGGAATGGACTTACCCCTATGTCAATGCTTCTGACTACTTCAACACAAAATGTTTCTTCCAAGGCCTCACATGGATCAATGAATGTATTATGTAATAGTGCTCTCCTAAAAGGTGTGAACAAGCCTCCTCAAAACAACTATACATGCTATTTCTAATGGATGTCATATTAAATCTTGGATAGAAAGGTCTTCAAATGCACACCATATTCTTTAACAATTTCAGAAAGACCCTACTTAATATCATTTAGCACACTAATGCTTTGTTTCTCAAACTCAGGTATATGGAATTTATTTAAGAATGTGGCACGTAACGCATCATAATCCATTGTTGTCTCATGTGGGTCATAATTTTTTTACCAACTATGTACGAGACCTTGAAGTGTTGTTGTAATTTTACTCACCTTATGATATAGGGTTTTTGTTGCCTTTGATCTCCACAATAACTCATATTTATGCACATGATCAACTGCATCTTCCACACCTCTATATTTTGGAAAATGAAATGACATATCAAAGAAGATATGAGGGGTATTCTATTGTGGTTATTGAGGTTATTGTGATGGATGATGTTGTCATTATCTTGGGGTGGGGCCAAATCCTGAAATTGATCCCCCACTACGATTTCCTTCGTGCAGTGGATGCTTTGAACCTCCCGAGCCTTCTACCATGACTTGAGGACCTATAAAACTACTACCTTGTGTCCCCATGGTAGTGCTAAAATAAAAACCAAATTCCTTTCATACAGCTCCACCAACATTACTACCTCCAATAGGTTGTGTGCCACTTCTTTTTCTTGATGTTGAGCCTACCAATTGGGTTCCAATTTTTTTTGTCTAAACGTAAAAACATGTTGCGCTTCCATATGTGTTTCCTTAATATGTTTTTCCTCTTAAGATGATAGAAATACATATGTATCTGTATCTCATATCCAACATGGTGATACTTTATTTGCTTCCTTCTTAACTTCACTACAATGATATTTTACAACAACTTCCAGATTTTGAACACCATGTGTAAGGGCTAGGTGTCTAGGATGGGTTAAATTGATGTCAATTTTTATCATTCTATCCTCAATATATCTCTCATTTGATGCCAAAGAGGTCCTTTTACTACACTTCCTTAATACTAGAAGCACATGATCCTACTGCCCCTTGACTTCTACAGGATTCCCATCACTACCGCCTATCATCATTACCCTCAGTCTCAACACCTCTTCAACTTCCCTTGCTCATGAACATCATTATACCTGTGCAATATTTTCTTCTCTTTCCCTTTATTTCACTTGGACCAACACCATCCTTCCCAATCCTACTTCTTGCCCCTTCATGCGATGAGGTTTTAGCCTGTCATCGGTAAGTTCTCCTTTCACAACTCAATCATCAAGATTTTGATAGCTAAAGGTATCACGAGTAAATATGATCCCATTGGAACACGTAAAAAGTAGAATTTTACTTCATCAGGGCATGATTATGTTGAAATCATGTATTCCAATGTATAACTATGCATAACACATTCCCACCAACGATCTACCACTCTTGTACATGATGCATCCAAATCAGATAATGTTTGTTAATTATCCTGAATCCAAACTTTCATTCTTCCTATCCTGGCACCCTTATTATGTGTGTAAGATGCTAACCAATGGTACAATTCTAATGAGAATAATCTAAAGAACATTTCCGACAAGAAATCATAGAGGTTATCTTCCACCTATTTTTGGACTAGAATCTGGTCCTTTGTTATATCATTGAGAAAAAGTGTCATGACCGTCATGCCCCCAAAGCTCAATATTATCCAATGATAGCTGAAATTCCATACATGTGCTACATATTGATGAGTAGAAATAAAATAGGTCTGGGCAACGAAACCAAAATTTAGTCTTGTTTATTAACCAATGATCGATTGGGTGTGCTAGCACTTCATCCAGAAAAAGAGTGAACGCTCACCTGAAGTGCACACAACTACTAGGTTCCTCATTAGTTATTTATTAATATGTGGTTAGAGAATATGTAATCATCATAAACATTACAACATAATATGAAAAAATATTTAACATGAAATAATGACAACACATATAATAAGGAAAATCAATCAACATAGAAAATTATACATCATATTTGAATTCCCATAATACCATTTTTGGATCTAGTGATCCTTACAATCCACACACAATTTTCCATCATAAACATAATTTCTTATGTAAAAACTTATGATTACATTCACAGTTCCATTACATCCATGCGCACATACATAATAGCTCTCATGCATTCATGTATTCCTCTACATTCCCAGAACTACCTATTTACATGGAGTGTTACACCTTTTTATACATGGTGGGGACTTTCCCTTCACTGATTGCATGAATTTTCTTAATAATAGATGTGCTAAACATAGACTGCATGGTGTTAGAACTCTGTTTTGTCTTTATTTTGAGCTATAAATAGGTCAAATTTAACATGTTTTAATTCCTATAATTATATCACCTTCTTGCATGCACATTTACCTCTTTGTTTTCCTACTTCCATACATTGCTTGTGTATCACACCATCTTGATTTCTTTCCTATTTTTATCCTTACTCTGAAAATGGATATGTCCTCAACTTTGTGTGCATATGGATGAGCCTTTACACGCTAACCTCTTCCTCCTCATTGTGATTACCTTTGTGCATTGAATTGTCTTTGTTCCTTGTTCACGCGTTCATGTTTTTGCATGTTGACCTGTAGTGACCCTCTATTTATGTGCATACTTCTGAATGTTCCTTCTATAATCTACATATTTCTTTACTATCTACACACAAGTTCCTTCATGTGATCCTCTGTGCATGGCTAATACATATGCATTTCTTCGGAAAAACAAAAACTAGAAAAATAATGCTAATTAATCCCTTGGTCTAGGGTACCTATAACTGAAAACATGGTCGTCCTAGGAATTGGGAATGGTAATCCTCATACATTATAACACATTATACATATGTATTTTTTCCATTCATAATAATATCAAACTCTTTGTATGTAGTTAGAGATGGTAAAGAATATCTATTTAGTTTTATTACATTTTCAAATTTCAAGAGTAAGAGAAGAGCAAGAAGAACACAATATTTCCAAAAATCCAATTTCTCAATGCAAGTATCAACAAGAGGTTCAATATAATTATTTTATGTTTTTCTAAAGTCTCTCAAAAATTATTAGTTGTAATGGGGGTCCCATGACATTTTTCCATTTATTACAAAAGTTACCAATTTAGCTAGAGTGACTATGAAACTAAATTCAAAAAACAACATCCAAGACTCTAACATACATTATGTAAACCACCATCCCCTCCCCTATATGCATAGAAACTATCAAAATGGAAAAATATATTTCTCAGAAAACAAGATTCTATCTATGACTTCCTTTCTCGAGATAACTATTGTAAATGCACTAGTTTGATCTTGTTGTAGAATGATAAGTGGCTTAAAAAACCACTTGCAAAAAAGGATCCCAAGGTTTTTTATCATATTCAAAAGTTGGTTAGAATTGTGATTGTGAAACTATATGGGTATATAGTGTTAGATATCCATTTCCCACCACAAATACCTAGACCATAAGACAAAACTGACACAACTTTATAACTTATAGTATTTGTCCCATGCTACGAAGCAACCAACTAGGCTCTAAAATTCATGTTGTTAAATGATCAAATATTGAGCACACATAATATTATTCTAAGGATAATACACACAAATAATATGCACGTGGGAACAAGGTGCATTTGATGGCATAGAATGATAGGAAAGGAAACGAGCGCCAAAACAATGTTGTTCAGACTTAGCTATTTTTATAGATACAAGTTGTTTTTGGAGATAGCATGTGGAGCATGTTGGTGCTAATTCTTAGTTTGCATAGTGTGCCCTAATGTTCCATGCCAAAATTTGCTCAAAAATGTTTTATTTTTTGATTTGGTGGTCTGCAGTTTGTCTTCCCCAATTGAATGCTTCGAAGATGCCCAAGATATTATTGTTTTTCCCTAATTTGAAACAACAATCCAAGTTTCCCCCTTTTTTGTGCCCTAGCTTTTTCAAATGATCGGTTTGTGTCATTTTTTCCTTTTTTAAATCGTGTAAAACTCAAAATTGATTGAATCTGAAGTAATTGCAACTAATTTCTCAATCCCAAGGTTAAAAGTAGTGTTAAAAATGATTCAGTTGATTTAAAATTATAAAAATCTACCTTCCTTGTCAAAAATTTTGATTTCTAGGGCATCTTGTGAATTTTTGACATTTTGACGGGCATACGGGTGTCATTTTCCCATCAAATTCATCATCACAATGCATTGGCAACATGGCATGATATGATTGGCTGGAGGATTAGCGGGTGGCGGGTTGTCCTTGAGAAATTTGGTTTTTTATTTTGTAAAATTTTTAGAGTAAATTTTTGGCCCGAAGGCCCTTAACCAACCACAGGAGGACACGTGTCCAGAAGAATTCAATATGAGGTAGTGAAGATTTTGGTGCATTTGAAGTCTTTAAATTCAAATTTTTAAAAGTTAAATTTTTACGTGAAGGTCCATGACTAATGAGAAGTGGACATGTGTCTAGAAATGCAAAAAATCAAGCAAGGGGACCGAAGGAAATTTTTTTGAATGTTTTGTCGCTCCAATCCAGGGCCAAGACGTGTCCCAAAAGGGAAAAATGGAGAAGCAGGGCTTGGGGAGAATTTGAGAATTTTTTCCTTTGGAGGTAAAATCTCAAAAGTAAAATTTGGTCCGCCTTGCCGTGTGGGAAAAGTTTGTATGAGGGGGTGGAGGTTCAGGCCTCGGAGAGAATTTTGAAACTTTACAATTTTGGCAGGGAGGTTTAAAGACAGAATAGGATGCTTGGCCCCACAGCGAATAGGAAGAAGACACGTGGCAAAGAAGAAAAATGGGGTGCGGGCCCACGGGGAAAAATGTAATTTTGTTCCAAAATCTAAAAGATGTCAGAATTAATAGAATTTATCTGTGTTTTCAATGGAGCCCACCTTTGGACATGTGGTGGGCCCAGGAGGTAGGTAGGGAAAAGTGATTAAATTTTCCAAAATTAAAAAAGGTCGCAAACACATTTTTAAAAGATGGGAGCCCAATCCAATCATGTTTTGACACGTGTCCCACTTTTTCCAGAGTCAAAAAGGGTATCTTTGAACTTATTCATGGATCTCATCTGCCACGTGGAGGGTGGACATTTAATGTCGATACAAAATCGACGGCAACTGTGCATTCACCCTTTTGGCCACCATGGGAGCTCCAGGAAGCTTAGAGTCTTGATTTCTTCATCAATTTTCTTTGAACCTTATGTGATTCTGCATCACTTTGGCCTTCTAAGTGCATTGGCATTGTTTTCATGATCTAATTTGGTGATCTATGATGTTTTTGATACATTTTTGCTCGGGCCTGATTAAAAATGTAAAAGTCAGATCTGGAGGTTGCAGAGGTAAAAATTGAAAAGGTTAAAAGGTGAAAAATGATTGATAAAACATGCTGGCATGCCTAAATGATCAAAACGTGACCCTGGGATGGATAAGGATCCAAATTTGTGTAATAATTTAATTTTTTTTATGCATCCCTGGTAACCTGCTAGCTGTTTTCCAGTTTGATGTCATTTTCATGAAATCATGAAGTTTTTGTAACAAATTTGATCCCATAAGCATATTCTTTGCTTGGGAAATAAGACTCCAAGCTGGCATAGAGTATATATCATATTATTGGAGAATTTTGTAATGGTCGGGAGTTAAAAAAAACGAGTGCATTTTTGAGAAAAATCCCATTTTCTCTGAGAAAACCACCTAAGAGCCATTTTCAATCCTATTTTGCATCAATTTTTATCATGTTGAGTTGGTTTAAAGTTTTAAATCCATCAACAAGCTCTGAGATTGTTCTCATGACATTCCTCTGCTAATATATTTGATCATTTTCTAGATTATCTGGTTTATTCTCTTGGAAAATTTTGCATATACTTATGTTTCATAATTTTTTCAATTTGTGTTTCTTTCTCATGTTGCAATCTTGTGTTTAGGATCTCTTTGATCATACATGGTCTCATTTATTGTTGATGGTTTGATGACATCTACAATCTTATATCTAGAAGAGCCTTCATATAAAAGAGGATAAACAAATTTAAAATCATTTTACTATCCTTGAGTCTTGAGATTACTTGTAAACATTTGGGGGTACCTTAGGTCGTGATCAAGTAGGGATTTCTGGATACTTTGTTGGTATATTTTCTTTAAGATTTTATAGCAGGTTGTCAAAGATTGTGTGGAAAAGTGTGGATATGGGCCTCCATTTGTGCACATATCCTGGTTGAAGGAGTATTTTAAACCTTTTAAAGCATTCCTATTGTTTAAGTGTTACAAATTTCTTGCAAAGGTCCTTAAAGAGTTTGGTAATCTCCGGTTGGTCTTGTATAACATCTCCCAATAAAATTTCATTCAAAATAACTAACCCTACCTTATATTACCCCTGCATTGCATTGTGTGTTAACAAGAGAGTACAATCCATTTATAAAAAATGCACAAAGTAAATCAAGATAATACTATGTCTTTAGTAGCCTCAACCTTGTTTTGAAAACATTTCCATCATTTAGCAGTGACAAATCATTTGAGTTTGAATAATGGAGGATCGATCATGTTTTCCCAAGTCCCCTTCCATACAATATACAAAATACAAGGATATATCCACCTCCTTCACCAAAGAAAGGCTACAATATAGATTCTCTTGCCTTGGTCGATAGGCACAACCTAAAATAGTGAGGATCAGATCAAAATCCTTCTAAGGTGCTACCCACTCCTTCAAATCTTGAGTTCTAACAAGTCAGATAGATGTTTCCCTGGCTACAAATGACATACAAATCATTTATCTTCCTCTGTGTGTCTTGTGTAAATCTATGATGTTGCTTGAGTTGTGAAGGAGATTAAGTTTGGGAACCAACAGATCACACATCGGGATGGAGACTTGAGTGACACTTAAATGGTATTTTGGGAATGAGTGGCTGATAAGTACCATGCATGGTTGTATTTAATAATATGATTAATTCTTCCAGTTAACCATAGGACATCTATTATTAACGCACTTACATGTGTGCATGTTATTGTAAAGGTGAATGGCTATTATAAGCATGCAACCTATTTTGAGAAGTGCGTAGGTGTGTTGGTATGAAAATCTATCAGGTGGATAGATCTATGGATAGACGAGCCAATAGTGTGTAGGGCATAGCCCCTCTTTGAGACAACAAAGTGAAACTGGTTTATTGCTATTCTACCTATAGGAACCTATGCAAGTCTTACAGTATTCTACCTTCAGGGGGTTTGGGATCTCATCCCAGTATAGGTAGTTTCGATGAAGAACAGAAAGGAATGAAGGAAGGAAATGAAGGAAGATGGATCTGAAGGGAGAAAAGAAATGAATTCCAAAGTAGAAAGGTCAGAGGGTCTATTGTTTGGGCTGGTAGTAAACAGAGTCAAACCTACTTGCATAGACAAACAAAGCAATACTGATGAACAAATGACAAAAAATTAGAGATAGATCCAACAGAATAAATGCATTGATCTGACATAAGAAAGATCAGATGCCCATAACACACATATTCAACACAAAGTCTTAATATTTGTATTAATGTTTTCTTCTTTTATGAAATTTACAAAGCCTTTTCTTCTCACTTCTATTTTTCATCTAAAAAGTGTCCACTATCTGGCATACGACAAGTATCCAAGTATATATAGAAGAAGGAGAAGAAAGAAGGAAAAAGGCAACCAACAACTAATTACAAAATATCTAAAAGTCAATGTTGACTTTGGACAACTTGGTGGATGACAACATCCTATGGTGCAACATGGATGAGGTCATCATTTGTACCAACATATTCTTAGATATTTATCAAAAGTAAGCCAAGAGGAAGGAAGCTATTCATCATCATCTCACGGATGGAAGGGGGTATCCTGCTTCTGTTGTTGTTCAAGAGAGAGGAAATGGGTAGAGACACTTGGTGGTGGCATCGAGAGGGATGCCGAGAAAGTGCTCACGGGAGGAAGGGATGCTGCAGGGGAGGTGGACATGGGAAAGGAAGGGAGCTAAGAGATGAGAGAAGAAATGGTGGGTGACAACTCTGTGAGAGAAGAGAAGATGGATGATGAGGAAGGGGGAATAGTAGAAGATGGGGGAGAGGACACAACCAAAGGAATGGTCGCTTGAGTCACGCGAGGAGGAGAAGGAGGAGAGGGAGAAGGGATAGAAGGGACCTCAGTGGTTGTAGTAGTGGCGACACATTGAGTGGATGTGCCCATCAGAACACCTTCCGCTATTTCTTTCTCTGGGGATACCAGACTTACAATCTATTATTGTGTAATGGAAGGAGGACTTTCAGAGGCTCTTTCTTGAGCAGAGCTTGATTTGTCCTCTTTATCCTTGCCTTTGACCTTTGGGATATGCTTTGGCCTAACAGGTGCATTGCCCAATGGGGATGTAGTGAAATCTACCCTAAGGTAGATAAGGCCATTCATTCTGCACCAGTGTTCCTTCCTCTGCAATGTCTCCTTGACCCTTTCTTCAATGGTCTGGGGTGCTTTTGTTCTGTCGATTGCAACAAATGGCCAGTTGTCCCCATATGTATCAAGATATACCTGATCAACTTCTTGATTGGTAGTTTGGTAACCCTTTAGAACAATGGACATGCCGTATTGAATAATCTCTGCCAAGGCCAAGCGGGAGTGGTCCTTCCTTATAAGTTTGACCTCATGATACAGGTTGATGTAGATATCCTCGATCTGTGGAATATCGATTGGATCAAGTTTTTCCTTGGGAAGGTAATTCCTTGGATCAAAAGTGGGCCTCGCTGGGAAGTTGTGCTTCAGATTGAGTAGTTCTAGCTTGGCAACCATTTCCCGGGCTTTGTGGTGAGAGATGCATGTGTATCTACCCACTATAAGGGGGAAAGGAGTTCCACCCTTCTTCCTCTTCAGGAACTTCTCATGGTATGTTATGAGTTGTATGGACAGCTCCAATAGGACCAACTTGGGGCCAGCATACCTTGGTAATTTAGTGGACTCACCCAGGAAGTTAGCTACCCTGAGATAGGTAAAGGTGGGAAATTGTGTAAATAAGCCCCCCCACTTCTCTGTCACTGTGACTATGCTCTTGGTTGTCTGACCATGAGTCATATTTGGCCTTAAAAGGTAGACGATGCCATAGAAAAAGGCATCATTGATTTTAGTAAACTGCGAGATACTATTCTCCAGCTTCAGCTCTGGGTAGTATTCATATATTTTTACCTGGGGCCAAACCCCACATCGGCTTAGTTCTGGATAATCCCTCTCCGAAGCTATAGCGTAGACTACGTAGGAGTTCATGTAGAATCTCCCCATTGTGGTGAGTTATTGGAGCTGCTCGGATATGGTGCTGCTTATGATCTCCACCCACTCAAAGCGTTGATCTGGCACATTCTTGTTCATAGTTTCAAGGTACCTAAGCATCCATTTGTGAAAATAATGGGCATAAGAAATTCCAAAAACTCTACTTAGGAATGTGATGGTGTCGCTCAATTCCTTGGAGAAGCCACTATGGTGAATAACCTGTGGCCATCCAGTTATTACCTTCTTGTTTTTCAAGTACACTTCGTTCATCAGCTGTATGCACTTGTCTTCATTGTCCTCCCAGGCTTTGGTACAGTCCTCTTGGCTTACGGCCACAAAGTGTGGGTGGTGAGGGATTCCTAGCATGATTTCAAAGTGTCAGGTAGTGAGGTTGATTATGACCTCGCCCTTTTCATTTTCGACACACCTTGTGTCTTTGTTGTAACAACGGGCCACTACCATCATAAATTCATTGTTCACTACACTAATGGGGATCCCTCCAGCAAAATGCAGTCCACTACCCACTAGCTTGTCCATCCAAGGACTTCCTGTGACTCTCCTGGTTCTGGCCCAGAAATCCTCCATGTCGATGTGACCAAGTTTGGAGTCTCTTATGTCCAGTCACATTCTACCTGTGACTCGTGCATCTTGACCCTCTGGTATTTATACTTCATCTCTTTATCTGTAAGCTTAGCTTTACCCTTTGACTTGGTTGGCTTCTTGCTTGATGTAGACATATATGGATCTGAGTTTAGTTGCTAATCTGTAAGAAGAAGAAGATAATTCCAATGCCAAAGAGCCATATTAGCTGTCAGATCTTCCATTAAAGCACTACAGAATATAATGAGTAGTTAGCAATTTTAAGGCCTCAGGGCACAGAGCACAGGGCACAGGAAAACTGCAGGATGCAAAGCTATTAGAACAGTGCACTGAATCGGAGTGTTACAAGGAACAAATCAGTGCCAAAGGGTGCAAGGCGCAGAGATTTTGCATATGACATTATTTGTTATTGTAAGTGGGGATGCGCCTGCTCCGTTTATGTAGTTTTATACTTGGCGCAAGTAATGTTGGTGTTGCATGGGGGCAGGGTGCGTCTATGGTGCAAGTATTTGTCATGCAACATGGAAGTTTGGTGCACCATTGGGCGCAGGTTTATTACATGAAGCACTAACTTTAGGTGCGTAAAAGGGGACTTTGGCATGGCGCAAGAAAAGCTTGCATGACATATTGTTGTGGTAAGTAGGGATGCACCTACGCCAGGTTTAGGATTTTACTTGGTTTATACATGGCACAGGGAGCTTACATGTTGCAATCAATGTTGGTGCGCCAAAGGTGTGACTGTGTTTCCTGTTCCAAGGGTGGCGATTGCGCCAAGGGGAAAAATGCAGCTTGGAAATAGTTTTTTAATTTTTCCTTCTCTCTAACAGATTCATGATCCTTTAGGCTTAACTCCACATTGATTCAAGTGGTGAAGGGGGCAAAGCAAAGAGGTTTGGATTTGTTTTTTGAGGCAGAGCCCTCTTGGCCAGCAGATCTTGAAAGAGGAGGAAAACATCTTGGGGAGAAAGATTGCAAGAATAACAGGGAGGGTTTGATAATTCACAGACCCATGGTATCGTACCACACAAACAACCAAAACAAAACATAAGAGGAGTAAGAACCAGCTACCTGGAATATATAGAATGTGAGAGACAAAACAGGTTCCACGAACACGATACGAGGAGGATGGGCGTGTTGACAAATTTAGAGGAATAAAGTTATCACGTGTTTTTAAATTGTGAAAGTGACAGGGCGGGTGCGCCTATATATAGGTAAAGGTGCAACAAATGTGCCAACCACTTTTTTAAGAGGCGCACCAAAACACGTGTCGACACGTAAAACTTTGTGCCCTTTGGCGTGGATAAACGCGTGTCAACACAGAAATATTTGTACCTTTGGTGCAAATTTAATACTGTCAACACTTTATTCCTTACACCCTATGGCACACCAAAACACGGCGCAAAAATTTAGTTGTTAACATGAAGGCACATGCACCTTGGTGCACACAAGAAAGGCGTATCACAGGAACGCACAACAATTAATGTGTCAACACATCAAAGGGTACGCCAAAGGAAATGAAGTGGGTGCCAATTTAGTCTGTGTTACATAGATAAAAGGTGCGCCCATCCAAAAGGGACCAAAATGGTTAAGTTCAGAGAACTAGATTTCCCAGAAAGGGATTTTGTAACATTCCAAATGCAGAGGGGTCCCTGACAAGGGACTAGGGCAAAATTTTGGTATGGTTACCTATAAAATTTCCCTTGTCAATTTTACAAGATAACAAGGTGGTGAAGGGAAAGTCCTCACCTCTATAAATATGTATTGAACTATGTAGTTTAGTGTGTGTAAGTTATTGTAGAGTTATGCTACTAGATCTGATGCATGCATGACTTATGGTGATACTTTATAATGTAATAAGATTATGTGTTTTACAGTGTTTAATGTAATGGATGAAATTGGCTAGATAATGGTGTTAGACATAACTAAAACTAGTACATGTATGGCTATTCTTGTTTTATTTATTGTTTAATTCATGATTCACTAAGATCTAGATCTGTATTATGCATTGTGGAATGTTTATGTTTATGTTTATTTATGTATCTGAATATGTCTTATCTTTATCACACTAACATCCTATGCAAGAAACTATAAAGAGGGCCTGGTACCTTTACACACTTGGGGTGAGCTGTCAGCTCAAGATGGGTGTTGTACTGGTGTGCTTAGGTTATTAACAGTATATTCTAGGATGCATCATTGGTTCCATTACTGGGATGTCTTTTTCAGCTATTTTCAGGATGTTTTGCAATGAAGATGTAGCAGTTGACTTTAGAAAGTATTGAAGAGTGGATAAAATATCTGGAAGAACAGTACGCTCAGAGGTTCAGCACTAGATCTGAGTTTGACTCACACATGTGGGTGGAGTACAATTTGTATGAATTTTTGTATGAGATCTTCTTTTCTATATTTTAGGTAGATTTGTATGAGTGTCTAGTTGCTTATGCGTCTAAAAGGAATTGGAGATATCACACACTTGTTTAGACACAGGAAGAATTTCAATCCCTCTATGATGCTAATGTAATTTAGATGAGCGTTATGGATACTTGGTTCCATGGTGTTTTGAATAAATATATTTTGGAGTACTCAATTTGCAATTATTATTTCCCAGACGTAGCTAAGTTCCAATTTTTACGTTATCCCAGGGGAGCTTATTTGCAAGGCATTCCACTGGAAATCAAGATCTTGATGGTAACCCTAAAATTTGAATGGCTAGCTAAACCCTACCATGCACGGGGGAAGGATTAGGTTTGGTGAAGGATGAAAGACCTAGTAGAAGAGAGGTAAAGGGAAGAAAGGTGACTTAAGTATAATGAGGTGCATGAGAGAGATATAGAGAAGAAGCGTGATATTGTAGAGTAGATGGCGTTGAGGAGAGAGATGGCTCATGAAGGATTTGGAGCTCACATAGAAGGCATGGATTCAGAGCATCTGGAACTCCCCCATTTATGAAATCATGACAAGGAACCCTCCTTAGAATCACATGGGAGTGCGCCAGTAAAGATGACATGGGCCATGGGCACGCATCTAAATCTACCTGGAAACCTAGCCCTTGTACTTAGTTTTCCAGTATCTAGTATAACCAGTATTCAACAAGCTAGTTTGGGGAGTAGTAGAAAAGGAGTAACTCAAATAGAAAGTACATGTATGGCCAAGTAAACATCTTATTTTTATTTGGAGAAACCTTTTTAGGAACATTTTTAGCACAAAACTTAAGCCCGTAGAATTTTGGACTCACTTTTGGGAGTAGTATCACCTCATAGACTATTGGAGTTCATTTTAGTACCACTATTAGGACACAGGGTAGTAAATCCATCTGTTCACTTCCGGATACAAGAGGAGGATCAGGGGGCATACTTGGCTCTTGTTCTGGTGGATTTGGTGGTTATGGAGGTAGAGGTAATGTAAGAGGTTTTGGATCAGGTGGGCATGGTCCTCACCAACCCTAGAATATTTATATGGATATGTGTCTTCATCTTCTAGAGTATAGGGTATATAAGATGTTGTTGAGTACATGCACATGTGTGAGATATTGTGGCACACAAAAGGAATCTTATATTCTTAGTGCAAGGAAAGTCAATTTGTAATTATGTTGAAGGGATGCACTCACAGTTGGTACAAGAAGTTTGACCCTGATCAAACTTGTGAAGATTATGTAGCATTACGAGAATATTTCCTTAAGGATTTTCATATCCCTGAGTTCAAATAGAAGAGTATAAGCGTGCTCAAGTATATTAAGCAAGGAACTAATGAAAGCGTTTCGGGAATATGATTTCGATTTCAAAACACTGTTGTCTAAAATTTTGTATGATATCCATGAAAGACAACATACATAGTGGTTTATTGGGGGCTTGATCACACATTTTAGAAGGGGATTGTCACATAAGACATATACAGACCTGCATGAAGCACTTGAAGCCACTTTCCGTGCTGAGGCATTTAGAAGTATAGACACTAGAGTGAGTCCATTCCTGGAAGCACAAACTACACCTATGGAAAACCAGTTATAGAAACTATCGGTAAATTTATCACATGAGATGTGCACTGGGATTTTGTGTACATATTATGAAATGGAAGGGAACACTAAGGATAGTTGTCCCTTTAGGTCAGTACATTCATTGTTGCTAGACTGTGAGATATGTCATTTGGACCATGATGCAAGCCACTTCCCATTATTACAACGTGCGATAAGAAATAATGTATCTTGGTATTGCAAGATTTTCCGGTCCACAACTCACAATACAAAAGACTACAGGTTGATTGGTTAGATCCATGATCCCATAGATATTGGTGTGTGACAGACATGAGTATCAAATAATTTTAAAGGTAAAAGTGAGAACCATGATCATGATCACACTCAAGCATGTTGTGATCGAAATGAAGGGAATTTTGAAGGAGGTCATGGAAGAGGTAGAGGATACCATGGTGGATTATGCGGCTAAGGCTATGGTGGTGGAGGAGGTAAGTTTCCTTGCAGAATGATTTTTACATACAAATCTCTAATCCACTACAAGTGTGAATGTCCTAAAAATATTATTTATTATTTTTATGGGAATAATCAAAACTATGAGGAATTCCCAGACTTATATGAGCATCTTAGCTAGGAGCACAAATAGGAGAAATAGGGCACATAGATGGTTAGAATACATCATGCCATATAGAATCGGTGGATGCCAAAGTTGGCACTAGAACATGAGGTATTACAAGTGAACATTAATACACACACTGAAGCTCTGCATGCCAGAGAGACATTACAACAGAATCCTACCATCACTAAGGAGGAGGTTTTACATGTAAGGTACCCAGATCCTACACATTATAAGGAGGTTTATTATGAAACCATGGAGGTACTTAGAAATATTCAGGGTGTAATTCAGTGTTTAAAGGAATAGTCACAAAAGTTAGAACAAAAGAAGGAAGAAGAGATAGTCCAATCAGATATTGATGACTTGAAAGAGGTATGCAAGACGTTGTGCTAGGATAATGTCATTCCATTATTAGGGAATTGGATAAAGGGGAACACTCTACGCACAAATATTAAGAATGGACAACAAATCCTACATGTTATTCTTCCCCCTCATGACTTGGATTATGACAAGGAGATCACTCTAAATGTTGTTGTGGATGGGTGGGTTTTTTGTAATATATTGATTGATACATGTGCATAAGTGAATGTTCTTACTTTAGATGCATGGGTACAGATGGCAAGACCTCTATTGCAGCCATCCTCTAATGTATTATTTATCGCTAATTGAACTAAGGCCACTCTAATTGGAGTTTTAAAGGATGCATCCATTACTATACAAGGGGCCAAGTTCACTGGGGACTTTGAAGTCTTAGCACTTTTAGAAGTAAAAAAATTCCCGACTCTACTTGGGCACCCTTGGTGTTATGAAAATAATGTTTATCTATGGTTTAACAAGGGGTATATAAGTTTTGAGAACAAGGAAGAAAGAGTTATTATCCCTTTTATAGATGGGAAGTATGCACCTTATGTTGAACCATAAAGTGAGGAAGACCTAAACAGAATTTATGTGTACGTCATTTGGGATCCAGAGGTAATCGAGCCATCTAAAGAAATAATCTTCTAGTGGGAAGATGCATATTCTATTATTGATACTACAAGTATTACTTGTGAAAATTTGGTGCATGACACCTATGAGATGGTTGGGTGTAAAGTAACAAGTGCATTTGCATGGAGTGGAAAACCTAGTTGTATTAGGAGGATAGGTAACAAATCTATACCCTGGTATACTGGAGAAGGAGACCCTACAATATTCTTACACGCCAAGGAGGAGAAAGGGAAAAAAAAATTTGAAAAATGAAAATGTTATTATATACCGTACATGGGACAACAACATGTTAGTGGATGGTTCACAGGGATAATATCATAGAATAGAATGAAGTCATAATTGCTCTAATAACTCAATTTTTCAAGATCAATGCGCCTACTCAAATCTGCATATATCATGATAATCAACCTGTTTAGCACCATTTTTAGTAGTGTAAGATATGTTGGACAGAGGGGTAGGAAGCTTTACCACCTTCACTATGGGTGCACAAAATTTATTTCACTTTGCAATGTTGTGCACGTGTTTGGTATGTTTATGTGGAACTGCATAGGGAGACTAGAAATTGATAGGACTTGATTGCAGGAATGACCCAGAATTTTGACTACTTCTCTACTAAACCTCTGGTAAGAGAGGAATTATGGGTTATGGAGTGCTTAACTATGGGAGACAGTGAAAAGGTTGAAGAACTCATTGAAGAGTTATTTGGTGAGGAAGGAAAAGGAGTGTGTTTTGATGAAGTAGATGATACAGATGCAAAACTATTTACGTGTGCTTTCTTTGAGTAGGATAAAGGAAATATTGTCTATATAGTGGATCATGAGGAAGTATAATATTTGGACATATCCCATTAAATAGGTATGCGTGAGGTTTTAGAGAGTGAGGATAAAAATTTGCGTGCCTATTATGAACCTACGAAGACCAAGAAAGTGAACATTGGCATGGATGGCAAACCCAAGGAGGCCATAATTGGAGATTATTGGTATAATTCTGAAGTAGCAAAGATAATTGAGTTACTATAAGATTTCAAGGAATTATTTCCTAGGGAATACCATGAGTTAAATGGGTTACATGATTCATTAGGACAAATGAGGATTAAGCTAAAGGAAGGAGCGAGTCCGATCAGGAAGAGACCATACAGGATGAACCCAAACCTGCGTGTAAAAGTTAAAGAAGAAATTGACAAAATGCTGAAATATGGCATCATTAATCCCCTATAAGAATTAGAGTGGGTTAGCCTCACGGTAATTAGAATAAATAAATATGGTTAGATTAGGATTTTGTGGATTACAAGGAGCTAAATGTTGCATGTGTGACAGATCCTTTTCCTACACCTTTCACCGAGGAAATATTAGAAGGCATTATAGGGCAAAAAGTTTACTCTTTTACAAATGGATTCTTAGGGTATCATCAGGTTAGAATTACACAGGAAGATCAAGAGAAAATTACTTTCACCACTAAATAGGGAAGCTTTGCATATACAATGATGCCCTTTGGTGTGAAAAACACTCTTACTATATTTTCGTGCATAGTTGTTCAAGAATTCCAATATTTCATTCACAAATTCTTACAGGGTTACTTGAATGATTGGATGGTATATGGGCTTGTTAAGGATCATTGTGACAATTTTATCTTAATGTTCAAAATATGTCGACCATCTCTTTAAACATCGAGAAGTGTGTGTTTCTAAACCTTTTGGGAATCTACTGGGGCACATCATCTGTAAGGAAGGTTTGTTGGTAGATCTAGCTAAGGTTGCAGTTCTTGTGGGCCTAGAGAATCCTACCAGTCATATTGCGGTGGTTCGATTCTTGGGCTATATAGGGTATTATATGAAATTTATCAAAGGGTATGTGAATATTTCTACACCCCTGGAAGAGTTACTAAAAGGAAAAGAGACATTCTATAGGGTAGAACTGTGGTAGCCTACATTTGAGGCATTAAAGGAGAGACTTACTACAATTCCTATTGTATGTTTTCCCTCATAAAACCAACCATTTAACATACATGTGGAAACCTATGGAATAACCATTGGTGCAGTGTTAGCTCATCCTAGAGAAGGTATAATAGATCATCCTATCTATTTTGCAATTAGAAATTTGACTCCTACTTAACAAAATTATACAACTATGGAACACGAGGCCTTGTCAGTGATACGCACTATATAAATTTAGACAATATTTTCTAGCAACACCCTTTATATTTTATACTGATCATATGAAATTAAAATATTTGGTAAATAATCTCATTTTACATTGTCTATGGGTGCTTGTATTCAAGGAATTTGACTTTATAGTCGTGGTAAAACTAGGTAAAATTAATTCTGGCTCAAACCACTTATCGAGGATTAAATTAGGGGAAGACACATAAAAAATTGAGGATTTAATTTTGGATGCACAGTTGTACAGGGTACATCACGCACCTTCAGAATTGGAGGATATTGTTATCTTTCTACACACAAGTATGATGCCAGAAGGAATGAAATCATTTGAGAAGAAACAACCTACAATTCATGTGGCACCCTTCATGCTGATTAGTGGTGAATCATAAAAACTAGGCCAAGATGAAGTATTGCACCGGTGTGTATTGGAGCATGATCATACAAATATCATGGAAGAGGCTCATGGTGGTATTTTAGGTGGGAACTATGTAGGTGACACACCACACCTAAGATTCTACTAACTAGATTATGGTGGGAGACCCTATATAATGATTTTAAAGAGTATTTTAAGGCATGTGATCACTTTCAGCACCTTGGAAAACCTGGGAAAAGAGATGAAATTCCTTTAAGGCCTATTTCTAGTGTAGAGCCATTTGAGAAATGTGATATAGAATTTGTGGGCCCTATTTCCCCAGTTGTGAGTAGAACTGGATTACAATATATCATTACTTGCATAGATTATATTACAAGGTGGGTAATGATTGTATAGTAGCTACAAAAATAATGTTCTTATGGGAAAATATTCTCACTAGGTAAGGATAACCGCTAAGCTTGACTAGTGATAGGGTAACACACTTCTTAAATGAGACAATTAGGATATTTTTGGATGAATTTATGGTTGTACACCATAAGACTACACCTTAACACCCTCAAGGAAATGGGAGTACTAAGGCTTTCAACAAGATATTGAGCTAGACCTTGACAAAAATTTGTGATGTTGTAAGGAAAGATTGGGATGATAAAGTTTCTACTATACTTTGGGCGTATAGAACAACCTATAAGAGGTTGAATAAGGCCACACCCTTTCAGTTGGTGTTTGGTTCTGAATTATTTATTCCTATGTAATTCATCTTACCATAATTACGTATTGTGTGTGCTATAGGTCTATCTGATGAACATCTAATAGAAGAAATAATTGACATGTTAATATAATTGGATGAGAGCTATGCCATAACACATTGGAGTCAGAATAAGGAAAAGGCTAGGAAGAAGGCATGACATGGCCATATTCTAGAAAAGAAGCTTGAGGTTGGACAGATGGTACTTCTTTATGATTCCAAGTTTTTGTACCATCCAAGAAAACTTAAGGTGCATTGGTTGGGACCGTATGTTATCACTCATATACTTGAATCAGGAACTTTCCAGTTAGAGGTGCTTGATAGAATACAATTACCCAATTACTTCAATGAGAGTAGGTTGAAGCCCTACTATAAATAAGTATTCTTGGTGTTTTTAATAAGGTAGTATTGCCATTTAGTATAGATTTCTCTTTAAGTATCACTTTTAATGCATTTCCTTCTTTGTTGTTATGCTTTTTCAATTTAGTTTGGTGTTTTTTGGAATAAGTGTTTTTGCGTGCTGGAAGCTAATTACAATCTGAAGTATTTTTATGCACAGAGGACTTCACATACCATCAATATGGAGGATAAGGATCACAACAGTCATGATTGCTACATTGACAGGACTGAAGGGCACATGGAAATATATTATGAGTGATCTGACTGATAAGGAAATTGTTATAGCCACCAAAAAGGAGTTAGGATACTCTAAGGGTCTAGGTGGGATGGACATCGATAAATTAAAGAAGTATCATGTGGTGTAGGAAGACATGCATTTTCTCACTAAGTTAAATTACCAAGAGAGATGGTCACAGGTAAATACCATGTGGCTACACATTGTGAACAAAATGTTAGAGGGAGAAATATACAATTTGGTTGGCTAAATTACAAAAACTATTACTGAGGAAGTGGGCATGGGTGACAAGATAATTTTTGGCACTATTCTATTATCTCTTGTATTTTTAGAAATTGGAGTCCCTGATGGGCCAAAGAAAAAATTTGGGAATACCCCACAGAGAAAAATTCCCTCATGGACAGGTTCAAGAAATTCTTATGTGAAGGAAAAATGAGTGGCTCATTCAAGTAAAGGACAGAACTATGGTATGACCGACTTCACACGACATTTGAGGAGGACTAGCACATTCCAAAGGATTTACCTTTGGCGGTGGGTAGGGCAGTACATTTTATGGTATATCAGTATTTTTGCATCACACGGTTTGCAATGAAGGATGGAACATGGAGTCCATGGTGCAAGATTCCCTATGCCTTCACAGTGCATTGCTTTTAGGCCTCAGTTCACAGTTTTACTGATGTGTGTTAGCTGAACTTCAACACAGACAAGGTAGATTGTAACTACCATAGTCTTAGAAAAACATATGTTTATCCAGGTCATTCTACCTACATTAAGAGGCTCATTTCAGATGTTATAAATATAAAGCCAGTAAATTTGGCTATTGGGGACAGTGGTGTCATGCTCATCTATCTTTATCTCAAGCCTAGGCTGGATAGAAACAAGTATGTGGAAAATTAATTTATGTTACTAGGGCCACCTAAGGGAAAAAAAATGATTGAGAATGTGACGGATCCAAATCCTACCACAACCATAGAGATAGATGAGGACAAAGAACATGAGGATATTGGGGGCTTGGACCATAGAGGATGGAGGAAGCCCATAGTCAGAGTGGAGAGTGAGCACGTAGATACTCCACCATATGCGCAAGAAGGAAAAGAATATTTGGACGTGGATGTAATCCCTAAAGAGTGTCAGTTTAAGAGGGTATTCAAAATAACCAAGAACCAAGGCACATGAACTTCACATCCTGTACAAAGATCACCTTGAATCTCCCCTCAAAAAGAAGCACCTGAGAAGAAGAGAAGAAGAAAGTTGAAGCTTGGTGAGGAGGCAAAGGAGACTGAAGAGAGCACACCTAGAACCCCAGTTCAACCTGAAGATGTGGAGGATCCCTGAGATGAAGAAATAAGAGATGAAGAAGAAGGGCTGAAAGAAGTAGAAGAAACTATTCATGAGTAGACCAGCACACAAGTTACAACTCAAATAAGAGAAGGGCTAACTTAAAACCTTAACAATCAGGTTCCTAAGGGGCCAAGAATAAGGAGAAGGAAATAATATGTTGTGCCAAGTATGGGCTATGCTAAGGACACAAGAAAAATATTCCGCGCCCAATTTCAAAGCATAGTGGACCTTAAGGAATTATATAGATGGGATTTTATGGATCTAGATATGTCCATAACATGCATAAGGAAACGACTATCCTAGTCGATGCAAACCCATATGGATGAACTAAATTTTGATGTATGTAAGGAGTCCTATGTCTCAAGAAGAGTAAATAAGGCACCACAGAGCAAGCACATGACCATTAAGCCCACTTTTATGTTTGATGAGTAGGTAAGAAATTCCTTAGTCAAGGTATCTACTGAGGTGGCATGGAGAAATATTGATGCAGCCGTCACCATTAAAGCACTAATGGAAGATTAAAAAACATAAAATTGTAGAGATATATCACTTAAAGGCATAGAAGGAAAGAGAAAAGACAAAGAATGAGGCCTTCATTAGCATGGAATAGGATATTAGTGATTACATTATGAAAGAAAGGCCTCATCTAGAAACAAAGGTACATGAAAAGTTTTCTTCTGTTATGCATTATGTCCACACTTTGGTTTATTTGGTGCTAGAAGATGGACCACTTAGAATTCCCGCATTAAAAAGATGCTGAAAAAGAAGCAAAGAGAGCAAAGGCCTCTATGATCAGAAGAATTTCAATGTATGAAGTGCTGCTCCAAACTTTAAAGGATGAGATAATGAAAGCAGACCAAACTCTAAACTTGTGTACAACACCAGAAGCAATGATAAGGACTAGAACTCTGGTTAAAGATAATGAAGTTTTGATAGCAATGAAACATGAGACTTTAGGGCATGTAGAAAGATTGGCACTAGTAAAAAAAAAAGCAAAAAGCCCTTGCAAAAATTCAAGATCCACATAAGAAGAGGATAGATGAGCTTGGGAAGCTCATAACGTAGAAGATGGATCTTCTAGAAGGTATGATGTATAATATGGCCAATGTTATCAGAGTACTGTAGAATGAGAAGGAAAATATTACTCAAGACAAGTTGGATGCCATCACCCAAAAAAATTCTAGACAAGACAAGGACCGCACTTGATGGCTAGAAACACCTAGAGGTAAAACTCAAACTTGAATATCTAGAGCTAATCCCCCTAGTTCAATAAGAGGATGTTGCAAAGTAAATATTCATTCATTTGTATGGTGATTCTTTGAATTATTATTCTTTATTATTTGGGAACATCAGATAGAATCCCCATTTCTGGGATGGAAATGTACTTTAGTGTGGGGTAAATTTGAGTAGACATAATATTACTTTAAGGACAAGAAACATAAAGAATATGTGTACGGGAACAAGGTGCATTTGATGGTGTGGAATGATAGGAAAGGAAACATGCGCCAGAACTGTTTTGTTTAGACTTAGCCATTTTTATGGGTACTGGTTATTTTTGGAGATAGCATGTGGAGCACACATCGGGATGGATACTTAAGTGGCACTTAAATGGTATTTTGGGAATGAGTGGCTGATTAGTACCATGCATGGTTGTATTCAATAATAGGATTACTTCTTCTAGTTAACTATAGAACATCTATTATTAATGCACTTACATGTGTGCATGTTATTGTAAAGGCACATGGCTATTATCAGCATCCAACCTATTTTGAGAAGTGCGTAGGTGGTGAAGGGAAAGTCCCCACCCCTATAAATATGTATTCAACTATGTATTTTAGTGTGTGTGAATTATAGTAGAGTTATGCTATTGGATTTGATGCGCGCATGACTTACGATGATACTTTATAATTTAATAAGCTTCTATGTTTTATAGTGTTTAATGTAATGGATGATATTGGCTGGATAATGGTGTTAGACATAACTAAAATAGTACATGTATGGTTAATCTTGTTATAGTTATTATTTAATTCATGATTCACTAAGATCTAGATCTGGACTATGCACTTTCAAATGTTTATGTTTATTTATGGATCTGAATAGGTCTTATCTTCATCACACTAACATCCTATAAAAGCAACTCTAAAGAGGGGCCTGGTACCTTTGCGCACTTTGGGTGAGCTCTTAGTTCAGGTTGGATGATGTGCCAGCGTGCCTGGGTTATTCAAAGTAGATTCTAGGCTGTATCATAAAATGATCACTTAAAGTCCTTTTAGGGTTGATGTGACATTTCATGTCACCAAGGAACATATTAAAATGCTAACATATCCACTAAGGGAGTTAGGGAGGCATTTTTCACATCATTTATGTTTTCATAAAAAATGTGTAGCATGAAAAATTTAAAAATTTTGCCATGATAACCTAAGCCACATTTGAAAATCCTTCTTCTAATTAATGTAAACATGTCCTCCATCCATCTAAGTCACTATAATACCATCATAATGGCCATGAAAAATGTGATAATGTTATTTTCAAGTTGATTCATGGAGGTATCTAGATCCAAGAGAAGACAAGTTCTCCTGGAGGCTTCAAAAGGGCTATTTTTGACCTTTTTGCACCTGGTGAGCACCATGTGAGAACGTACATGGAAAATATAAATCACTTGAGAAGTGTGTGAAGATCTATGTAATCATTTTATTATTTTAGCAAACATTTTCAAGAAAAAACATGTTTAGAAACAAGTTATGTAACATCAGTCTAATTTTAGCATGGTATAAGGAAATGAAAACAATGAAAAAGATAGTTGGCTTGTTCTGGATGTATTAGAAGCCTCGAGATGATTTGGAAACCAATCATATAATCATTGGAAATATAATTTTTTTTAATTCACATTGAAAAGTGTTTAATATTATCATAAGGAGTATAATTTTATATTTTTTCCCATCAGTGTAGATGAAGATCTCCGATCTTAATGAAGACTCAACTGATGATTTTAGTATTTTCAATGAGATTTGGAACTTGATTAAAATTCCAAAGAATATGAAATTAAACCCTATACATTATCCATAGGATACATCAGACAAGAAATTGTATTTACTTTTGGTGGCAGATGGACATTCTGGGAACCGCTCGTGACCAAACTTTAAAAGTGGACTAAATTTAAAATTGGGAGCTAGATACAGGTTTGAAAATTGTGTAAATGGATTCCTTGGGTGTTTTACACTCAAAATCATAATTTTTTTGACCATATAAAACCTAGTGAAGCTCTCGGGGCAAGAAGACACTCTGACAGACTATTTTTAGTAGTGCAATGATGAAGGTAAGCTTCCAAAAGTAGCAACTTCACACTTGGAAACCCATGATGTACCTTTTTTCATTTTACCAAATTAAAATGGGATATGGGGGACATAATAATGTGCCATAATTTTGGGAGATTCATGTTTAAAGGTTGTGTCACTTAAAACCTCACTCGAAGTGTTAGAAAGGTGTTATCCACTCATAACTCAAACTTGGCCCCTTCCTCGTGATGGATAGAACATAGGCACAATTATGTGGGATTTATTTCCATTTTTAACCTTGAAAAAGGGACATAGGGGACACAAAAATTCTCCACAATGGAGGAGAGATACTTTTTCGTCGCTTAGAACATAATGTGGACTGTTAGGAGCATGTTTTCACCTCACTCTGAAATCATCCCTCCTTTCTCATGATGAGGATACCCAATGGAAAAAATTTCAACATCTGATGTCTCTTTATCCCTATTTTCCCTTAGTAAATTTCCTAAGTTACATGAGGGGGTCTGAGACCCATTTAGTAAGTATGGACAACACATGGAGAGGATAAATTTCGTCACTTAAAGTCAAAACATGAGGTTCTAGGTTTGTGTTTCCAACTCTCCAACCTGTATTTTTTTACCCCCTCTTCATGGTTCATCCAACCATGGATTATTTCGACACTCTTTATTTCCCTTTGTCCCTTAATAAATATGGTAGGGTACAAGGGGACATTAGAGACCTATTTAGTAACTTTTAACCCATGCTCTCATCTCATATAACCCAAATTAACCAGGGTGAGTTAAGGAGTGAGTATAATAATCATACTTATCCATGTTTTAATCCTTTTTCATGTTCTCTTTCCCTCCATTTATTCTTCTATGCTATTATGCTACAAAATTTTCCAAGAAACATCATCACTAGAACAACACTTTTTCTCATACCTCCTTGATCGTTGTTCTATTTTCCTTAAAAATTGCTCTATAGGTTTCTTTTATGAACACCTTGAATATGATGTAAAAAAAAATTCTGTTAATTCCCTACATTTTTTACAACATCTACTTAAATATTCTAACAAAAATGTTTCCTTTTTAGATCCCAAGAGTTTGAGTGATTGAAAACTCCTAAAAATTCAAACATGAAACCACATTATAAAATGGAATTTAAAAAAATCAATTTCAGCTCAAAGAGACACTCGAAAGGAAAACTTCAATTTATAGTAGTTTTAAACCATATCCATACTAAAACTAGTAAGTTTTGGAGATAAAGAAAAATAATTTTAGAACTTTCATGTTATTCTCCAAGTCTGAAACTCAACAGATTGTAAAATTGGCTAAAAATAGAAATTGAGGGTGAGGTATGACTTACTAAAAATAGTAAGTATCTAGATTAAGTTCAATTTTTACACACACCTTTATTTCCCTAATTTAAAGCTGATTCTAAATCAAGGCAATCATCTTATCTTTCACTGATTTCATAAATTCTCAAGAAACAAGTGACATAAAAGAAAGGAACCATGGTTGATGAAGATACAAGTTCATATCATTCAAGAAATATAAAGAGGGTAGATGGTGATGATGTTGAAGTGTATCCTTCTGTGAATGCCTTGAAGAGGTCTAAGGTTGAATAAAATACTCTAGAACAACTTGAATTATGTGATATTTATCCTTCCCGATCTCCTAACCATCCGGTAGATCCAGGTGTTCCTACTAAAGCACTTGAATCAACCCATCTTGGTCACTATTTGGTCCCTTACCGGGCACCTGAAATATCTAGTTTCATTTCCACATCTGCTAATAATTTTTCATGGATAAATGACTTAATTCGAGAAGAATTAAGGATAGTGTAATAAGAAGGATATAAATATTTTAGGCCATCTCGAAATACACAAGGACTAATAAGGGAAAGAAAGCACAAACATCGAGGCATTTGGATCTCTATATGGAGGTGGCACATCCGAAGGTAAATAATCCTATGAAATAAATGACACCTGATGATTATGTAATGATGAAGATATATTTGGGTGAAGCTACCCATGAGGGTGACTCTCATTTGTTCAAGGAATCCTCTTCCTGCATTCTCACTTAAAACAAAGCATAAAAACTAACAATTGAGTAATTAGAGGAACATGCGAGAAATCTCAATGCTTGCATCCAACCTTTCCTGAAGCTTAGTTCAATATTTCTTGCTATAGAGGGCATTCCTTTAATCAGTATATTTGATCCTAAGAAAATCAAGAAATAAAAAATATATATGATGCAGGGGAAGGCTAATGAGGTATGGATGGAGAAAATCATCTAGAAAAGAGATACATAGTTTCTAAAGGTCCTCTCTCCAATTAAGTATATTCTCACCACTTTGTTTGAAGTGAAAAAAGAAAGGGAGGAGATTGAAAGATAAAATATTCAGTTGGATGAGGTTCTCCCATCTATTTCCAAAATGAGCTCCCTCGAATCTAACACCCTCGTGAGTAATAATGTGTTTGTGTCAGCTGCCAACAATTTCTCCCTAGTTTAGGTCCGCATCATGGATACTGGATACAATAGGATTGAAGATGCAATCTCCAAACTTTAATCTAGTAGAGAAAATTCTTTCAATATTTTGAATGAGGTATGAAACTATGTTAAGAGACTTTAGTTTCCTCCACTCACCAAGAATTTATCATTAGAATAACTCATTGTTTCCCTCCAAGAGTTGGTCAAGAAAGAGGCAAGTGAAACTCTTTCCTTCAATGAAGATGCCTTAGGGTCCCTTTCTAGCATTAGAGGATCTATTTCCGACATTGTAAGAGATTAAAAATAATGGTATAATAAATGTAAGGATATCAATGATCTTTCAAAGACATGAATAAATATTTTAAAGGTGTTATTTGGTTAGTGATAAGAGTACCAAAAAATCAAAAAAGAAGAATTGTAAAACATGTAACATTCTCATTTTAAGACTTTAGAAACAAGGATTTTTTTATACTAATGTAATCTATTCTAAGCACATTCCATGCTAATCAATATCATAATAGAAAACCATATGCAGCTGTAATTACTTAGTGAAACATTGATCTCTCATTTCATGACTCGGTATCATACAAATCTCTCATGTTGACTCATTGAATTGTATACTAGATATACTTGGTTCTCTTACCCTTTTCTAGGTATTAAGTGTTTTGTTTAAGAGGCCTATCTAAATATTTGTTACTAATATTCATTTGAAATCTCATTTCTTAAACTAGGTGACAGAGGACAACGCAACCAACAGCTTGTGATACGCTGGCCAAATATTTCCAAAATAACTTTCATATTATTATTCCTATATGACATACTCATCAAACAGAATACATCCTTCACCCCACTTCATCTATTATCTAGAATGGCCTTTATTAATTCCTATTAGTCCACTTTTTCTAGGTTTTACCCTAACAAAAGGTAGCAACATCATTTATTGTAAAGAACTACTAGTGAGGACTAAGGATGCATAGGCATACTTGATCGACCTAAGTCAATCACGTGTGTCTAGTTATCCTAAGTCGTCTAGATTTCCCCAACACTAAATCATGCTTCTAACCTAACCTAGGGTGTAACTAAGGACAAGTATGAGTTATGTAAATCCAGGTGATTTAACCATGAATGTTTTTACAACATGTCAATTACAACGCAACATCCTCATGAAGACCCAAGTATTCATGAAGGTATTGTACTACATTTGGCATGTGCCAACATCTATCTGACTCATTCCATCTGGATTTACATATCCCCGAAGAAGTTAATTACTTAATTATTTTCTATAATTAAGGTATAATTACATCAACCCTACTGAATCCCTAGATTCATTAACCCCTAAGACTGCCAACTATCATTGAGTTTTAATTTCTTTGCAGAAACATCAAGATTGCCCCTTTTTTTATTAACTTCATAATTTAGGATTTAGTTTAATAATACATAAGCAACAATCAAATAATATGGTTCACTCAATTTACTCATCCATTCTTATCTTATTTAAGTTCTGAATTAGATCCCTTAATATTAGACTTCATTAAGATGAAGTCTACTTGTTAGATGTTCATGTTTACCTTTCAATTGTATTATACCTTTAAATTTATTGGTCAAGAAGTAGTTCATCTTCCTCTTTCTTATTAAGAATTAAGGTTCATTGCAACCCCTTACATTATTCAAGATATCATAATGAATTTGCACTAACACCATTTTATCAACCCATATTGAGTAAGTTAAATGATTAGCCATGAATTCCAACTTGTTAAGTTGCATTTTAATAAAGGGATAGTGTATCTAATTCCCTTACCACCCAATTCATTTTAATTCAATTGAAAGGATTCCATACAGATATGAATATGAGAAAATAAAGATAATCCTGCAATTCCCTTCACACAATGTACAAATAGAATGACACATTAGGTATTAATAAACCCACAATATTTTCCATTCATCTAAGTGGAATACATACTTTACAAGTCCAAAAATTTCAAAAAAAATTAATATCAAACAAAATTAATAAGCTCAATTAAGAAATACAACTTTTACTCTTCAAAAAAATTTCAATAATGAATCATATTTCCTCATTAAAGTTATATTCTTTAGGTAAAAAAGAGTAACATCATAAAATAAATTGTCTCCTTTTATCACTTACAAAGTCCATCTGCAAAATTTCCAAGCATGGGTTAATTCATTGAACTGAGCATGATAAGCACTAAGCATTAAAATTATGTGCTTTCAACTAAATATTTCATAAAAAGAACTCTTCCTTTAAGAAATAGTTCAAGAATTACAGAAAGATACATCTTAAAGAAATAACAGTCATGAAAGGAAAAGCAAAGTGTTATACCATATTATAATTAAATAGAGATCATGGTGAAATTAAAAAAATGTTCAGCCAATGATTTCATAAAGATTAAAATGGCAAGGCATGGAAGAGAAGTTCAAATTTCACTTAGTGGCTTGGGATAAGGTTTTCACCCCAAAGTTTATGGGAGGTCTGGGTATAAAATATATTGAGAAAATGAATGAGGCCCTCATTGCTAAACTGGGCTGGAGAATGTTGTCTGAGAAACAACCCTAGATTGATTTAATCAAAGCAAAATATTTAAATCATCAAACTATGTACTCTTTCCTACAAGATGAGCACCTCCCCTATGGTTCCATTTTTTGGAACAATCTGGTCAAGAGCAAAAATTTCATCAAGCAGGGCAGTAAATGGAAAGTGGGGGATGGTAGGGACATAAACTTCTGGGAGGATAATTGGTTTAATGGAAATCTCATGGATAGATTTGGGGCAGTTAAGGACAGTCTTATAAGAAAGTATGACATTAAAATCAAGAACTATATTGAAGGAAATGCTACCAGCAAGAATTGGAAAAAACTTACTATGGAGAGAAATGATCTGAAGCAAATTACTTCCTCCCTTCAAGATCAATTAGATCTTATTCCATTAAGTCAGCTCAATTCCAAGGATGAGCTGGTATGGAATAATTCTAATGATGGGAATTACTCTGTCAAAACTAGATATAATAATTTCTCCCACAGTAATCAAATAGAGTTCAATTGGAACAAGATTTGGATGTCTGAATTAACTCCCAAAATAAATTTTCTTCTTTGGCTGGCTATCAGAGGCAGGATTCTTACAACTGAAAACCTGATGAGAAGAGGATTTATAATCCCTAATAGGTTCCATCTTTGTAAGAAAGATTCTAAGGATATCAGCCACCTATTCATACATTGTGAGTATGCCACCAGAATATGGAGTTTTGACCTCTCTAATTTTGAAGCTCTCTGGGTGTTGCCGAAGGATCTTAATTAGCTATGGACTCAATGGAACCCACCCTTTAGGCATTGTGTTGTTAAAAGGATCTGGAAGCTGGTTATCCCTCATTTAATCTAGAGGATATGGAAGGATAGAAATGATATTATCTTCAGAAATAAGAAGAAAAACTATAAACTTAGTATTGGTAAAATTTCTAATGGTATCAAAGAGAATATTACTAGATTTAAACCCCCCAAGAACAAGAGATATCGAGAGAATGAAGAATACATCTTATCCAATTGGCAAATAGGAACTATCAATAGTCGGAGCAATCCCGGGAATAGCATTGATAGATCTTTAATTAAATGGCATCCTCCTGATTTTAATTGGTATAAGTTGAACTTTGATGGGGTCTCTAAGGGAAACCATGGGATTGCGGCAGGGGGAGGAGTGATACGGGATCATAAAGGTAATATGATTGTTGTGTATCCTGGGAAAATGGGAATTCAAACTAATCATTTTTTCTGAAGCATTATCTACTCTATGGGGCTTGAGAATTTCCCAGACTCAAAATATTCAGAACCTCATTATTGAGCGGGACTCCCTAAATATCATTAATCTTCTTAAACAGTGCTCATCTCGAAGTTGGAGCATCAAGGATTTTATCTCAGAGTTCATAAGTATTAGTCATACTTTCAATAACATCAGGATCATGCATACTTACCGAGAGGGTAATAAATTAGCAGATGCGCTGGCTAATTATGGCATTAATGTTAACCTCACTGTTTGGGATAATAATAGCATCCCTAAGAAGCTTCAAAACAACATTCATGTGGATTTCTATACGCAAGAAATATCTAGAGCTGAGTTATGATTTTTGGGTGTGGATCAGCATCAATAATACTCCCACACGTGTTGAATTAAAGAATATGATGATGAAAATCATGTCAAATAAACAAGATAGTGTGAAATATATGGGGAATTCCAAGTGGAGTTACATTGATTTGAAAATCGTGCATGCGGGCTGCACTGCGATTGCTAAAAGCTGGATACAAAGTTCCATGGAAACTGAAGATACTAGTAATGTGATTGATGACAGGGAGCGGGCTATTCCCACATGTGATTTTCCGCAGGCTCAGATCAGCAGACACGCAACCATTTGTGGGAAAAGCAACGGCTCTCATTTCCAATATTGTGTGGATTACAATAGCAAAAAGTAGACTAGCTTCAGCGCTCACAAGAATTTGGGAATTTGTTACAAACAGTTAAGCACAGAGAAGATGGGGGGTTCCCCTTGCCAAATTGAGCCTAGTGCGGACCCGGACTGGAAGGATAATATTGAGCTATGGAGCATACTCAGCAAGGGTGGCATCACCAACTTCATGGAGAAGGTTTAGGGGCATGATCAAAGCATCTTTATGAATTTTGCGAATGATTGGAAGGAGCGGACTGTAGAATATGGGGGGAAGAAGATCTTGGTCAATGAAGAACTTATTGCTGAAGTGACCGGTCTTGGCTTGGAGGGCTACCATTTCTTTAACAAAAGGGTCGACAGAGATGTTGAAGAGAGGAGATTTGTGGAGGGATCTGAGAAGCTGATCTATGTTACAGTGGGCCTACTTGTTAGCTCGATCCCTTCGCCTTATGACGAGGTTACTCGCATGATGATACGGTTCATCTCCTTGGAAGGAAGGTTTGTCACTGTACCTGCTAAGCACCTTATCTTTCTTAACCACTTCCATAGGAATCGCATGGTTTGTTTTCCCCATTACTTGTTAAACTCTCTTAAGCACTCCATTTTGGAGTTTCAAAAGCATACCAAGATGGTTCCTTTACACCAGGGGCTTATTTTTCTGCTACATAAATGCTATATTCTTAAGTATCCTAGTCTCCCATCCTCTCCTAGCTCGGTTCCCCCTCTGCTGGGTTCTGTTGTTGCCAGCCCTATTTCTCCATTCTCTGCCCCCGCCACCACTGTTGTCACCCCCCTTATAGCTGTCCAAGCTTCTTCTTCCATTCCCCCTACTGCTGCTCCCACCCCCCACTTCTCCTCCACCTTGAATAGACTAGTTACCAGGGCTTCTAGAAAGCTTAACCTTGAGACTCTTGCTGTGGAGAAGGGTCCTCATGAAATTGAAATTGCACATGACCTCCTAAATATTAGTAGTGCCAGTCCTTGGGATGTGCATATGGAAATATCTTCAAAAATTTTGGAAGCCTTAGAGGCTAATATGAAACTGTTGAAGGATGAGGTTAAGAACTTGGAAAAATAGAAAGGTAAGAGGAAAAAGGAGGAGGTGGTGGATATTGATAGCATCCAGATTGATGATATCTACAAGAAGATGAACTCCTTAGACTCCCATTTAGGGAAGGCCAAAACTCGACATGATTACAACATGGCCATCTTTAGGGTGATTGAGGAGTTCATTGAGCAACATGTCAAAAGTGTCTTCAACCTCAGCGGAGTTTCGGAAACACTTTGGGGTAATGATAAGGAAAGCAAAAGGACCATTGAGCAGCTAGGTAATACTGACGCTGCCCACATGACAACTTTGGGTATGTTCCATTCCTAGAAGAATATCAAGACCAGCATAGACAAAGCTGCCAAAAAGTAGTTGTAGATGTTTTAGCTGTTCTTGTATGTTTTTATGTTGTTTTTTTGCGGTCTCTCTACTATTTTTTTGCAGTATTTTTGTTGTTTTGTCTTGTTTGGGTAGCTTTTTTTTGGCTACTTTGAGCTTCATTTTCACATTTGGATTCTAATCCTTTTCTCTCTAGTTCTCATTCCTATTCTCGCTCCTAGGCCATCTTTTGTACTCAAGGGTATAGTCCCTTTCAAAAAACTATTTGCCAATAATAAAAAAATAGATTAATATTAGATAATTAATATTCCAACCAACTTATTGACCATAATTCTACTATAGATATTTATAGCTCATCTCTTGATTCATTCTATCCAAATCAAAGAAAGATAATAACTCTAACAGTTCATAAAAATGAATTATTTTTAAGAAGCAAAGTTCCATAATACTCCGCAATAATTTACCCTATCCTAGAATATCTAATGCCAAGCTCATTTAACTCAATGAAAAAATTTAGGATGAACCAACAACACCTCAAGCAAGAGTTTCATAATAAGGAAACTAAATCCAAATTTAAGGCCAACTCTAGCCTAAGTTATGGGATTAACATCAACAGGTTTGATAATGGATATACATTCAATTTACATGCACTTATAATTAGTCACACATAACAATAATTACATCCCTATCAAGCATTAGTCAAGGAGAAGAAAGTAAGACTTATCCTCTTGTTACCCATATGTAATTCCTTCCATCTAATGTAACTGAATAGGTCAACTCCATACACAGGAGTAAAACAAATGAAAGAATGAATAAAGAGAGGAGGGAGACAAATTCTATCTTCCTTTAGAGTTAGAAGAGAACAGAGTGGAATTCCTTAACTCAAAATAGAGAGAATGAATGACTCAAATAAAGCTAAGATAAGATATCATTATTCCTTACCAAAAATAGTAATACATATCGGGATTAAAATAATTGAGACAAGTCCGCTCGAGAGATCATTCCACTCTAACGATCATTAAAAACACATAATAACTTATTCAATACAGAATAGGGATATACGACTACAACATGAATATTTGAAACCAATGATAAATTTCTCTCAGCATATAAACAATAATTTCTACAGTAGTACATAAGCTACTACTAAAAATATTTATTCAAATGATTCAATTAGCAGCAGTACTCAAAGCAACAAACAACTACTGAACATTTTAATTCATCCCTAGCAACAATAACAAAAGTCTAAAAATTTATCGGATTTTCCCAAACAAGAGAGAGATAGAGTAACATTAAAATAATTTATTCTTATGCAACTGCAATTCATTTTCAAGTGTCATCGCACATAAATCCTACCCACCCTTTGATGGTAAAATGAAGAAAATGAATACAAGACATAGCAGTCACAAATTATAGTCAAGTCAACCCAGATCCCCAACTTCACGAGACTAAATGGAATAGGCTACAGGTTCAATAAGGAAAGAACCCAACCCAAGTTCAACCACAAGTGAAAAACAACAAAAAGAGACATGACCCCAAGTCAGGTGCTCAAGGTTGAGTTCAAAAAGAAGAATAAAATTGAAAACATTCCAACCCATTTCATTAAGATAGTGAAGACTGGACTAGTCCATAATTCAACTTAAATATCCCATTCGTATAGTATCATCTTGTTGGTCTGAAAATCTGTCACTTGGGCATATCTATGGATAAATGAGTCAACAGTGTGCAGGGCATAGCCCCTCTTTGAGTCAGCAAAGTGAAACTAGTTTATTGCTATTCTACAAGCAGGAATCTATGCAAGTCTCACAAATTCTGCCTTCGTGGGGTTGGGATCTCATCCCAGTAGGTTTATTTCCGGCTGTGAAGAGAAAGGAATGAAAGAGAGGAGGAAGAAGGAACAAGTCCGAAGGGAGAAAAGAAATGAATTCCAAAGCAGAAAGGTCAGAAGATTTATGTTTTTGGGTTGGTAGTAAACAGAGCCAAACCTACTTGCATAAATAAACAAAGCAATACTGATGATAAATAAATGACAATAAAATAGAAGCAGATCTAATAGAATAAATACACAGATCTAACATAAGAAAGATCTAATGTATATAACACAGGTATTCAGCACAAAGTCCAAATATTGTATTACTAATTTGTTCTGTTACAAAAAGCTCAAAGTCTTTTCTCCTTACTCCTATTTCTCATCTGAAAGATATTCATCCATCCTTCAACACAACAAGTGTTGGGGTATTTATAGAAGAAAAGGAGAAAAGAAGGCAAAAAGGAGCCAACAACTATTTACAAAGATATTTACAAAATATCTAAAAGTCATGTTGACTTTTTACAACTCGATGGATGACATCATCCCATGATGCAACATGGATGATGTCATCATTTGCATCAACATACTTCAGACATTCCAACAAGAAAATCGGAGAAGAGAGAGAAGAAGAAGGAGGAGGAGGAGGAGTAGCTACTCATCGTCATCATCCTGCAGCCCAAAGGGAGTAGCCTGCTTTTGATGCTGCTCAAGTGATGAGATATGGAACTGAGTGCGGTATTCCAAAAACTTGTTAATCATTGGCCCAAATTGATCCTGAGAAGGATCCTTGCGCATCTCGTTGATCGCCTCACAAGCCTCCCGCTCATCTATGAGCTTCTCTGGGAGTTTGGAATAATCCTTTTCCGCCTCAATGAGGAACCTGATGAAGTCCCTACAGGCCAACAGGTTGTTGATAGATGCAGTGCCAAATGTGACCTCTGGCCCTGTTCCTTGAGAAGTGATCTCCTTGAAGATCCGGATGGTTTCATCAGCTGACCTTAAGATAAAGGAAGGAGTGAGCAATCCTAGAGACATGTTGAGAAAAATTTGCTCCATTTGGTGCATTGCATCCAGGGCTGCTTCCTTTACCTTGTCAATTTTTTCTAGAATAAATTCAAGCTGATCCACCCGGTAGTCCAGAGTGGACATGGTTTTGTTGAGGGCCCTTGGATGGCCGAAGACACCGAACTTGACCAGATTTTCAACTGAACAGTCAAACATCTGTTGAAAGGTCTCGTGTTGGAGTCTAGCATGATCTAGCTCTTCTGATATGGGCCCCGCTAATGCTTGGAGCTCTTTGTTCGCCTTTCCGATGCTCAGATACAAATTGACAAACTTGGCGATCACTCTTTCACTGTCCTTGAGGATCTGGCTCCTCCAAGTAGAAACGGCCATACCTTGCTCGCCAATCTTTGCATATTCGTTGATTTTCTCCTGGCTGAGAAGCTCAGAAGTTTCGGCGACAGTTGTGGGAGGTGCACTACCAATCTTCTATAAGGCTTGGAGCAGATATTTGTTTTTCTCTTTTAGTAGACTTTTCTATTCTTTTGTTTCTTGAAGCTTTTGACAGAGTGCGTCGACCGCAGAAAGAGCTTCCCCCTGGAGACTTTCAGAAGATATCCCCATTGTGACTTGGGTCACGGTAAAATCTGTCAGAGACAGATCCTTCTTCTCTTTGAGGGGATCGGGGTATGTAATTTCCATGATTCTCTCACCTGCAGCACTTTTAGAGAAGCGTGCAATAGGCTTCAGTTTCTTTTCCCCTTTGGTTGGGATCACTGAAAAGTCCATCGGAGTGATGTGAGCTTTCCTCTTTTGCTGGCTCAGCTGCTGAGAGATCTAGGCTGGTCCTATGGAAGAAGGCCAGAAACAGAGGAGGGGACAGCTGTAGTAGAAGAGGGGAAAAACGTGGAGACACGCGGAGGTAGCATTGAGAGAATAGCCGAAGAAGTGTCCACGGGAGGAAGGGAAACTGCAGCTACGGAAGACATAGGAAGGGAAGGGAGCTCGAAGATGAGGGAAGAAATGGAGGAGGAAAGATCAGTGAGGGAAGAGAAGATAGACGAAGAAGCAGGGGAAAGAGTAGAAGAAGGGGCGGAGGACACGACCAAAGGGATGGTCGCTTGAGTCACTTGAGGAGGGGAAGGAAGAGAAGAAGAAGGGATAAAAGGGACCTCTGTTGTGGTAGCAATGCCGACATCCTGAGTGGATGGGCCAATTGGAATATCCCCTGCTACTTCTTTCTCTAGCGAATCCAGAGTTATTACCTGTTCTGGCGCTGTGGAAGGAGGAATTTCAGGGGCTTCTTCCTGAATGGTGCTGGATTCACCTTCTACACCTTTGCCTTTAAGCTACTTTTTGGACCGTGAAGGTGTGTTGCCCAATGGGGAGGTTGTGAAATCTACCCCGAGGTAGATTAGGCCGTTCATCCGGCACCAGTGCTCTATCCTACGCAGAGTTTCCTTGACCCTCTCCTCAATTGTCTAAGGAGCCTTAGTTCTGTCAATGGCAGGAAAGGGCCAATCATCCCCATCTGTATCATTATATACCTTGTCCACTTCATCTTCTATTGTTTGGTAGCCTTTGGGGACAATGGCTACCCCATACTGGATAATTTCTGCCAATGCTAGGTGAGAATGATCCTTTCTTTTGAGCTCTACCTCATGGAGGACGTCAATATAAATATCCTCAATCTGAGGAACGTGGATTGGATCAAGCTTTGCTCTTGGCAGGAAGCCCCTTGGGTCGAAGGTGGGACTGGCTGGGAAGTCATGCTTCAAATTGAGTAACTCCAGCTCTGCAAACATTTCCTTCACCTTGTGGTGGGTAGAGCATGTGTATCGGCCCACTATGAGGGGGAAAGGAGTTCCACCCTTCTTTCTTTTCAGGCACTTTTCGTGATATTTGATTAGCTACCTTGACAGCTCCAGCAAAATCAGCTTAGGCCTAGCATACCTTGGTAGCCTGGTTGGCTCTCCCAAAAAGTTGGCAGCCCTCAGATAGGTGAATGTAGGAAATTGGGTGAACAGGGCTCCCCATTTCTCCTCGGCTGCCACTATGTTTTTGGTCGTACGACCATGAGTCAGATTTGGCCTCAATAGGCAGATGATGTGATAAAAGAATGCATCGTTGATTTTGGCAAATTGGGCGATGCTATTCTCCAGCTTCAACTCTGGATAATACTCATATATTTTGACCTGAGGCCAAACTCCACTTCGTGCTAGGCCTGGATAATCCCTCTTTGATGCTGCAGCATAGACCACGTAGGAGTTCATATGGAATACTCCCGTTGTGCTGAACTGTTGTAGCTACTCGGAAATGGTGCTGCTTATAATTTCCCCCAGCAAAACCGTTGCTCAGGCACATTCTTATTCATTGTTTCCAAGTAGCGCAACATCCATTTATGGAAGTAATGGGCGTCAGAGAGCCCGAAGACCCTGCTCAGGAAGGTAATGGTATCGCTGATCTCTTCTAAGAAGTCACTGCGGTGGATGATTTGGGGCCACCGGGTTACCACCTTTTTGTTCTTCAAGTAGACTTCGTTCATTAGTTGCATGCATTGGTCTTTATTATCTTCCCAAGCCTTGATACACTCTGCTTGGCTGACGGCCACGAAGTGCCGGTGGTGAGGGATGCCGAGTATCATCTCAAAATGACAGGCAGTGAGGTTAATGACTACCTCGCCCTTACTATTTTCGACACATCTGGTGTCTTTGTTGTAAGACTGAGCAACCACCATCATAAATTCATTGTTGACTGTGCTGACGGGGATCCCTCTGGCGAAGTGTAGGGCACTGCCTATCAATTTTTCCATCCATGGACTCCTTGTAACTTTCTAATTTCTGGCCCAGAATTCCTCCATGTCGACATGCCCCAATTCTGAGTCTCTGACATCCATGCTGCATTCGGCCTGTGACTCAGGCATTCTGACCCTTTGATATTTATACTTCATCTCTTCCTCAGTAAGCTTAGCCTTCCCTTTTGATTTGGTGGGTCTCTTGCTGGATGTAGACATATGTTCTTCTAAGAATATCTGCTGATCTGCATGAAGAAGAACCAAGACCCAATCCGAAAAAGTTGAATTAGCCATTTGATCTTCCATTGGAATGTTAGCAGAAGAAAGAGTTAGAGATTTTTAGGCTCAGGGCGCAGGAAAAATGTAGCTTACAGGGCTAAATAGGCAAGGCACACGGGAAAGGGTTGTTGTAAAGATTAAACTGGCGCCAAAGGTGCATGGCGCATGCATACTGCAGAGTGCATTTTAGTAAAGGGCGCATGAGGAAATTGTGTTGCATGGAGACAGGATGCGCCAAAGGCACATGGACCTTGCATGTTACATTTGGATTTGGTGCGCCCTTTGGCGCATGGGAAAAGCGTGTAACAGGGACTTTTCGTGCGCCAAAGGAAATATGGTGCAGCACACGGAGGGTTTGCAAAACACGAATATTACTGTAAGGAGAGATGTGCCTGCACTTTTATGACTATACTTGGCGCAGATATAACTTGTGTTGCATGGGTGCAGGGTACACCAAGGGCGTATGGAAAGGCGATGCAGCACTGAATGATGGTGCGCCAAAGGAGCACAAGTTTAGCTTGTGCAGCATGTGGGCAGGCGCGCCTTGAGGGCGTATGAAAACTTGATGCAACAAGCATGATGGGTGCACCATTAGCGCGGGTTCTAGTTATGTTGCAGAGGGAACAGATGCGCCATGGGGGCGTAACTATTTATAATGTTGCACGACGCGCTGGTGCACCTAAGGGAAAAACAATGTTTTTTCATATGGCTCAACCCTTCTTTCTTTTCAGTTCTAAGGCTGCCTTGGGATATTCAATGGTTCAAGCCAAAGGGGTTTCAGACCAAGCTTTCAAACTAACACCCTCTACCAGCAGATCTAGAAAGAGGGATGGGAGGAAACAAATAAGGAAAGACGGCACAGGGGAGGGCTAGCTCAACAAATGCATATCAACAAACCAACCAGCAAGCCAAAAACCTGAAAATAAAGCACATGGACGAGAAAAGAACCTCTTACCTGGATAAATAGTGAAAATCTTGAGCACGGGTCCACAACGTGTTGAAAATGACGAGGCAGGGGCTGACAGGCTCAGAAAAATCACGTGCACAGCGAATAGTGAAAATGACATTTGGGCGCGCAAACCATATATATATATAGGTTAGCTGGACATTAATGCGCCACCCACTTTTTGAAAAGCGCATGAAAACTGCTGTCGACAGGAAAAAGCGTGCGCCCTTTGGCGCACCAAATGCTATGTCGACATGAAATTATGTGCGCCTTTTGGCGCACCAAAACATTGTGTTACAATAAGATTATATGCGCCCTTTGGCGCACCAAAAAGTGGAGCAACAAACGTTGTGCCAACACAATGGCACATGCGTCTTGGCGCATGCAGGGAAGGCTCAACACACTTTGGTGCACCGAAAGTCGTGTTAACATTGAAAATCATGCGTCAAAGGTTTTAAGGGGGCACACCAAAAGTTGGTGTTATATAGCAATTTCATGTGCCCAGCCAAAAAAGGCTCAGAAGACTAAGTTTGAAAAACCAGATTTCCTGGGAAGGGATTTTAAAACGTTTCAAACGCAAGGGATCCCTATCGAGGGATCGGAACAAAATTTCGGTATGGTTATTGGTAAAATTGCCCTTGTCAATTTTACGGGATAACAGCTGGCTCTTTCTGGGGACTATCCCTGAGTGAACTCGGGGGTAGAGAATCCCAGTTCTCATGTGCCTATCCATTGGGTAACAGAGTCAAAAACAAGGGCGACCGGAGGGGGAACAAAAGAAAACACACAACAAACCAAAAGCAAACACACAACGGAAACAAACACACAACAAAAAGCAAACTGTACAAAGAAGAGAGCAAGCTCTACTTCCTGAAGATCTTCAGATGCTGCCCGCTATAAGGAAGCAAGAGTTCGGTTCCATCCAGATATGAGAGATAGAAACTATTCTCTCCATTGACCTGCTTGATCTTGAAGGACCCTCTCCACAGGGAATCAAACTTTCCATGCGTGCCCTTTGGTTCTCTTCGCTTGTCCCATAAAAGGACGAGATCTCCCACTTGAAAATCCCTTTGCTTGGCTTTCTTATCAAAAAGCCTCTTAACTTGATTCTGATGTTCAGTGATCCTATCGACCACCCTCACTCTCTTTTCTTCAAGTTCTACCAGATACATGATTCTCTTTTCAAGAGAACTTTGGAAAGTTTCATCTTCAATGGCTCGTGCCAAGCGCAGAGCAGGAAGTTCCGCAGAAATGGGAAGCTCGGCATCAGTGCCATATAACACTTGAAAAGGTGACATGCCGAGAGATCTCTTGGGAGTAATACGATCGGCCCACAGAGTGTCGTACAAAGACTTGTGCCACATTCGCTGATTCTCATCTACTAACTTCCGTATGATGGTCACCAAGTTCTTGTTACTGGATTCCGCCTGACCATTTCCCTGAGGGTAATAGTCAGATGCGTGAGCCAAAGTTATACCATATTCATAGCAAAAACTAATAACTTCCCATGAGGAGAAGTTAGAAGCATTATCAGAAACGATTTTTTTTGGAACGCCGAACTTGACAATGATATTTTCTTTAATGAAATTGCAAACCACCTCAAAAGTGGCATGCTTGACAGGTATGGCTTCCACCCAGTTGGTAAAGTAATCCGTTGCTATAAGGACATAGCTATGTCTGGCACTCGATTGAGGATTGAGTGTGCCAATAAAATCAATTCCCCATTACCTGAATGGTTCATTAATAATGACCGGCCTTAGGGGAAAGGCAGCCAACTTGGGCTTGCCGACGAATTGTTGGCAGGGTTCACATTTTGCCACCCAGGTGGCTGTATCTTGAAAGAGCGTCGGCCAATAGTACCTGGCTCGAATGATCTTGTGTGTAGTTACGGAGGAAGAGAAATTCCCTCCACAAGCTGAATTTTGAAAACTTTCCAGTAGTTTTACTTGCTGGGGTTTGTCAACACATCGCAAAAAGATGCCATCTATCCCACGTTTATATAAACCGTCATCCCAGCTGACATATTTAGCCACTCTGAGCTTTATAGTGCGCTTCTCCTTTGCAGTTAGGTGCATTGGGCATTCACCATAGGTAAGGAAGAAAGTGATGTCGGAGTACCACTCATCACTAGTTGCAACAAATAGAACCAGAGGCAAAGAATCAGGCTCTTCCTGCCGGTCCTGTGTTTCATCGGTGTAGTCACCCCTTTCACCAGGGTTTTCTTAATCTTTATTTTCAGCCATTAGCTGACACAGGCCTTTTCCCCTTACCAACTTGGTTGGTTTAATATCCAGGTCATACTCCTGGACCTTTGCGATCCAATTTCCTCGCAAACTTCCTAACTCCTGCTGAGTTAGAATTGATTTCATGTCAGGGACGAGCACCACCGTATGTGAGTTTAGAATGTAATACCTGAAATTCTTCACTGCTTTGACAACGGCAAAGGCATGCTTTTCCAGTTGAGTCATTTTTATTTCATGAGGCTTAAGGGAAGAACTCATAAGCGCGATTGGAGATTCAACATCCTCCGAGTTCTTTTGCATTAAGATTGTGGACACAGTATGCTCAGATGCGTAACTATACATTATGAAGTCCTTGGAGAAATCTGGACATACCAGGACTAGTGCATGAGCAACGAAAGCTTTTATTTCTTCAAATGACCTTTTCCCCTCTTCACTCCATCTGAAATTTGGTGACCCCTTCATCATGTTCAATATGTGACAGGTCTTCTCGGAAAAGTCAGGAGCAAAACCCCTGAGAAAGTTCACCTTTCCGAAGAAAGAATGAACACTAGTCTTGCTTGTAGGTAGAGTAAGGCTTTGAATAGCCTTAACTCTTTCGGCATCTATCTTTGTTCCTTCTTTGCTAACCACATGGCCTAGCAACTTCCCTTCCATGACTCCAAAAACAGACTTTTTTGGGTTTAGGGAAATCCCATGTTCTCGGCACCTGGCCAACACTTGCTCCAAATGATCACAATGATCATTTCGCTGTTTAGAGAACACGGTTAAGTCATCTAGGTAAACCACAATGACTTTCCCCATCATACCTTTGAATGAAAAGTCCATGGCCGGCTAAAAAGTGGCACCAGCATTAGTTAGGCCGAAAGGCATCCTGCTGTAGGAAAATGTACCCCAGGGAGTAGTGAATGTTGTTTTAAACTGATCTTCAGGTGAAACTTCAATCTGATTGTAACCTGAAAAACTGTCAAGCATGGACAGCATCTCTGATCCAGTTACTCCTTGCAGAACTTGATCCATTATCAGAAGAGGGTAGTTGTCTTTCAGTGAAGCTTGATTCAAGTTTCGAAAGTCTACGCATATGTGTATCTCACCGTTTTTCTTGCGTACTGGCACAATATTTGCCACCCAAGTGCTGTGATGGATAGGGAAGATGATTCTTACATCCAGCATCTTCTGAATTTCAGCCTGGATGGTACCTAAAATCTTGGGATTATAGTGCCTCTGCTTCTGGCGGAAGGCTTTGACATCGTCTTTCAACGGAATATCATGTTGAACGTCCTTTGGCTTGAAGGACTTTAGATTGGCGTAGGACCATGCCAATACATCCATATATATTTTTAGCAACTTGACAAATTTTCACTTCTCTTTAGGCATGCAACATTTGCCAATGTTCACGAATTGTGGGTGTTCTATCGAACCTATATTGACCGGTTCGGTTTTTGGGGACGAGCTAGGGTCGTCCCGCTTCTTCTTTTTTACAAAACGGTCATGCCTGTCGAACAGGCATTCCAGAGAAACCAAGCCCTTTGGAATTTTATTTCCCTTGAGCTGACATATGCCGTCGTTCCCTTCAGATTCATTGCCTTGATCGGTGACTGACTCACGGAAAGTGGAAGTAGACCCTTCAAAGTGCAATTCTTTAAAATTTTCTTCCTTCTCCAGGAAAGCAATGAGTTGATTATCGTAGTTGAACACCTGCCAATGCTGAGAATTATCTGGTACGCTCGAGTGGAAAACCACCTCAATGGTGTACTTGTTTGTTTTCAAACCTGGGTATGGGAGCATGAGAGATGCTGAAACAGCCAATGAATCAGCCATGTCATTTTGGGCTCTTGGAATAGATTCAATTGAAAAGGCATCAAACTCTTCAATGTTGTCCCATACCGCATTACGGTAATGTCTGAGCCTTTCATTCTTCACTTGGTAAATTATTTTGACCTGATTTACAACTAGCTCTGCATCACCTTGCACTTTTAGATATTTAATTCCTCTTTCTTTTGTGGCTTGCATACCGAGTAAGAGAGATTCGTACTCAGCAGTATTGTTAGTGTTGAAAAACTGCAATTTGAAAGAGAGAGGAATGACTTCTTCCTCAGGAGATACCAGCATGGCCCCGGCGCCACATCCACTAGTTGCACAGCTACCATCGAATTGCAATGTCCAGATCTTATTAAGATCTCCTTCTTGAATGAGGACACCCGTTTTATCCGTCTCGGTAGATAAGAAGTAATTCCCCATCCCTGATGATTCAAAAAGGATTTGAGCTTTGGGGTCTTCAGAGCTAGTGACCAAGTACTTCTTTTGGGATTCCGGCTCCAAAGTTTGCATTACGCCTTTGACTGAAATTCTAGCTTTAGACCAGTCCATATGAATTTCTCCACCAACTTCACTGCAAAAACTTCTTCCCAGCAAAATTCCATAGGCTGCCTGAATGTCAGCAACGAGAACTATCATTTTTACTCTTTTATCCGGGAAGGCCACAAATGCAAATTACGCGTCTTTGATTTGGCCAACCAACGGAACCTACTTGGTTTCCAATGAATAACATATACCGAAAGGCTTGGTAAGAGTGAGGCCCAAAGCATGGGTGACTTTTTCCAGCATGACGTTATCAGAAGCCCCGGAATCAATTATGTAGTTACTCAGCTTGTGTCCATTGATCAGCAGAGAGAGATAGAAAGGCTCTATCTTGCCTGACGTAGATGTTGAAGCTACATTTATATGGGATTCAGGGGGAGTGGAAAGGATTCCTTTTGGGGAAACCTGATTAGATATAACAGCTTGATTTTGGATATACTTAGTCAATCTTACAAGCTGTTCGGGGTTTGACTGAAGGTACTCAGCTTCAAACATTTGGATCTTGGTCTTTTTTGCATGATCTATAATATCAAACGCGGCCAAGGGTTGCGTTGGTAAAGGAATGAGTCCCTCACCTCGCGATGATGGAATAGGATTGATGGTCTTAGTAGGAATGTGAGAGGATTGATTTGGAGGAGAGATAGGGGGAAAAGATTTCCTTGTAAAAGATTTGCTAGGGAGTTGAGTAGGAAGAGGATTACCTCTTTTAGCAATGATCGGAGGCACGTTTGACACGGCCTTCTCCTGCTAGACATGGGCAGCAACTTTCGGTTCTTTTCCTTGCGAGCGAATAAAAATAGCGTATGACTGTCCGCTTGCATAGCCCTGAGTACCCTCTTCTTCATCAGATTCTTCCTCATCAAATTCCATATACCTGATAGTAGAGTCGCCAGTCGGTTCACCGACATCTTGATCATCTTCGCCTTGAGACGAAGGTTCTTCATAATCCTGCTCTTCTTCTTCAATCTCGGCCAGAGCATTGACCGGAGGAGCTTCAAGCGCCAACCGCAGAGCAGCTGTAGGTAAGCGCGGTCTTTGTGAAACATTATTAGGAATGAAATTCCTCCGCGGAATATCCCGGTATGAGGAACTGGGAGAGGCCTGGGCCAACTATTTCTTTAATGCGAGCAAGTCATTCACCATCTTTTGAAAGGCTGGATCAGATGAAGTAATGGGCGCAGGGCCCAAAGATTTAGGCTTGGCTGATTCCTTTTTCAATTCACTAGAAATTATCAGATTATCCTCTATGCGAATGGCAGCGGCTTGGGTGAGAACCAAGGTGGCAACTCGTTCTTGAAGGAGCAAGAAAATAACTTTCGAGCTCATAGCGTTTACGAAAAAACACTTTTGATTTTCCGACATTGGAAGCATGGCAACAGGGACACGGTTGATTAGCGCATTGAACTAGGTGAAAAAATCGCGCATGGTCTCATTCGTCTCCTTCTTCAGGTGAGTGATCCGTGATAGTAATGCAAATGCATCCTCTGAAGGCTTGTATCTGTCTTCGAAAGCATCCCGTAAGGTGGCCCAGCTGGTAATAGACCCGGCCGGCAAATGCTGAAACCATTCAGCTACAGGTCCTTGTAGGGTTTCCAGAAAAAGGTGAACCGACACATCTTCGTGGGTCACATCCAAAATACTACATGACATGATGAATGCAGATATGTGGGAATCCATGCTTTGATTTCCACTCCCATCGAATTTAGGAAAATTCTTTCGATTTCCATGAGGGAGTGTGTGAACTGGATGTGGTAAAGCCAAAGGACCCATCGCGTTTCCCCATGGAACCGCCATATGAAAAGCTAGAAAGATAACACGAGCTGGAAGTGTGGTTCCGCTGAGTAGCAAGGCACTACAAAGGGATGTGGATGTCCCCTGTAAAAGACTTTTTCTTCGTGAAGGTGAGACACTCCTGGATGACCGGCTAGCCGAGCTTAGTGCTGAAAAAATGCGCCGGTGTTACGCTGAAAATGTGCCTTTGAAGCAGATCGAAAGTAGGATCAGCTTCTCCACAGGCTCGCTTGCTGCACGTAAAAGGTTCACTCACCAGCGTTCCTTCCAGATCTGTAATGTTATGGCGCAGATTCAAACTTTCTTTTTGGTTGTACTTGCTGATTTTCTGGTTTTTCTGACAAAAACCAGCAGCAAATACTTTTCTAAATATTTAAAACTATCCTCTTCAGAAAACTGATTGCAGTTAAATGAAAAATTACAACGAGGATAAGGTGGCAGGGAAGATTAGTAAGCTGATTTTCAGATCTGATTTTAACTTTTTTCAGAGGGTTTCAAACTTTTTACAAACAGCCAAAACTCAGATCTACGAAAAAATACTGATTTTTTGTAAAAACTCAGCGAACTAAAGATCTTTAACTAGACCATATCTATGACTCTCAGAAGAAATTTTTTTAATTTGAGCACTTTTGTAAATTTTTGGATTTTTTTAACAAAAAGTTCAGATTTGCAAACAGGCAACAATCTTCTGATTTTTCTGATTTTTTATCTTACTACCATCATAGATCTGACAGATCTAGTCGATTCCCCAGCGGAGTCTCCAAAAACTGTTGGTCCGAAAATCTGTCGCTTGGGAAGATCTATGGATAAACGAGTCAACAGTGTGTAGGGCATAGCCCCTCTTTGAGTCAGCAAAGCGAAACTGGTTTATTGCTATTCTACCAGCAGGAATCTATGCAAGTCTCACAGATTTTGCCTTCGGGGGGTTGGGATCTCATCCCAGTAGGTTTATTTCCGGCTGCGAAGAGAAATGAATGAGAGAGAGGAGGAAGAAGGAACAGGTCCGAAGGGAGAAAAGAAATGAATTCCAAAGCAGAAAGGTCAGAAGATTTATGTTTTTGGGTTGGTAGTAAACAGAGCCAAACCTACTTGCATAAATAAACAAAGCAATACTGATGATAAATAAATGACAATAAAATAGAAGCAGATCCAACAGAATAAATACAAAGATCTAACATAAGAAAGATCTAATGTATATAACACAGGTATTCACCACAAAGTCCAAATATTGTATTACTAATTTGTTCTGTTACAAAAAGCTCAAAGTCTTTTCTCCTTACTCCTATTTCTCATCTGAAAGATATTCATCCATCCTTCAACACAACAAGTGTTGGGGTATTTATAGAAGAAAAGGAGAAAAGAAGGCAAAAAGGATTCAACATCTATTTACAAATATATTTACAAAATATCTAAAAGTCATGTTGACTTTTTACAACTTGATGGATGACATCATCCCATGATGCAACATGGATGATGTCATCATTTGCATCAACATACTTCAGACATTCCAACAAGAAAATCGGAGAAGAGAGAGAAGAAGGAGGAGGAAGAGGAGGAGCAGCTACTCGTCGTCATCATCTTGCGGCCGAAAGGGAGTAGCCTGCTTTTGATGCTGCTCAGGTGATGAGATATGGAACTGAGCGCGGTATTCCAAAAACTTGTTAATCATTGGCCCAAATTGATCCTGAGAAGGATCCTTGTGCAGCTTGTTGATCGCCTCACAAGTCTCCCGTTCATCTATGAGCTTCTCTGGGAGTTTGGAATAATCCTTTTCCACCTCAATGAGGAACCCGATGAAGTCCCTACAGGCCAGCAGGTTGTTGATAGATTCAGTGTCAAATGTGACCTCTGGCCCTGTTCCTTGAGAAGCGATCTCCTTGAAGATCTGGATGGTTTCATCAGCTGACCTTAAGATAAAGGAAGGAGTGAGCAACCCTGGAGACATGTTGAGAACAATTCGCTCCATTTGGTGCATTGCATCCAAGGCTGCTTCCTTTACCTTGTTGATTTTTTCCAGAATAAATTCAAGCTGATCCACCCGGTAGTCCAGAGTGGACATGGCTTTTTTGAGGGCCCTTGGATGGCCGAAGACACTGAACTTGACCAGATCTTCGACTGAACAGTCGAACATCTGTTGAAAGGTCTCGTGTTGGAGTCTAGCATGATCTAGCTCTTCTGATATGGGCCCCGCTAATGCTTGGAGCTCTTTGTTCGCCTTTCCGATGCTCAAATACAAATTGACAAACTCAGTGATCACTCTTTCACTGTCCTTGAGGATCTGGCTCCTCCAAGCAGAAACGGCCATACCTTGCTCACCAATCTTTGCATATTCATTGATTTTCTCCTGGCTGAGAAGATCAGAAGTTTCGGCGGTAGTTGTGGGAGGCGCACTACCCATCTTCTGAAAGGCTTAGAGCAGATATTTGTTTTGCTCTTTTAGTAGCCTTTTCTCTTCTTTTGTTTCTTGAAGCTTTTGACAGAGTGCGTCGACCGCGGAAAGAGCTTCCCCCTGGAGACTTTCAGAAGATGTCCCCATTGTGACTTGGGTCATGGTAAAATCTATCGGAGACAGATCCTTCTTCTCTTTGAGGGGATCGGGGTATGCAATTTCCATGATTCTCTCACCTGCAGCATTTTTAGAGAAGCGTGCAATAGGCTTCAGCTTCTTTTCCCCTTTGGTTGGGATCACTAAAAAGTCCATCGGAGTGATGGGAACTTTCCTCTTTTGCTGGCTCAGCTGCTAAGAGATCCAGGCTGGTCCTATGGAAGAAGGACTAGAAACAGAGGAGGGGATAGCTGCAGTAGAAGAGGGGAAAAAAGTGGAGACACGCGGAGGCGGCATTGAGAGAATAACCGAAGAAGTGTCCACAGGAGGAAGGGAAACTGCAGCTGTAGAAGACATAGGAAGGGAAGGGAGCTCGGAGATGAGGGAAGAAATGGAGGAGGAAAGATCAGTGAGGGAAGAGAAGATAGATGAAGAAGCAGGGGAAAGAGTAGAAGAAGGGGCGGAGGACATGACCAAAGGGATGGTCGCTTGAGTCACTTGAGGAGGGGAAGGAAGAGAAGAAGAAGGGATAGAAGGGACCTCTGTTTTGGTAGCAATGCCAACATCCTGAGTGGATGGGCCAATTGGACTATCCCCTGCTGCTTCTTTCTCTGGCAAATCTAGAGTTATTACCTGTTCTGGCGCTGTGGAAGGAGGACTTTCAGGGGCTTCTTCCTGAATGGTGCTGGATTCACCTTCTACACCTTTGCCTTTAAGCTACTTTTTGGACCGTGAAGGTGCATTGCCCAATGGGGAGGTTGTGAAATCTACCCTGAGGTAGATTAGGTCGTTCATCCAGCACCAGTGCTTTTTCCTACGCAGAGTTTCCTTGACCCTCTCCTCAATTGTCTGAGGAGCCTTAGTTCTGTCAATGGTCGGAAAGGGCCAATCGTCCCCATCTGTATCATTATATACCTTGTCCACTTCATCTTCTATTGTTTGGTAGCCTTTGGGGACAATGGCTACCCCATACTGGATAATTTCTGTCAATGCTAGGCGAGAATGATCCTTTCTTCTAAGCTCTACCTCATGGAGGACGTCAATATAAATATCCTCGATCTGAGGAACGTGGATTGGATCAAGCTTTGCTCTTGGCAAGCAGCCCCTTGGGTCGAAGGTGGGCCTGGCTGGGAAGTCATGCTTCAAATTGAGTAACTCCAGCTCTGCAAACATTTCCTTTGCCTTGTGGTGGGTAGAGCATGTGTATCGGCCCACTGTGACAGGGAAAGGAGTTCCACCCTTCTTTCTTTTCAGGCACTTTTTGTGATATGTGATTAGCTGCCTTGACAACTCCAGCAGAATCAGCTTAGGCCCAACATACCTTGGTAGCATGGTTGGCTCTCCCAAAAAGTTGGCAACCCTCAGATAGGTGAATGTAGGAAATTTGGTGAACAGGGCTCCCCATTTCTTCGTGGCTGCCACTATGTTTTTGGTCGTATGACCATGAGTCAGATTTGGCCTCAATAGGCAGATGAATTGATAAAAGAATGCATCGTTGATTTTGGCAAATTGGGCGATGCTATTCTCCAGCTTCAACTTTGGATAATACTCATATATTTTGACCTGAGGCCAAACTCCACTTCGTGCTAGGCCTGGATAATCCCTCTCTGATGCTGCAGCATAGACCACGTAGGAGTTCATATGGAATACTCCCATTATGCTGAACTATTGTAGCTGCTCGGAAATGGTGCTGCTTATAATTTCCCCCCAGCAAAAGCGTTGCTCAGGTACATTCTTATTCATTGTTTCCAAGTAGCGCAGCATCCATTTATGGAAGTAATGGGCATCTGAAAGCCCGAAGACCCTGCTCAGGAAGGTAACGGTATCGTTGAGCTCTTCTGAGAAGTCACTGCGATGGATGATTTGGGGCCACCGGGTTACCACCTTTTTATTCTTCAAGTAGACTTCATTCATTAGTTGCATGCATTGGTCTTCATTATCTTCCCAGGCCTTGATACACTCTGCTTGGTTGACGGCCACGAAGTGCCAGTGGTGAGGGATGTCGAGTATCATCTCAAAATGACAGGCAGTGAGGTTAATGACTACCTCCCCCTTACTGTTTTTGACACATCTGGTGTCTTTGTTGTAAGACTGAGCAACCACCATCATAAATTCATTGTTGACTGTGCTGACGGGGATCCCTCCGGTGAAGTGCAGGGCACTGCCTATCAATTTGTCCATCCATGGACTCCTTGTAACTTTCTGAGTTCTGGCCCAGAATTCCTCCATGTCGACATGCCCCAATTCTGAGTCTCTGACATCCATGCTACATTCGGCCTGTGACTCGGGTATTCTGACCCTTTGATATTTATACTTCATCTCTTCCTCAGTAAGCTTAGCCTTCCCTTTTGATTTGGTGGGTCTCTTGCTGGATGTAGACATATGTTCTTCTAAGAATATCTATTGATCTGCATGAAGAAGAAGCGAGACCCAATCCAAAAAAGTTGAATTAGCCATTTGATCTTCCATTGGAATGTTAGCAGAAGAAAGAGTTAGAGATTTTTAGGCTCAGGTCGCAGGAAAAATGCAGCTTACAGGGCTAAATAGGCAGGGCGCACGGGAAAGGGTTGTTGCAAAGATTAAACTGGCGCCAAAGGCACATGGCGCATGCATACTGCAGAGTGCATTTTAGTAAAGGGCGCATGAGGAAATCGTTTTGCATGGAGACAGGATGCGCAAAAGGCGCATCGACCTTGCATGTTACATTGGGATTTGGTGCGCCCTTTGGCGCATGGGAAAAGCATGTAACAGGGACTTTTCGTGCACCAAAGGAAATATGGCGCAGCGCACAGAGGGTTTGCAAAACACGAATGTTACTATAAGGAGAGATGTGCCTGCGCTTCTATGACTATACTTGGCGCAGATATAACTTGTGTTGCATGGGGGCAGGGCGCGCCAAGGGCGCATGGAAAGGTGATGCAGCACTGAATGATGGTGCGCCAAAGGAGCGCAAGTTTAGCTTGTGCAGCATGTGGGCAGGCGCGCCTTGAGGGCGTATGAAAACTTGATGCAACAAGCATGATGAGTGCGCCATTGGCGCAGGTTCTAGTTATGCTGCAGGGTGAACAGATGCGCCATGGGGGCGCAACTGTTTATAATGTTGCACGACGAGCTGGTGCGCCTAAGGGAAAAACAATGTTTTTTCATATGGCTCAGCCCTTCTTTCTTTTCAGTTCTAAGGCTTCCTTGGGATATTTAATGGTTCAAGAAAAAGGGGTTTCAGACCAAGCTTTCAAACTAACCCCCTCTACCAGCAGATCTGGAAAGAGGGATGGGAGGAAACAAATAAGGAAAGACGGCACATGGGAGGGCTAGCTCAACAAATGCATATCAACAAACCAACCAGCAAGCCAAAAACCTGAAAATAAAGCACATGGATGAGAAAAGAACCTCTTACCTGGATAAATAGTGAAAATCTTGAGCACGGGTCCACAACGTGTTGAAAACGACGAGGCAGGGGCTGACAGGCTCAGAAAAAGCACGTGCACAGCGAATAGTGAAAATGACATTTGGGCCCGCAAACCATATATATATAGGTTAGCTGGACATTAATGCGCCACCCACTTTTTGAAAAGCGCATGAAAACTACTGTCGACAGGAAAAAGCGTGCGCCCTTTGGCGCACCAAAAAGTGGCGCAACAAACGTTGTGCCAACACAATGGCGCATGCATCTTGGCACACGCAGGGAAGGCTCAACACACTTTGGCGCACCGAAAGTCGTGTTAACATTGAAAATCATGCGTCAAAGGTTTTAAGGGGGTGCACCAAAAGTTGGTGTTACATAGCAATTTCATGCGCCCAGCCAAAAAAGGCTCAAAAGACTAAATTCGAAAAACCAGATTTCCCGGGAAGGGATTTTACAACGTTTCGAACGCAAGGGATCCCTAATGAGGGATCGGAACAAAATTTCGGTATGGTTATCGGTAAAATTTCCCTTGTCAATTTTACGGGATAACACATCTATAAATCAAATTTTAAATTTAAGGATCCAATAAATCCAACAAGATGAACCGATAAGGTAATTCCTATAGCATGAAATCTCGTTTCAAAAAAGATGCATAAACATTCGATAAGCCTTAACAAATCTTCTCACAACTTACAGGTGTAAGAAACAAAAAATTTACTTCATTAAAGTCTAAGCATAAGCTGAACAAGATTTAATCAAGTTTCAAGTATGGAAGAACAAAACTGAAACATACTCCTTTCCTAATAGTTAATCCTACTATCTAACTTCTGAACAGTCCCATAGGAGTTCCCTGAATCAAATCATCTCGAGCTTAACAAAAGTAGAACATGTTACAATTGTTTCCCAACCAAAAATGACTCCTAAAAAATTGAATCAGACTATCTATTTTAGCATAGTTCGAATAGATGTTATAAGATTTGAAATCATCTCGAGCTCAATATAAGGTAACACGTTCTAAAATTTCACCCAATAAATGAAACAAACCCAGCTCGTATCATTATCAAATAGTGAACCCCTCTATTCCATTTTTTCACAGTCAATAGATGTTCACAAAATTTGTCAACATTCTAGTTCAAACAATGGTGAAAGCATGATTCACTCATTTATCCAACAAGAAACAAACCCAAATCTAATTTCCTCAAACAATGAATTCAAGGAGTATATAGTGAACAATACAAGCATGAAAGAAAGATAAACATCACATAAAACCCATTATTCTCCAAGAGAAGATTTTTTTAATGAAAACACTTAGTAAAAAGTAGAACAACTTAATGTGTAGAGCCTATCATGCTTGATAGAGTAAAAATTAGAACAACTTAATGGGTAGAGCCTATCATGCTTGATAGAGCTTCTAATCAATTTGCAGAATATTTCCAGCCGAGCCTCCACAGTCTCTCTTTTTACCAAGCAACGTCAACAACTCCAATATTCCTACTTCCTCTTATAACTCCACAGGATCCAATAATAGCTCAATAATTCCAATAATATCGATGGATCAAAAATATAACTATTGGTTTGAAGAACCAAAAACCCCATGCACAGAAAAAATTGAAGTGAACCAAAGAACAAACAACCTTCCAAAAATCCACCTTGCATCTCTCCTAGGTGGTTTATTTGTCATAACCGAGACCCATTAATGCAAAGCACTATCATTTCCCCCTCCTTTTTCTCCTCACCATTGCCATCCAAATTTGGTGAGTTTTTAAATTAAAAAATACATGTAATTTCCATTTAGTGGTGATGCTAACTAGGCATCCCCTAACTCCCCATGCCTCTGCAAAAATTCACAGTTCAAAAGTCATTAAAACAAAAAATAAATTCTCATTAATGCCTTGAAAATTAACGCCACCACCCTTACCACTTGCCAAGTATTCCATAGATACCCCTTAGGTTTGTATTATTTTAGGTTAGATTATCAACCATAGTTCCTAGGTAGGTCTTATTACCTTCGGTTAATTTTATTTTCCTTAGGTTGTTTTTACACTCCATAACCATAAAACATACCAAGTTAGGCTAGGGTGTCCACCTTAGTAGTTTAGTAATAGGTCTTAGGTTCTCAACCCTATCACACTATTTAGTGTTTTAAAGTATTTAACAAGAAGGCCCAAATTTACTAATTACCGCATGATGCAAAGCAAAGACACCTGAAGCCGAGTCCTTCAATTTTATAAAAAAAATAAGACTCATTCCCACTTCACCTTCCATTTCAAAATGCCAAGTCAACCAGAAAAATCAGGTAAGGAGAACTGAAGCATACCTTGGATCAATGGAATTGATCCAAGGTTTTGTTGTCAACACTCAATAGTTAAGACAAGAACAATACAAGCTTGTAATCCCATTTTTCAAAAATGAATTAAAACTATACAAAAGATGAAAGGCCTTGTTTTCAAGTATGCATAAATCACAACAAAGTGAATCTCTTCACAGTAATAATTATCCATTGCAAACATGATTTTGAAAAGTTATAAGAGTACACCTTTTTCTAAGGAAAATCACATATAAGCGTTTGCAATGTCAAGAGGGAAAGTAATCATAGTAATAGTTTTTTCAAATATGTTACATACTTCACTCCTAAAAAGAATCATTGTTCTGATGATTAACTTAGTCAAACAATTTGCATTTAGGAAAAATCAAATTATTATACTTCCATTCATATATTCATAACATAACTGGATTTTCAAATTCCATAATCAACATTAAAGTACTTTTCCTTTATGAATAGAGTAGTATATGTATGAGATTGGAAGATTTATTGACATAACATGAATAAAATATTAAAAAATTTATCAATTAACATAATCAATTTTGTTCAAACAAGTAGGAAAAAGTAGTTTTCATATCTTCAAGATTTTCCTAGGTTACACTTTCTTCATTAAATTGATCCCACTGGACCTTACATTGGCTTACTTCACGATTTATTAAGTGTAATTGGTAAGTTTCCAACACTTGAATGGGCTTAACCATAATTATTCCTGGGTCTTCGACCTACAAGGAATTCCAATTTAACACATGTGATAAATCTGAAATGTATTTCTTAAACAGAGAAATATGGAAAATATCATGCATTCATGATAAAGTAGGAGGTAAAGCTAAACGATAGGCTACATGGTTGATTACTTCAACAATTTCAAAGGGTCCCACATAACGAGGTGATAACTTGGTAGGCCTACCAAAAGTTATAGAGCTCATTTTCAGTTTACCCCAAAGAAATACCTTCTCACCAAGTTCAAACTTCTTATCAACCCACTTAAAGTCTATATAACTCTTTTTCCTATCTGTTGCTTCCTTCAAGCATTCACGAATCATTTTAAATTTTTGTTCAATTTCCATAAGGATTTCAGCGCCAATCACCTTTCTATACTCTATGATGTCCCAACTAACAAGATTTATACATTTCCTTCCATATAATGATTTGAAAGGTGCCATTTTCAAAAAGGTGTGATACATTCTATTATAATAAAACTCAACTAACGGAAGGTACTCTTCACATTTATATTGCTAATCCATGCAATACATTTGTAACATATCTTTTAAAACTTGATTAAATCTTTCAGTCTGTCCATCCGTTTCCGAGTGGTAAGATGAACTAAAATTCAGCTTAGTTCCTAGGGTAGCATTAAATGTTTTCCATAATCTAGATGTCATTCTTGGGTCTTTATCAGATATGATCAACTCAGGTACTATATGTAATCTAAAAATTTCATGCACGAATCTTTTTGCTAAAATAGGTGAATCATCCTTAATATTACTAGCAATAAAATGAGCTACCTTTGTTAGTTTATCAACAACCACTAGAATAACATCATGTTTATTTCTTAACATAGGAAACCCTTGAAAAAAATCCATGCTTATTACTTGCCATTTATACTGCAGTATGTTGTGAGAATACAGTAACCTAGCTGGATGCATATGCTTAGCTTTAACACGTTGACACTCTAAGCAGTGTGTCACAAATTCTATCACATCCTTCTTCATCCCTTTCTAGAAATATTGTTGTTTTAAATCAGCAAGCATTTTCGTAATGCTAGGGTGTCCAAATAAAGTTGAATTATGAAATTCAACAAATAATTTCTTTCTTAACTCATTTGACAAGGGTATGTATACCATGTTTTCAAACCGCATGATTCCTTCATTATCAAAGTGAAAACCCTTATATCTCACATCATTTAGATCTGCAGCAAGTGTTGTTTTTACTTGTTGAAAATAAGAATCAGATTCCATAACACCTTTTACTTCATCTTTAAACTGATTTCTCAATGTTATAAGAGCAACAATGTGCTTCCTATGACTTAGAGCATCTAAAACTCTATTTTCTTTTCCTTTAATATAACTTATGTCGAAATCCTACTGAGATAGAAATTCTAACCATCTTCGTTGTCTTGCATTCAGATTTGGCTGAGTAAAAATATACTTCAACCCAAGATGATCAGTTTTTAGTTCAAAAGGTCTACCAAGAAGATAATGCCTCCATACCTGGAGTGTATGAACAATTACAAGAAACTCTATGTCATGTGGACTATAATTCAATTCATGTAACTTAAGTTTTCTACTTTCATAAGCTATAACATGATCATTTTGCAACAAAATACCTCTGAGACCTTCCTCAGATGCATCTATTACAACAGTGAAGTATCCATTAGGATCAGGTACAACCAAAATAGGTGTTCAAGTTAACTAATCCTTCAGAGTCTTAAATACAAATTAACATTTTTCATTCCATACAAATTTCTTATCCTTCTTCTATAATGAAGTTATTCGTGCAACAACCTTCTAACTTCATGTAACTTCCTATAGTAACCAACAAGACACATGAAGCTTCTAACTTCATGTACATTCTTTGGTGTAGGCCACTCAATTATTGTAACCATTTTTGAGGGATCTACCGCTATTCCATTTTTTCTTTAACATTACCCAAATAGTGCACTTCCGTATCATAGAAAGAACATTTGGATAGCTTAACATAAAACCTTCTCTCTCTCAAGATTTCTAGAACTAATTTCAAATGCTCATAATGTTTTTTTATGTTGTTAGAGTATATGAGAATATCATCCAAGATTACAAGCACAAACTTGTCCAAGTATTCTTGAAAAAATATTATTCATTAGATTCATAAAAAATGCACGTTCATTCATTAATCCAAATGGTAAAACTGTGAATTCATAATGTCTATACCCTTTTCTAAAAGTTTTTTTATGAATATCCTCATCCTTTATTCATAACTGATGATATCCAGATCAAAGATCTATTTTAGAGTATACTGATGCACCACGCATTTGATCAAATAGATCATTAATTCTAGGAAGGGGATATTTGTTCTTAAATGTTTCTTTGCTTAACATCCTATAATTGATGCATAATCTAAGTGTTCCATCTTTCTTTTTCACAAATATTATCAGTTCTCTCCAAGGTGAGACACTCAGTCTTATTAAACCCTTAGAAATAAGTTCTTGTAAATATGCCATAAGCTCTATCAACTCAATGTTATTCATTATATAAGGTTCCTTGGAAATAGATTTGATTCTTGGTTTGATCTCAAATGTTGAGTCGAACTCCCGTTTGGGTGGAAGATCGAGTAACTCTTCTGGAAACACATCACTGAAATCTCATAATAGTGGATACCTTTCTAAGAAGTCATTACTTTCTTTCTTTGTTTCAGAAATTTTCACTGTATACAAAGTGCAGCCTTTGTTTTTTGCCTTTTTAAGTTGTATAGCTGACAATTTCCTGACTAAAATCTCAAGTTTTACACCCTGAATGTATACTATTTTTTGTAGATCATCCAAATAACTAATATGTTTTTCAAAACATTCAATCTTTTCTTTATGCTAAGATAGCCAATTAGCAACTATGATTACATCATAAGACCCCAAAGGAGCAACATAAAGGTCAACCTCAATGGAAAAACTAGGCGAGTCAAGGACTACTCCAAAAAGACACATACTAACTATGTGAACAACATTATTTCCATAATGTACAACCCATGATTTATCCATTTTTCTAACTTTTCTTTTTAATTTCGATGTTAATTTAGAAGAAATAAAAAATTCATTAGCTCCAGTATCAAAAAGTATAGTTATAGGTATGCCAAATAACTTACCTGGAACCTCTATGGGTGTGACTTGATGTTATGATTGTTTGTCAGCTACTGCAGCGTGTATCTTGTGTTGCTAATTACGGTCATCTTTCTTCAAAGGACATTGATTTGTGTAATGATCCTTGCCAAAATTTTAGAAACCTCCTACAGGTCCCTTTTTAGGCTCAAATTTATTTCCAGCCTTAAATTTATCATTTTGACCCTCATATGACTTATGTCCATTATTATTGTTCTTGACAAAGTTATTTCACACATTAGCAGCAGGTTTATTTGCTGTTGTGTTCTTATTTTTTTAGTTACAAATTTATTTTCATACCAAAATTCTTCCATGGCCCCTTTTAGGTGTAAGAGATGATGAAGATTTTGGAGTTTTATTTCTAATTTCCTCCATATGAGCAAAGATTTCTTTCAATTTCTATTCCTTCCTTATGATTTTTTCAACTACCCCTTCCATAGTGGTTGGGTTGTGAACATCCACTTCACCACCTATAATTGTAACATTAAAATTTTAAGACTTTAGCAAGAAGGGGAAAAAATTATTTATGCATAATGTTCTATGTTCTAAATAATCATAATTTAGAACACACATTCCATGCCAATAAATCACATAACATATAACCATATGCAGCTATAAATGACTCGGTGAACTACCTATCTCTCATTTCTTGACTCATTTTTTCCCAACTGATCTCTCATGTTAACTTAAAGTATTGAATACTACGTGTATACTGGTTCTCTTACCATGTTCTGGGTATTGAGTGTTATGTTTAAGAAACCTATCTGAATGTTTGTTACCAACATTCTTCTGAAATCTCATTTCTTAAACTAGGTGACATACGACAACACAACCAACAGCTTGCGATACTTTGGCAAAAGATTTCCAACATACTGTACATGTAACTATTCCTAGATGACATACTCGTCCAACAGAATATGTCCTTCACCCCACTCATTTGTTATCTAGAATGGTCTTTATTGACTTATGTCAGTCCACTTCTTCAAGGTTTGACCCTAGATTTGGTTAGTAACATGATTTATTATAGGAACTCATCTGTGATAACTAAGGGCATATAGAGATAATAAATCGACCTAAGTCAATTGGGTTTGTCTAGTTATCTTAAGTCATTGTCAATCACTTTCTGTACTAAATCACATTCCTAATCTAACCTAGAGATAAACTAAGATCAAGTCCATGCTTGAGTAAATCTAGATGAACCAATACTGAGGGGTACTGCAACATGTCAATTGCAACATGGTATCTTCATGAAGACCCTAGTATTCATCAAGGTGCAGTCCTACAGTTGGCATGTGCCAACGTCTGACAAGACTATCCATCTCTATGTAAAGACCTCAAAAAGATGTCATTTTCACCCTCTTATATCTTAATTAAGATTCAAATTACATCAACCCTACTAAAACCTAATTCAAACAAACCTTAAGTTTGTCATCCCTAATTGAGTTGTTAAGTTAATAGGAACTTCATTAACCTTTTTCTTAACATTTAGTTAATCAAAAACAGAAACAACATCCATCATAAGATTTACTTAGTACAAATCAACCATTCATGGTGTGTTTAAGATCCAAAACTAGTTCCATTACAGTAGAATTCATAGAGATGAAGTCAGATTTATTAATGATCTTATGTACCATACATTTGTTTAAAACCTATGGAGGTATTCCTCAAGAGGTGATAAACCTTCCTCTTTCTTGTTTAAGTGTTAGGGTTTATTATACCCTTTCACACTTTATGATAGTTAAGTTATACTTTCATTAATATCATTTAGTGAACCATAAAAATTAGATACAATAACTTCCATACATGCCAACTTATCAAGTTGCATTTAATTTAAGGGATATTGTAATTAAATCCCATCCCTCCAACTCATTTAATGTCAACTAGAAATAAGGATCCAATCAGGTATGAATGGAAACCACGAAGATAAGATTACAAATTTCCTTCATATAATGCAAAAGATAAATGACATAACAAGTTTAAGTAACTCCAAATATTTTTCAATTCATCATGGTAAAATACATATTTTGCAAAACCGTGAATTTCAGACATATTTCATGTCAACCCGCATCAAGAACATTAAAGAATAAAACTTTTCTTCCTTCACTACATTTAAATAATGACTCATATTTCTCTATAAAAGATCCAAACTTTAAGAAACCAATACATCATATAAGTTATTGCATTCCTTTATCACTTACTAAGTCCATCTGCAAAAATTACTAGCACACGTCAGTTCATTGAACTAAGCATGAAAAACACTAAGCATTAAAATGTTGTGCTTTCAACTAACTATTTCATAAAATCAACTCTACTTTTATGAAATAGGAAAGCCAAGCAAAAAAATAAATTATAAGTAATAACATCCATAACAGAAGAACAATTGATCATCCTAAAACAACATTAGGAAAAGATGATGAAATAATCAACACTTTACAACATTATATTAAATAAGTAATATTTCAACCAATTTACCTATCTACATCAAATAAAAGTAATTACTACCTATTTCTTACATAATTCAATCCGAATTATTAATACAGGAACTAACTCCACTATTTTCCAACATAGAGTTACTTTATGGAGCAAGAACCAACAAACTCAACAATACAAAATTCCATAAAAAGGCATCAACAGCCAACTAAATTCTAGCTTCTTGAAAGGTTTAATAGTGAGTCATCTACAACATAAAAATAAGAGATTCTCATTTCAGATGTTATACCCAAATTCATAGTCCACAATATAACCTAAGCTCTCAAGTTAGGTCACACCTTAGAATTAGGAAAATATTCACTCAACAAAAGGCATATAACATTAACGATCCAAAACAACGTTAATACCTTCAATACAAATCAAGTGAATAAGAGAGAAGTATCAACAACTACCTAATGCATTCTACAGAGTAATGCAATAGACGGATCCAATTATATATATATATATACTAGATTACACAAAAGAGGGAAGGGTGAACTGAGATAACAAATAAGAAATTCCCTTCTAATTCAGTTAATCTGAATATCAATTCACAACTCAGCAAAGATAATATGACACATAATCTCTTACAATTTCAAAAGGAGGTAGCGATGACTCTTTACCTCAGAGAATAAAAGAGAAAGGAGTCAATCGACATGATTAGAGGAGGATTTAAACATTCCTTCACAAGAAAGGATGGTCATAAAAGGATTGGTACAAACACAATCATAACATCCTTAAACTCTTTTAAACATATAAATCATGCACCAAAAACTATTAGAATGAAACATGTGACCGAAAAATGAATTTCGGGTTTCAAAATAAGGTTTACCCAAACAAAAATAAAAATCAATAACATTAATATTATCCTCATCAAGAATGAGATGTAATAACAAGAATTACTAAACTACTTATAGGGAATTAACAGATTCCAATAATCATTCAAAATCGTCAAATTTTAAGTCAAAGAAACCATAGTATTTCCCTACCTTCAAGGCGATAGTGCAACAATCAGTGAGAAAGACTCACATTCAAATCCCCACAGAGGTGAGAGACATACATATTATGAATGGACAGAGAAATATCCATCACGATTCAATTTCAAAGAAGGTGTAACACAAGATCGATATGGCTTAGCTAAAGGGGCACAAGCTATCAATCAGAGATGATAAAAATAATTTTTGTTACATTTATATGGAAAGTTTCAACTACACATCTCTACTAATTTGAAACGGTATATAATTCCTTCTAATCTGACTCAAAAATCAAATAAAGTGAAGAGTCTATAAAACCCCTTATTTAGAACCGATTTGGTTAGTTCTAGATTACGAAACATCAACCAAAAGTCTGAATAAACATTCCTTAAATCTTCATGATACCACTATAGGAAGGATTTAACAAGTTACTCTAGCAAGTTACTTAAGAGGTTAGCCTAGATCAGGAACATGTATGCTTAATCAACAATATCTAACACAAAAGTGGAGCAGATAGCAAGATCGTCCTCAAGAAAGTTCAATCAGAACTACTTGAATAACCCAAATATCGAATCAAACAAAGCCAACTCTCAAAATTTTCTCAACCAAACAAGACTTCATCTAGTAACCTTTAGTTCAGTCTTCTAAAAACTTAAAGAAAGACATAATACATATAAGATCAGAAAGAGAAGACTTCACACATAGATATTATCAACAAGATAAGTTCAAAATCTAAGTGTCTAAGGAACAATTATCACATAGTTTCCATAAAAGAACTTAATTTGAGAAACTTAGTTTTTTTTAACTAAAAAGATAAGGGGATTAACAAAACATTCATTCTTGTTTCCATACAAGTTGGATCCATAAAAAAAAAAAATCCAAACACCCATTATCAACCCAACTTCCATCAAATACCGGGTTCAAAGAAATGAAAATTTATACAGTAAGTTCAAGAAGAAGTCCCTCATTTACTATTCTCTATAAAAATTCGAGTTCACAAAAATCTGAATCAAAGTATACATACAGTTCCAATAGGAGTAAAAAATATTCAACTAGGTAAAGATGTGATAGAGAAGGATATTCTTTTACCTTCTAATAACCAAAACACAAAACCCAATTCGAAACTTGAAGAAACATTTCATTTCCATAAACCCCATTTCGAATAGACAAGAAGGGTTCACACATGTTCAACATTACTCAAATCACAACTAGATTTAAGGTGAGATTCAACATTAAATGAATAGGAAAACAACCCATTTCCTACTTTATCATGTAGAGATCAACACCCTAGATCTAAACTCTCACAAGTTGTCACTTCTGAAATCATGGGTATGTTCTCAAAATAAGGCAAAGGTTACTAGAGACATTGGAAATCCTGATCTGTTGTGCATACTTTTGCAAATAGATTTTGGTCTTCTGTGGGTATACACATGCAAATCAGGGATAGTGCATGATAGGATATTTGTTGTTGGATGATTTTTCGTGGGAGATTGATAAGACAAACTGGGATAGATCAGATCTTTGACAATCTGTACAATGCTTTAACAATTATCAGATGAAATGTCTAAAATAATCAGGATGTTCAATCAACCAGAAGAGGCACAGATGGAAGCCCAGGTTGCACTCTTCACAAAATCTTGAAGTAAAGAACTCAATTAAACACAAAAACCCATGATCAAACCACGCCTAAGGTGCCCCCAAAGGCTTACAAGAAATCTCTACAGTCAAGGAAGTTAAAGTGATTTTAAATTTGTTTATCTCCTTATCAGATGAAGGCTCTTATGAGTATGATATTATGAATGCCACTAAACTATCAACTAGAAATGGAGATCCTGTGTGATTCCTAAAGACTTTTAATGCAAGATTGCAACAAGAACAATAAAATTTATTTGCAGGCATTTAAAATTGATAACAAACATCATATTGCCTAAAGAAAAACACATATTTAATTCAAAGCTTGTTAGATTCATCAACAAGGGAGAGTTACACGAACAATCTCAAAGCTGTGTGGTGGCTATACACTTGTAACCAACCCACATACATGAATTTTCTAACACATGAGACATTAACCTGGTTCTTTGGCAGATTTTCTCAGAAAATGAGCTTTTTCTCAAAAATTACTCATGATTTTCAACTCCTGACCTTTTCAAATTCTCAAAAAATGCCTCATATACCTCATGCCACATTGGAGTCCTCTTTCCCAAGCAAAGAATATGCTATGGGATCAAATTCGTTACAAAAAACCTCATGGTTTAATAACAGTGACATCAAACAGAAAAACAACTCATAGGTTGCCATGTATGCACAAAAGGTTAAATTATTACACAAATTCGGATCACTATCCACCATAGGGGCATGTTTTTATCATTCAAGCATGAAAGCATGCAAGCATCTTTCATTTATCATTTTTTACATTTTCCCCTTTTTAATTTTACCTCTACGACTTTTGATGTTGACATTTCACTTTTTTTTGGGCCTGAGCCAAAATTTCATCAAAAACACCATAGATCGAAGAATTAGGTCATGAAAATGATGCCAATGTTCTCAAAAGGTTAAGACAACACAAAATCATATAATATTTGATGAAATTTGATGAAGAAATCATGAATCCAAGTTTCCTGGAGCTCCCATGGCGACAAAAATAGATGAATACATAGTAGTCATTGATCTTGTATCAAATTTAAATGTCTTCCCTCCACGTGGAAGATGAGATCCAAAAATAAGCTCATAATTACCTTTTTAACCCTTGGATAAGGTGGGACACATGTCAAAATGTGACTATATTGGACCCATGCTTCAAAAAATGCCTTTACATCTTTTAAAAGTTTTGGAAAATTTTGCAAAATTTCCCCGCTTCTCCCCTAAACCCGCCACATGTCCATATATGGGCCCCATTGAAAACCACAAACCAATTCAATCAATTTTTCCACTTTTTCGAAGAAAGGAAATTTTTCCACAAAACCCCCATAGGCCCAAAAACCTGATTATTCCTTGCCACGTGGCGCTCTCCGATTTTTCGCAAGTCCAAGTCTCCATTTCTACCTTCTAAGCTCTCTGTAAATTTTTGAAAGTTTCAAAACTTACCACGGGCTTGTGCTCCTCCTTGCCTACTTTAGAATGTCCCATGTGTCCATCATGGATAGGCTGCAGAGGCATGCTTCCCATTTACACTTTAGCTCCTTTTGCCAAAAAGGAAAAATTTTACTTTGTCCCCTAAGGTCCGACCCTCTGCCTCCATTTTTCTTCCTTGGACACGTGTCACTTCCTAACTTTTTGCTGGACTTCGGGACAAAATTTGATTTTTTCACCATTTGAAGTTAAAAACTTCAAATTCATCGCAAATCCCACTGCCCTGTCCTATCTTTTCCTGGACACGTGTCCATCGATGATTTGTCGAGGGCTTTCGGGCCAAAAATTCACTTCATCATTTTGAGCCAAAAATCATCAAAATTCTCTAAGTCCCTCTGCCATCCACATGCCCTTCATGCCACGTGTCCTCTCCCTATTCACTATGGGCCATCGGGCATAAATTTAATTTTGAAAATTTTTCATAGTGAAAGCAAAATTTCCTAAGGAAAGCCCGCCACCCGCCAACCCCCTAGCCAATAAAAATGTGCCACGTAGGCACTTCATTGCAGAAGGCGGAGCCACTGATCAAAGTTTTCCTTTTTCTGAAATTTCAAAAAATGATAAGTTAGAGACATTTCCCAATACCCCTAACCAATAAGAAACCCACCATGTTGCCATGACCTTGCAATGATAACTTTGACGGGAAAAACAACACCCGTATGATTGTCAAATCATGAAAAATTTAAAGGATGCCCTAGAATTCAAAATTTTCAACAAGGATGCCCGATTTCTTGATTTTAAACCAACTGGAGCATGATTTGTCATTATTTTCAACCTTGGGATTGGGAAATTAATTGCATGCAATTTAGATTGTATAAATTTTGATTTATCGCATGATTTGACAAAGGGAAAACAACACAACCCAAAAATTTGAAAACACTAAGGTGCAAAAAGGGGCAAACTTGGAATATTTGTTCTAATTAGGGCAAAATAACCAATTTATGGGCATTTTTGAAGCATTCAACTAGAGGGGTAAAATTTTAAATCACTAATTTGAGAAATAAAATGTTTCTAAGAAAAATCAGACATGAAAAACTAGGGCACACTATGTAAGCTTAGAAATGGCACCAACAAGCGAGACAGCGGGGAAAACATGGAAATTTTTCCCAAAATTATCTGAAACACAAAAATGAAAAAGGGACCCACTCTGCCACCGATGCCTCATGACACCACGTGGCATCACTTGATTGGTCACGGGTCGGTGAGGCGGTGGGGAAAACTTGGAAATTTCTCCCACATTTTTTTCAAATGCTCTAAGTTTAAAAAGGGGTCCGCCCCTCCGCCAACATCTCCTAGTGCCACATGGAAGCCTCTGATTGGTTGTGGAGTAGAAGGGTGGTGGGGAAAATTTAGAAAATTTTCCTAAAAATTTTCTCAGGCTCTAAGGGAAAAATTTGGGCCCGCGGGCCCGCCAAGGAATTTTTTCCCAATTTTTGACACTAAGTAAGAAAAACTTTAGAAGGCCATAACTTTTGATAGAGAGCTCAGTTTTGGGAAAACGAGGAATTTTTGGAAATATCTCAATATCCTATTTGTACAAAGAGCATTAGTTTTTATTTTGATAAATTTTAAGGGGTAAATTTTAATGAAATGGCCTGCAGGCTTTTACAGTGCGAACTGGTAAATTTTAACTTGTGAGATTTATTCAATTTGATCTTCTTCCTCTGTCAACATGTAAAATAGACATGAAGAGTTATTATTAAGAGGAATTAGGATAATTTTATGAGGTATATTTATTTTATTGAATTCCAATTCGAAATTTACCATTTCGACAGCAAAACGACTGTAAAAAATTTGAACTCGGTTTTGCTAGGTTTTGAAGTATTTCCTTTGAGTGTCTTTGTCTAATTGGATTCATTTAGGGCCTAATAATTCAATTTCATCATTTAATTAGTTATTTTATTATTGCAGGTTCGAATTGTGTATTTCTTTGTTTTGATAATTGCCAGTTTGAAATTACAAAAAATAGGGATCAAATTTTAATGGTTCTATTTGCCACTTTCTTCTTCCAAGTATTTAGAATATGTTCCAATTCCAATCTAGCACATTATTTGATTTAATCAAACCATTTGAAATCCAAATTACAATTTTGATTTCTAATCTTAACTTTTCAAGGAGAACAGAGCATTATATTTTTCCTCACATGCATTTCTTCTTTCAACAGAGATTTCAACACCATAAATGATCAATTTTCAATACAACAATACAAATTGAAAAAGGTAATGCAATCCTTTATTGATTCCAAAATGTAACATTACAACCTTTCTTATTTTATTCCTTCCAAAACATATATTAATCACAGAAGAAATGAATACACCTCTACTAATGCATCTACACGATTAATTCAATAGACGGATCCAATTAATATATATATATATCTAGAACACAAAAGAGGAAGGGTGAACTGAATAACCAATAACGAAATTCCTTCTACTTCAGTTAATCTGAATATCATTCACAACTCAGCAAAGATATATGAAACAAACCCAACATATCTCTTACAATTTCAAAAGGATGTAGCGATGACTCTTTACCTTCATAGAATAAAAGAGAAAGGATCAATCGACATATTAGAGAGGATTGTTAACATTCTTCACAAAGAAAGGATGGTCTAAAAGGATGGTACAAACACATCATAACATCCTTAAACCTTTAACACTAAATCATGCCACCAAAACCTATTAGAATGAAACAAATTGTGAGCCGAAAAAGAATTAACGTGTTTCAAAATAAGGTTCCCCCAAACAAAAATAAAAAATCAAAACATTAATATTATCCTCATCAAGAATGAGATTATAACAAGAATTACTAAACTACTTTAGGGAATTAACAGATTCCCATAATCATTCAAATCGTCAAATTTTAAGTCAAGAAACCATCGTATTTCCCTACCCTTCAAGGCGATAGTGCACCATCAGTGAGAAGACGCTCACATTCAAATCCCCCACCTAGGTGAGAGAACATACATATTATGAATGGACAGAGAAATATCCACACGTTCCAATTTCAAAGAAGGTGTAACCTAAGATCGATATGGCTTTACTCAAGGGGCACAAGCTACAATCAAGGATGATAAAAATAATTTTGTACATTGATTATGGAAAGTTTCACCTACACATCTCTAAACTAATTTGAACGTATATAATTCCTTCCGAATCTGACTTCAAAAATCAAATAAAGTGAAGAGTCGATCAAACCCCTTATTTAAAAAACACCGATTTGGTTAGTGTTCTGAGATTACAAACATCAAACCAAATCTGAATTAAACATTCCTTAATCTCTTCATGATACACTATAGGAAGGATTTAACAATGTTACTCAGCCAGTTACTTAAGAGGTTAGCCTAGTATCAGGAACATGTATGCGTAATCAGCCAATTCTAACACAAAGTGGAGCATAATAGCACGATCGTTCCTCACAAGAAAAGTTCAATCAGAACTACTTTACTAACCCAAATATCGACATCAACAAAGCCAACTCTAAAATTTTCTCAACCCAACAAGTGGAAAACTTCGATCTATTAAACCTTTAGTTCAGTCTTCCTAAAAACTTAAAGAAAAGACATAATACCATATAAGATCCGAACTAGAAGACTCACACAATAGATATTATCAACAAGATAAGTTCAAAATCTAAGTGTCTAGGGAAACAATTATCACAATTTTCCATAAAGACTTACTTTGAGAAATTAGTTGTTTTTTTACTAAAAAAGATAAGTGGATTCAACAAAACCTTCAATTTCGGTTTTCCATACAAGTTTGGATCCATAAAAAAAAATCCAAACACCCATTATCAAACCCCACTTCCATCAATCCCGTTCAAAGAAATGAAAATTTATACAGTAAGTTCCAGAAGAATCCCTCATTTACTATTCTCCTATAACAAATTAATTCGGAGTTCACAAAAATCTGAATAAAGTATAACATACATTTCACAATGGTAGTATAAAAATATTCACTAGGTAAAGATTTGATAGAGAAGGAATTCTTTACCTTCTAATAACCAAAACACAAAAACCCGATTTCGCAACTTGAAAAACATTTCAATTTCATAAACCCCCCTTTCGAATACGACAAGAAGGGTTTCACACATGTTCAACTTACTCAAATGCACAACTAATATTTTAAGGTGAGATTCAAACATTAATGAATAGGAAAAACCCATTTCCTACTTTAATCATGTAGAGATCAAGCACCTAGAATCTAAAAAACTCTCACAAGTTGTCACTTCGGAAATCATGGGTATTTTCTCAAATAAGGCAAAGGGTTACTAATACATTGGAAATCCTGACTCCTGTTGTGCTACTTTGCAAATAGATATTGTGGTCTTCTGTGGGTATAACACTGCATATCAGGGAAGTGCATGAATAGATATTTGTTGTTGGATGATTTTCGTGGAGATTGATAAGACAAACTGTGAGAGATCAAGACATCTTTGACATGCGTAACATGCGTTTAACAATTATCATATGAACTGCTAAAATAATCAGGATATTCAATCAACCAGAGATGCACATGATGAAGCCCAGGTTGCACTCTCAAAAATCTTGAAGTCAAGAACTCAATTAAACACAAAACCCCCGATCAAACCACGCTAAAAGGTGCCCCCAAAGGCTTACAGAAATCTCTACATCAAGGAAGTTTCAGTGAATTTTAAAGATTTGTTTATCCTCCTTATCAGATGAAGGCTCTTAATGATTATGATCAGTATGAATGCACTAAACTATCAACCTAGACTATAAATGGCATCCTGTGTGATTCCTAAAGACTTTTAATGCAAGAATTGCAACAAGAAAACAATAAAATTTATTTGCAGGCATTTAAACTTGATAACCAGACATATATTGCCTAAAAAACACATAGTTAATTCAAAAGCTTGTAAGATTCTCAACAAGGGAAGAGGTTACACGACAATCCAAAGCTGTGTGGTTGGGCTATACACTTGTAACCAACCCACATACATGATTTTCTAACACATGATACATTCACCTGTTGCTTTGGCAGATTTTTCTCAGAAAATTAGCTTTTTCTCAAATTACTCATTATTTTGCAACTCCTGACTTTTCAAATTTCTCAAAAATGCCTCATCTACCTCATGCCACTTGGAGTCCCTCTTTCCCCCAAGCAAAAATATTGCTAATGATCAAATTCGTTACAAAAACCCTCATGTGTTTATAACAGTGACATCAAACAGACAAACAACTCATAGGTTGCCATGTATGCACAAAAGGTTAAATTATTACACAAATTCGGACACTATCCCCATCGGGCAGTTTTTAATCATGCAAGCATGAAAGCATGCAAGCATCTTTCATTTATCATTTTTTTACATTTCCCCTTTTTTAAATTTTAACCTCTCGACTTTTGAATTTGACATTTATTCACTTTTTTTTGGGCCTGAGCCAAATTTCATCAAAAACACCATAGATCGAAGAATTAGGTCATGAAAATGATGCCAATAGTTCTCAAAAGGTTAAGACACACAAAAATCATATAAGATTGTGATGAAATTTGAGAAGAAATCATAATCCAAGTTTCCTGGAGCTCCCCCATGGCGACAAAAATAGATGATACATAGTATCATTGATCTTGTATCAAATTTAAATGTCTTCCCTCCACGTGGAAGATGAGATCCAAAAATAAGCTCATAATTACCTTTTTACCCTTGGATAAGGTGGGACACATGTCAAAATGTGACTATATTGGACCCATGCTTCAAAAAATGCCTTTACATCTGTTAAAAGTTTTGGAAAATTTTGCAAATTCCCCGCTCTCCTCCTAAACCGCACACATGTCCATATATGGGCCCCATTGAAAACCACAAACCAATTCAATCAATCTTTTCCACTTTTTCGAAGAAAGGAAATTTTTCCACAAAACCCCATAGGCCCCAAAACCTGATTATTCCTTGCCACGTGGCGCCTCCTCCGATTTTCGCAAGTCCAAAGTCTCCATTTCTACCTTCTAAAGCTCTCTGTAAATTTTTGAAAGTTTCAAAACTTCCACGGGCTTGTGCTCCTCCCTTGCCTACTTTAGAATGTCCCATGTGTCCATCATGGATAGGCTGCAGAGGCATGCTTCCCCATTTACACTTTAGCTCCTTTTGCCAAAAAGGAAAAATTTTACTTTGTCCCCTAAGGTCCGACCCTCTGCCTCCATTTTTTCTTTCCTTGGACACGTGTCACTTCCTAACTTTTTGCTGGACTTCGGGACAAAATTTGATTTTTTCACCCATTTGAAGTTAAAACTTCAAATTCATCGCAAATCCCACTGCCCTGTCCTATCTTTTCCTGGACACGTGTCCATCGATGATTTGTCGAGGGCTTTCGGGCCAAAAAATTCACTTCATCATTTTGAGCCAAAAATCATCAAAATTCTCTAAGTCCCTCTGCCATCCACATGCCCTTCATGCCACGGGTCCTCTCCCTATTCACTATGGGCCATCGGGCATAAATTTAATTTTGAAAATTTTTCATAGTGAAAGCAAAATTTCCTAAGGAAAGCCCGCCACCCGCCAACCCCCTAGCCAATAAAAATGTGCCACGTAGGCACTTCATTGCAGAAGGCGGAGCCACTGATCAAAGTTTTCCTTTTTCTGAAATTTCAAAAAATGATAAGTTAGAGACATTTCCCAATAACCCCTAACCAATAAGAACCCACCATGTTGCCATGACCTTGCAATGATAACTTTGACGGGAAAACAACACCCGTATGATTGTCAAATCATGAAAAATTTAAAGGATGCCCTAGAATTCAAAATTTTCAACAAGGATGCCCGATTTCTTGATTTTAAACCAACTGGAGCATGATTTGTCATTATTTTCAACCTTGGGATTGGGAAATTAATTGCATGCAATTTAGATTGTATAATTTTGATTTATCGCATGATTTGACAAAGGGAAAACAACACAACCCAAAAAATTTGAAAACACTAAGGTGCAAAAAGGGGCAAACTTGGAATATTTGTTCTAATTAGGGCAAAATAAACCAAATTTATGGGCATTTTTGAAGCATTCAACTAGAGGGGTAAAATTTTAAATCACTAATTTGAGAAATAAAATGTTTCTAAGAAAAATCAGACATGAAAAACTAGGGCACACTATGTAAGCTTAGAAATGGCACCAACAAGCGAGACAGCGGGGAAAAACATGGAAATTTTTCCCAAAATTATCTGAAACACAAAAATGAAAAAGGGACCCACTCTGCCACCGATGCCTCATGACACCACGTGGCATCACTTGATTGGTCACGGGTCGGTGAGGGCGGTGGGGAAAACTTGGAAATTTCTCCCACATTTTTTTCAAATGCTCTAAGTTTAAAAAGGGGTCCGCCCCTCCGCCAACATCTCCTAGTGCCACATGGAAGCCTCTGATTGGTTTGTGGAAGTAAGAAGGGTGGTGGGGGGAAAATTTAGAAAATTTTCCTAAAAATTTTCTCAGGCTCTAAGGGAAAAATTTGGGCCCGCGGGCCCGCCAAGGAATTTTTTCCCAATTTTTGACACTAAGTAAGAAAAACTTTAGAAGGCCATAACTTTTGATAGAGAGCTCAGTTTTGGGAAAACGAGGAATTTTTGGAAATATCTCAATATCCTATTTGTACAAAGAGCATTAGTTTTTTATTTTGATAAATTTTAAGGGGTAAATTTTAATGAAATGGCCTGCAGGCTTTTACAGTGCGAACTGGTAAATTTTAACTTGTGAGATTTATTCAATTTGATCTTCTTCCTCTGTCAACATGTAAAATAGACATGAAGAGTTATTATTAAGAGGAATTAGGATAATTTTATGAGGTATATTTATTTTATTGAATTCCAATTCGAAATTTACCATTTTCGACAGCAAAACGACTGTAAAAAATTTGAACTCGGTTTTGCTAGGTTTTGAAGTATTTCCTTTGAGTGTCTTTGTCTAATTGGATCATTTAGGGCCCTAATAATTCAATTTCATCATTTAATTAGTTATTTTATTATTGCAGGTTCGAATTGTGTATTTCTTTGTTTTGATAATTGCCAGTTTGAAATTACAAAAAATAGGGATCAAATTTTAATGGTTCTATTTGCCACTTTCTTCTTCCAAGTATTTAGAATATGTTCCAATTCCAATCTAGCACATTATTTGATTTAATCAAACCATTTGAAATCCAAATTACAATTTTGATTTCTAATCTTAACATTTTTCAAGGAGAACAGAGCATTATATTTTTCCTCACATGCATTTCTTCTTTTCAACAGAGATTTCAAACACCATAAATGATCAATTTCAATACAACAATACAAATTGAAAAAGGTAATGCAATCCTTTATTGATTCCAAAATGTAACATTACAACCTTTCTTATTTTATTCCTTCCAAAACATATATTATATACAGAATAGAATGATACATTTTCTTCTCACGTGCTTTCACTTTACTACTTTTCAAAACAGGGATTTCATAGTGTATGCTACACACATATTTTCAATGGAATAACAACATATGGAAAAGACAAAACCACTTCCATTAATTTAAATTAACTATTACAACTTCCTTTCCATTTGGTTTCAAAATGCAACATACAAAACACATATCGTTCTTTCACATTCTTTCCAAAATAGAATACAGAGTATAACTCTTTTACATTTCAATATACAACTTGCAATCAGTACAACATATTTCCATTACAAACATTTACAATCTCATCCACTTCAAGTGGGAAAGGTTATAATGAGATTTCATTTCACAAGGGACTGTTAAATTGTCTTTTCTCAGGTCCAAAAAGGAAACATGCAAACTCCTCATTCTTCCAATTTGATCACAACAGAAGTAGGGGAAAGTAAACACTCTCCACCCAACCAAGACATCCAATGAAGAGGATAATCCATCCTTCTTCATTGGCCCCTGAGCCCTAGCCACAATGCAATAAAATATGTGATCTAACTCATGGCAACAACATGCTTCCACAAACACAAGAGTAACATTTTCACAATAAGACATAGTTCAAAACAAAATATAGTTTACAACTACATTAAAACATGAAAAACAATACAAAGGATTCATCAAGCAAGCCAAAGGAGAAATAAACTATGGGGGATTTTTCTTATGCCTCCCAAAGGGGAAAATGGGTATCAACCCCTAAACACCTGAGAATAACCCACCAAATATATATGAGAATCATTTCAAAACCTTATCATGCCCTTATGCCTCCCCCAAGTACCCCTTATTCCTCACATTTTCTTATGTCTCCCCAACCTCTTATGGCACCCCATAATGAGTAAATAAATGCAAGAAGTTTCCTTGGAAGGTGGAACCCAAACCCCCACTCCCTCCACCCTTATACCTCCCTAAAACCACTTGTGCCTCCCTCAAGATAACCCCATAGTCTTCTCCTACACCATTCCTAGGCCATCTACCCAACATCCCATAGTGTATGCCAAAACATTCACACAAGAACATTTACATAAATACAAGAAGAGCATTTCAAGAGCCAAGATCCTACCTCTCCATGATGGAGTTGTTCCAAATTCCAAAACAACAAGCTTTATCCTAATGCAAGAAATCCAAAACAGCCAAGAAAAATCATGCAACAATCTTCCAAAAAAATCTCCAAGCAAGAGCTCTTAAAACAACAAGAAAATTCACCCTAAAATGAAGTCTCCAAAGTGAAGCAACCCAAAAAAAGGCAAACAATTCAAATTTTATAGAATAGGGAAGAGAAGAGGATGAGGAGGATCCATGTAGGATGCCACATCACACATCCTCAACCCCAAGCCCCAAAAGTCAACTTCATTCTCCAATGCATAATAAAATAAGTGGGTGAATAATATGACAGTTTACTTACACACTCAAATCCAACCCACACCCCAAAGGACTAAAATTAAAACATGGAAGAAAAGTGCAATTAAAACCTACAATAAGTCTTCCCAAAATGCATAATAAAAGTCTAATTTCAACTCCCCAACCTTAGGTATGGTTGGTAAATAAATTTAAGAGGTATGGGATAAGTTTAACTTGTCCCATGAGCCTCCAAAAATAGCCTCCAAGGACAAATTCTAATTTTTAAGAAGGTGGAGTGTTTCACACTCAAGAATTAACTTACACATCACTTACAAGGTCACTTACACATTACTTACACATTCTTACAACACTTTAAAACATGGCCAACAAACTCTATTAATTACATTCTTATGACATCTTTTCATTAATTAACTAAACAATATTACTCACAATATTAACACCACATTAAATAAATAATGAAAGAGTAAGTGCACCACATAAAACACATGCAAAAAATTAAACAAAAGGGACCAAATAAAAGAAAAACATAAAATCCCTTGGTCACATTTAAAGGTGATTCCCCCCTATGGGAATCCCTAATAAAAAATACAAACACACATAAGAAAACTAGTTTCCATGGTGACCTTGTTGAATATATATATATATATATATATATATATATATATATATATATATATATATATATATATATATATATATATATATATATATATATATATATATAAGTGTCTATAATAATCAGCATGCATCATATAAGAATCAAAGTCAACAATAATCCATGACCAAATATCTAACATCATACTGAATCAAAACTATAATAATGTCCACAATATAGTCAACAGTGTCATGATTAGTATCAAAAGGGGGTTAAAGGGAAGTGGGCACTACAATAGGTTAGAGATAGACCCCTTTTTGCCTTCGACAATCTTCACACCCAACACTCGTAGAGTATACAAATTAGATTAGGTTGCAACATGCATAGTTAGGAATAGATCTAAGGTAGGTCTAGCTTAACTTAGATTATAATCCCGTTAGGATAGATATTAAAGATCTAGGACTTAGGTTTTACCTTATATAGTCTTGAAATAGACCTCTACGCTTTTTACACCATTCAACATCCTAAGAGATTAACAAGAAGATTCGAGCACACTATTTATAGTAGAATGCAGATCAAGGAGCTCCAAGAAAGATCAATAAAATTGTGTACATTTAAGGACTCAATCCTTTACTTCCTTTCATTTCTGAATGTCAGTTTTTCATACAGATTAGAAAAGAAAAATTAAAGCATACCTTGGATCAATGGAATTTATCCAAGGTTTTTATATTATTAAGAGATAAATTTGCAACAACATTACTAGTTTACAACCTTACCTATCTCAAGCAGAATGGATTCCTTACAAGCAACAACATTTCAGAAAAATGAATCCAAGAACTGAATAGTTTATCCATTGCAAGCATGATTTCCAATAGTCCAAAGAATACTCCTTAGGAAAAATCACATGTCAACGTTTGTAATGCAAAGAGGAAAATTTAAGAATTTATCAAAGATGTTACATACTTCCCTCTTAAAAGAATCATCACCCAGATGATTTACTTAGTTACACAATTTACATTAAGAACACACCAAATTATTATATTACCTTTCAAATGTTCCAAACAAATCTATATTTTAATAATTTCCAAAATCAACGTTTACGTAGCTGTTTATTTTAAATTTGAAATGTTCTACCTAAAACTGGCAGATTTATTGACATAACAAGAATAAAAAAAAACTTAAACTTATCAGTCAATAGAATCAATCTTTTTTAAACAAATATGGGAAAGCAGTGTTCATATCTTCCAGATTTTCCCAGGTTACACTTTCTTCATTAAATTGATCCCACTCGACCTTACATTGTCTTATTTCATGATTTCTTAAGTGCAACTAGCGAGTTTCCAACACTTGTATAGGTTTAACCACAATTATTCCTGGGTCTTGGACCTATAAGGAATTCTAATTTAACACATGTGATAAATCTAAAATGTATTTCTTAAGCAAAGAAATCTGGAAAACATCATGCATTCATGACAAAGTAGGAGGTAATGCTAAACGATAAGCTACAGGGTTGATTACCTCAACAATTTCAAAGGGTCCGACATAAGAAAGTGATAACTTGGTAGCCTTACCAAAAGTTATAGAACTCTTTTTTCAGTCTAACCCAAAGAAATACCTTCTCACCAAGTTCAAATTTCCTATCAACTCACTTCAAGTTAGCATAACTCTTCTACCTATCCACTACTTCTTTCAAGAATTCACGAATCATTTCAACTTCTTGTTCCATTTCCATAAGGATTTCAGGTCCAACCACCTCTCTATATTCAATGCTATCCCAACTAACAAGGGTTCTGCATTTCCTTCCGTATAATGCTTCGAAAGGTGCCATCTCCAGAGAGGTGTGATATGTGTTATTGTATGTAAACTCAACTAATGGAAGGTAAAATTCCTATTTATACTGATGATCCATGCAATACATTTGTAACATATCCTCTAAAACTTGATTAACTCTTTCAGTCTATCCATTTGTTTCTAGATGATATGCATAACTAAAATTCAGCTTAGTTCCTTAAAGGTGTGTTAAGTGTTTGGAAAAATCTTGAAGTCATTCTTAGATATCTATCAGATATGATTAATTCAGGTACTCCATGTAAGTTGAAAATCTCATGTACAAACCTTTTTGCTAAAACAGGTGAATCATCCTTAAGATTACCAATAATAAAATGTGTTACCTTTTTTAGTGTATCAACAACAACTAAAATAACATCATGTTTATTTCTCGACATAGGTAACCCTTTTACAAATTTCATGCTTATCACTTGCCATTTGTATTGTGGTATGTTGTGAGGATACAATAAACCAGCTAGGTGTATATGCTCAGCTTTAACTTGTTAACATTCTAAGAAGTGTGTCACAAACTCAATCATGTCCTTTTTCATCCCTTTCTAGAAATATTGTTGTTTTATATCAACAAGCATCTTTTTAATACCAAGGTATCTAGAAAAAGGTGAATTATGAAATTCAACTAATAATTTATTTCTTAAATCATTTAGCAAAGTTATGTATGCCTTTTTTCAAATCGTAAAATTCCTTCATTATGAAAGTGAAAACCCTTATATCTCACATCATTTTGATCTACAGCAAGTGTTTTTTTTACTTGCTAAAAATAAGAATCATATTTCATAACACTTTTTACTTCATCCTTAAATTGATTTCTTAATGTTATAAGAGTAGAAATGTGCTTCCTACGGACTTAGAGAACCAGCTACCCTATTTTCCTTAAATTTTATGTAACTTATGTAAAAATTATATTAAGATAGAAACTCTAACCATATTTGTTGTTTTGCATTAAGATTTGGATGAGTAAAAATATACTTCAGCCCAAGATGGTCAGTTTTTAGTTCAAAAGGTTTACCAAGTAGATAATGCCTCCAAAATTGAAGCTCATGAACAATGGCAAAAAGCTCTAGATCATGTGGAGCATAATTCAGCTCATGTAACTTGAGTTTTCTACTTTTTAAAGCTATAACATGATCTTTTGTAGAAAAATACCTCCAAGACCTTCCTCAGATGCATCCATTATAATAGTAAAGTCTCCATTAGGGTCAGGTATAGCCAAAATAGGTGTTGATGTTAACTGATCCTTAAAAGTTTTAAATGCAGATTCACATTTCTCATTCCATACAAATTTCTTATCCTTTTTTTGCAATGAAGTTATTGGTGTAACAACTTTGAAGAAATCTTTAAAAAATTTCCTATAGTAACCAACAAAACCCAAAAAGCTTCTAACTTCATGTACATTCTTTGGTGCAAGCCACTCAGTTATAAATACAATTTTTGAGGGATCTACAACAATTCCTTCTTTGCTTATAACATGACCCAAATAGTGTACTTCCATGTCATAGAAAGAACATTTAGACAACTTACCAAACAATCATCTCTTCCTTAAGATTTCCAAGACTATCTTCAAATGCTCATGATGTTCTTCAATAATTTTAGAGTATATAAGAATATCATCCAAGAATACAAGCACAAATTTGTCCAAGTATTTTTGAAAAATATTATTCATTAAATTCATAAAAGTTGCAGGTGCATTTGTTAATCCAAATGGTAAAAATGTGAATTCATAATGTCCATACCTCATTCTAAATTTTTTTTTATGAATGTCCACATCCTTAATTCATAACTGATGATATCCAGATCAAAGATATATCTTAGAGTATACCGATGCACCACACATCTGATCAAACAAATCATCAATTCTAGGAAGTGGATATTTGTTCTTAATCATTGCCTTGTTTAACATTCTGTAATCGATACATAATCTAAGTGTACCATCTTTATTTTTCACAAAAATCACCGGTGCTCCCCAAGGTGAGACACTCGGTCTAATCAAACCCTTTGACAAAAGTTTGTGTAAATGAGCCTTAAGCTCTACTAATTCAATAGTAGTCATCCTATAAGGTTCCTTAGAAATAGGCTCAGCTCCAGGTTTGATTTCAATTATGAAATTAAAATCCCGTTTGGGGTGAAAGGCCTGGTAATTCATTTAGGAACACACCACTGAAGTTTTCATAACAATGGAAAATGTTCTAAGAAATCACTGTTTTCCTCAGTAGATTTGGAAATTTTTACTACATATAAGGTACAACCCTTATTTTTTGCCTTTATATGTTGCATAGCTGACAACCTACTAACAGAAATTTCACGTTTTACCCCCTGAATGTCTGTTGTTTTCTTCAGGTCATCTAAACAACTAATATGTGTTTCAAAATAGTCAAGTTTTACTTTATGCTTAGCTAACCAATTAACACCTATGATTACATCACAAGACCCCAAAAAATCAACATAAAGATCAACTTCCATAGAAAAACTGGGTAAATCAAGGACTACCCCAAAAAGACACATATTAACTATATGAATAACATTATTTCCATAATTTACAGCCCATGTTTTATCTATTTTTCCATTTTTCTTGTTAATTTTAAAGCTAATTTACTAGAAATAAAACATTCAGTAGCTCTAGTATTGAAAAGAATAGTTAGAGGTATGCCAAATAACTTACTCGAAACCTCTATGGGTGTGACTTACTTTTCAGCCTATTTTTCAGCCACTGCAACGTGTATCTTATGTTGTTGATTATGGTCATCCTTTTTCAAAGGACATTGATTTGCATAATGATCCTTGCCACAATTGTAACAACCTCCTATAGGTCCTTTTTTAGGCTCAAATTTATTTCCAGCCTTAAAGTTATCATTCTGACCTCCATAGGACTTCTTTCCTTTATTATTGTTCTTGGCAAAGCTATTTCATACATTAGCAATAGGCTTATTTGTTGTTGTTTTCTTATTATTATCTATTGTAAACTTATTTTTCATACTAAACTTTTTCCATGGTCCTTTCTTAGGTGTAAGAGATGATGAAGAGGAGTTTGGTAAACCATTCCCAGTAATTTTTTATAGTTAATTTTCCTTGGGCTAAGTTCTGGAATTCAGTCATTTTTTTATCATCATAAAGTTGTGGCAGCCAGTGTTGCCTAAAATAAATTTTAAATTGTTCCCAAGTAATATTGTATAGCTCCCACATTTTTATAGTCCTTAGTTGTTTGTTGTTCTCTTTACTCATAGGCATGTTTCGGCAGGGAGTTGATATATTTTGGACATTACATTAGGATATTTGATCATATTAGACATGTATGGAGATTTAGGCGTATAACGTCAATTTAGCTTGATTACTATGTTGTCACCTTATCTTATGATGACATGGATACTGACTGATATGATGCTGTTTTGAACCTCATTTATATTTGATGGATACTCAATTTGGTTACATGTTTGGATTCTATGGATGTATGTCACTTTATCAATATGTCTAACTCATGGTGGATTGTATATAATTATGCATGTTGTCACATTTTAGATTCTAGAATGATGATATGCTAGCATAAAATTCTTTGACTTCTTATTGATTAGTTGATTCACATTTTATCAGACAGGTGCGTTTAATGTGTGCAATGAGTGTGTAGGTGACAGGTCATAGGAGAACGTGGGATTCAGGCCAGCTACACAATTTTACATAAGCAGCCCACGAAGCTAAGTCCTAACTGTGTTTACTGTATGAGGCCTTAGTATTAGATTTTATTGTTTTGGGCACCATGAGTGACCCTCATTTGTAATGTAATATTTCTTGTAATATTAATATTTCTTAGGGTGTTTAGTTTGTGTTGTAAACTTGTTTTGGGGACTTAATGGCCCCACTTGCATTAAGTTTTGAGTTTGTATAATGATGTGTTTAATCAAAATGGATTAGGGTCACATGTGAACCCTTGGGTGGGCCCCACATCCTTTACCCTTGTGCCCAAATGTGCCAAACCCGAAAATTGGGGCTATTTTAGGCATTTTTAGTGACCCCTTTTTAGTTTGGGAGTTCACTTAGCATGAAAATGGGCTCTTGGACACTACCTAATAGGTAGGGGAGATTAATTTCAAGGCATAGAGGGAGTTTCCCTCCCATTTTCCCTCCCTTTGGTCACATCCATGTAAGGTGGATGGGTAAGTGTGCTTTATTAAAAGTTGCACAATTTGTTAAATTCAACTAGTAATTTCATTTCTTAAATAATTTAGGCAAAGGGTATGTAAAGCTATTTTATCCTTTCTCCCTTTTATTTTGAATCATTTGACCTTGAGTGAAGAAGGGGTTACATGTCACCCCCTCATTTATGAGGATTTGCAGTAAGCTCATGTTCAAATTTCCCTCATGGGGCTGAAAATAAGAATCAGATTCCATAACATACCTGGCTTTTTACTTGGAGACTTATGGATTTTGGAGCTAGAGCTTGCTGGATACAAGAAGAGGAAAAATTAGAGTTCCTGGATGACTTTAAGAGCATCAGGCTACCCTGATTTTCCTTTTATTTATGTAACATATATGTTAGAATGTATATTGAGATAGTTAAAATATAACCATGTTGCTTATGGGTGTGGCATTTCAAATTATGTTTGTTGTAAAAATATCCTCCATCCATCAAGATGATTAGTTTTTACTTCAAAAGGTTTACCAAAGAAAATAATTCCCTCTCAATCCTCATGTGCTATGAACAATGGGAAAGCCATGTAGATCATGTGGAGCATTATTCAGCTCAAATGGTTTAACTTAAGTGGTTCATATGGCTTGTTCCCCAGCTATGGACATGAAATCATTTGTTTGAAAATCCTCCAAGAAGGATTTGGTCAATGCATGGATTACAATAAGTAAAGTTCTGACATTAGGGTCAGGAATAACCAGAATAGGAGACCTTATGTTAACTGATGCATTCCAATGTTTTAAATGAATTTTAGAGATCTCTTTCTTCTCTTCCACATAAAGGTCTTACATAGTGTTCCCCTCTTTTTGCAATGATGTACAAATTGGTGTTACTGTTGTAGATATCTTGTAACAAATTGTCCTTATAGTGACTAGCAATGACTGGTTGAAGCTTCCTAACTTCATGTACAAAGTTGTGGATAGTAGTCCACTTAGTCCCATAGCTTATAGGGAGGCTAGCATTATTCCAACCTTGGAAAGGCAAATGACCCAAATGGGTGTTTAACACTTCCTTGGTCTCTTGAAAGAAAATTTAGATAACTTACCATGCAATTGTCATCGAGTCTTGGAGCTCAAGATTTCCAAGAAGTTGGAGTCTTCAAATGCTCTTGATGTTCTTTGTTTCAATCACTTTTATGGACTCCTTTTTCATTGTCATCTTGCAAAGACAAACAAAATGTTTTCCAAGTAATCTTGAGTAGTTTCATGTCATATAAATTCATAAACATTGTACAGGTGAGTTTGTTAACTCCAAATGGTAAAAAAATCTTGAATTTACAATGTCCATACCTCTTTTTAAAAGTTTTTGTTGCAATGTCCCCATCCTTGGGAAAGTCACAATTGAAAATGGATTATTACATATCGTTGATCTATCTTAGAAAATGAATTTGATGCACCACACATTTGATCAGGGAAGTTGATCTATGGAAATATCTGGGTAGTGGATTGATATATGTCTTAATCATTTCTTGTTAAATATTTGTAATCAATGACTATAATCTAAATGTAAAAAAACATTATTCTTGACAATACACTTTACAGGATTGCTTTTGAAAGTTAGTGAATGAGACACTCAGTTCTAATCAAACTTTCTTTATTGTTAAAATGAAATGAATAAATTTGTGTGAAATGAGCCTTGAGATCTATTATACCTAGTCAACATTGTCCCATAAGGTGCCTTAGAAATAGGCTTGGGATAACCAGGTCTTGGATTTTAGTTATGAAGTCAAATTCCCATGGTTGGGAGACCTGGTAATTCTTCTGAAAACACATCAATGAAGTATTCGTAATGTAGTGGATAATGGTGATCTAAGAAATCACTATTTTCCTGACTATATTTAAAATTTTTACCAAGATGCATAATATCTAGGTATAAGTCTTATGTATATATGGCATTCCTATAAATTGCATTAGCATGACAATTTTAATGCAGACCATGTTCATACTTTGAGATATCGGGCCTTAAATGTTTACTAAATTTCTATATAAGTCATATAAACTAACTAATAGGTGTAATTTCAATATATTATAATATGGGAGTTTATGCTCAGCTAAAAATTAATATCCTATGATTATAATGTTAAAACCCCAATAGGACCAACATATATATACTTTGTGGAAAAAAGGTAATTTAAGGAATGTCCCAAAAAGATAATACTAATTAATGAAAAACATAGGTTTCCATAATGTACGAGCCTCATGTTTTACTCCCTGTTCCATCCCCCTATTGCCGCCGCTGATGCTAATTTACCCTGAAATGCATTAAGTGCTCTAGCTATCGAAAAGAATCCTCCCAGCTATGCCTAATAACTTACCCGAAACCTCTCCATGGGTGTGACTCTGCTTTTTCACCTGCCATGGTTTGTACTCACCACTTGCAGCATGTCCCATCCTCCACAAAGTTGTTGATCTACCCCCCTCGATCCTGTTTTCAAAGGCCTTCCACCCTTGCATAATGCACACCTTTGAAAGATTCCAACAACCCCTCCTCTCTATTACCGCTTTTTATGGCTCATATATATATATATATAGGATATATAATTTATCATATCTATACCTCCATATGTATATATATGTATATGTATTTATTTCTTGATAATATATAATATATCATAAATTAGAAACAAGATTATTTAGATATTATTTTCTTAAACTAGAAATCTGTTGAACACTTTTCTTTTACCGAAGCTTCCTCCATAGGTCCTGTTCATGTAAGTAACCACAAAAGCAAATGAGAGAAGAATAGAAGGGAAAGAGAAACTTTAGAGAAAATTAGGGAAACTCCTTATGGGTAGAAATTTGAAATTAAGGGCCAATAGTTCCAACCCGTATGGATTTTTCAAGTCATGGCCACTTTATAGTGGTATGGGCTAGGGAAATATAAACCTGTCCCCCTAAATGTGAATCAAACAAAGGGGAAAATTTATGTAACTTAAAAAGTGTCTCATCATTATTGATACTGAGGTACATACTTAAGCCAGTTTGAATAAACAATTAACTTGTACTCTGTTAGCTATTATTAAGGCTGAGAAAACTAAAGCTGTATAAAATAAATTATTAACGATTTTCAATGAAGTGGACATTAGTAAACTAAACAAAAAAATTTAACCAAAATTTGTGGCATAAGCACCATTGTTGCCTAAAATAGCTTTTAAATTGTGTCCCAAGTCTGGCATTAATATTGGTTTCATCAATGTTCAACTCAACCTTACGGATGTCCCACCATGAAGATGCTTCATGGTATAGATGATATGCTCCCCATATTGCCTTTTTTTCTTCTAAGAAATTCCTTATCACAAAGTACTTCTCCATTTCACTGAGCCAATTGTCAGCTCCATCTCCTAATGTGGTGCCATCAAACTTAGGTGGAATTATCCTTTTGATATCAGTTCAGCTACTAGCCTTGCCTTTTTAGCTTCAAGTTTGTTTACATTATTGTTATCAACAGCTAAATTCCCCAAATTGGCTTTGTCCATAGGAGGTGGCTAATTTTTATTACCAACATCTTCTTCCTCCTCATTGCCCATTACTTGCTATTCAAGTATAGCCAAACGATCTCTTGTTTCCAACAAGGAAATAAGGATCTCATCAAGTTTTTGGGCAGTTGCTACTTCTCCACTAGGTGGTGGGTTGTTTGTAGCATTTCCTCTTGTTCTAACCATTTTCTGTTAACAAGTTTTATCATATTATGCGACACAATACATCCAAGAGTTGCAACCTTTAGCTCTAATACCAAGATGTAACATTTAAATTTTAAGACTTTAGAAACAACGGAAAAAAAATTACATAATGTTCTCTATTCTAAAGAATCATAATTTAAAACACACATTCCATGCCAATCAATCTCATAACATATAACCATATGCAATTGTAAATGAATCGGTGAACTACCGATCTCTCATTTCATGACTCAGTTTTTAAAATGATCTCTCATGTTAACTTTAAGTATTGAATACAACATGTGTACTAAGTATACATGGTTCGCTTACCATGTTCTGGGTATTGAGTGTCCTGTTTAAGAAACCTATCTAATTTTTTGTTACCAATATTCATTTGATATCTCATCTCTTAAACTAGGTGACATAGGACAACACAACCAGCAACTTGCGATACTTTGGCCAAATATTTCCAACATATTGTTCATGTTACTATTCCTAGATGACATACTCATCTAATGGAATATGTCCTTCACCCCACTCATTTGTTATCTAGAATGGTCTTTATTGACTTTCTGTTAGTTCACTTGTTAAGGTTTGACCCTAGATCTAGTTAGCAACATGATTTGGTATAGGAACTTATTCATGATGACTAAGAATATAAGACAATATCAATCGACCTAATTCAATTGGGTGTGTCTAGTTATCCTAATTCATCATGAATCACTTCCTATACTAAATCACATTCCTAATCTAACCTAGAGAGATACTAAGATCAAGTCTAAGTTGAGTAGATCTAGATGAACCAATGTTGAGGGGTGTTGCAACATGTCAATTACAACAATGTATCCTCGTGAAGACCTAGCCTTCATGAAGGTACAGTACTGTAATTAGCGTGTGCCAATATCCAACAAGACTATCCATCTTGATGTACACACCTCAAGAAGAGGTCATTTTCAACCTGTTATATTTTAATTAAGATTCAAATTACAACATTCCTACATAACCCTAATTCCAACAACCCTTATGTTTGTCATAAGTTATTGATATGTTAATTAATACAAAACTTCATAAGCTTAGGATTACTTTTATGTTCATTAACTTTTTGCTTATTGTTCAGTTAATTAAAAACAGAAACAACATCCATCATATAATTTACTTAGTACAACCCAACCATTCGTGGTGTGTTTAAGATCAAAAACATGTTTCATTATAGTAGACTTCATAGAGATGAAGTTAGATTTATTAACAATCTTATGTACAATACATTTGTTTAAAACCTATGGAGGTATTTCTCAAGAGGTGATGAACCTTCCTCTTTCTTGTTTAAGTGTTGGGGTTTATTATACCCTTTTTCATTTCACACTACATGATAGTTAATTTATACTTTCATTAACATCATTTAGTGAACCATACAAATTAGATAAAATAACATCCATGCATGCCAACTTAACAAGTTGCATTCAATTTAAGGGATATTGTAATTAAATCCCATCCCTCCAACTCATTTAATGTCAACCAGAAATAAGGATCCAATCAAGTATGAATGGAAACCATGAAGATAATTTTACAAATTTCCTTCATATAATGCACAAGAGAAATGAAATAACAATTTTAAGTAACTCCAAATATTTTTCAATTCATCATGGTAAAATACATATTTTGCAAGACTATGAATTTCAGACATATTTCATGTCAACCAGCATCAAGATCATTAAATAATACAAATTTTCTTCCTTCAGTACATTTCAATAATGAATCAGATTTCTCTATAAAATATCTAGAATTTAAGCAACCAATACATCATATAAGTTATTTCCTTCCTTTATCACTTACGAAGTCCATCTGTAAAAATTGCTAGCATGGGTCAGTTCATTGAACTGAGCATGATAAGCACTAAGCATTAAAACGATGTGCTTTCAACTAACTGTTTCATAAAACCAACTCTGCTTTTATGAAACAGTAAAGCCAAACAAACAAATAAATCATAAGTAATAACAACCATAAAAGAAGATAAGTTGCTCAGCCTAAAATAACATTAAGAAAATTTCATGATATAATCAACACTTTACAACATTATATTAGATAAGTAATATTTCAACCAATTTACTTATCTACATCAAATAAAAGTACTTACTACCTATTTCTTACATAATTCAATCTGAATTAGTAATACAGAACTAACTCCACTATTTTCCAACATAGAGTTACTTTATGAAGTAGGAACCAAAAAACTCAAAATACAAAATTCCATAAAAAGGCATCAACAGCCAAGTAAATTCCAACTTCTTGAAAGGTTTAATGGTGAGTCATCTATAACATAAAAATAAGATGTTCTCATTTCAGATGTTATACCCAAATTCATAGTCTACAATATAACCTAAGCTCCCAAGTTAGGTCACACCTTAGAATTAGGTAAATATTCACTCAACAAAAGGAATATAACATTAACGATCCAAAACAACGTTAATACTTTCAATACAAATCAAGTGAATAAGAGAGAAGTATCAATAACTACCTGATGCATTCTAAAGAGTAATGCAATAGACCGATCTAATTATAAATATATACTAGATTACACAAAAGAGGAAAGGATAAACTCAGATATAAAATAAGAACTTCCCTTCTAATTCGGTTAATCTGAATATCATTTTACAAATAAGACAAAGAGAATACAACACAAATCTCTTACAGTTTCCAACGGAGAAAGTAATGACTCTTTACCTCAGAGAATAAAAGAGAAAGGAGTCAAATGACATGGTTAGAGGAGGATTCCAACATTCCTTCACAAGAAAATATGGTCATAAAAGGATTGGTACAGACCCAATCATAACATCCTTAAACTCTTTTAAACATAGAAATGATGCACCAAAAACCGTTAGACTCAAACATGCGATTGTAAAATGTAGTTCGGGTTTCAAAATAAGGTTCACCCAAACACGAAGAAAAATTATTAACAGTAATATTATTCTCATCAAGAAAGATATGTAATAACAAGAATTTCTAAACTACTTACAGGGAATTAACAGCTTCCAACAGTCATTAAAAATTATCAAAGTTTTAGTCAAAGAAACCATATTCTTTCCCTACCTTCAAGATGATAGTGCAACAATCGGTGAGAAAGAATCACATTTGAATCCTCACAGAGGTAAGAGAAATACATATTATGAATGGACAAATAAATATCCATCACGATTTGATTTCAAATAAGGTGCAACACAAGATCGACATGGCTTAGCTACAGGTTCACAAGCTATCAATCAGAAATGATAAAAAAAACTTTTCATTACATTTATATGGATAGGTTCAACTGCACACCTCTACTAATTTGACAAGGTATATCATTACTTCAAATCTTACTCAGAGATCAAAGAAATTAAAGAGTCTAGAAAAACCCTTATTCAAAACCGATGTGGTTAGTTTTAGATTATGAAACATCAACCAAAAGTATGAATAAACATTCCTTAAAGCTTCACGATACCACTATAGGAAGGATTTAACAAGTTACTCTAGCAAGTTACTTAAGAGGTTGACCCGGATTAGGAACAAGTATGCTTAATCAACAACACCTAACTCAAAAGTGAAGTAGACAACAAGATCATCCTCAAGAAAGTTCAATCAAAACTACGTGAATAACCCAAATATTGACTCAGACAAAGCCAAATCTCAAAATGTCCTCAACCAAATAGGACTTCATCTAGTAACCTTTAGTTCAGTCTTCCAAAAACTTAAAGAAAGACACAATACATATAAGATTAGAAAGAGAAGACTTCACACATAAATATTATCAACAAGATAACTTCAAAATCTAAGTTTCCAAGGAAAAATTATCACATAGTTTCCATAAAATAACTTAATTCGAGAAACTCATTTTTTTTTAACTGAAAAGATAAGGTGATTAAAAAAACATTCATTCTTGTTTCCATACAAGTTGCATCCATTAAAAAAATAAAAAAATCCAAACACCCATTATAAACCCAGCTTCCATCGAATACCGGCTTTGAAGAAATGAAAATTTATACAGTGAGTTCAAGAAGAAGTCACTCATTTACTATTCTCTATACGAATTCAAGTTCATACAACTTTGAATCAAAGTATACATATAGTTCCAATAGGAGTAACAAATCTTCAACAAAGCAAATATGTGATAGAGAAGGATATTATTTTTACCTTCTAACAACCAAAACAAAAAACACAATTTGAAACTTGAAGAAACATTACATTTCCATAAACCCCCTTTCGAACAGATGAGCAAGGTTCACACATGTTCAACCTTACTCAAATCACAAATAGATTTAAGGTGATATCTAGCATTAAATGAACAGGAAAACAACCCATTTCCTACTTTATCAAGAAGAGATTCTTTAGAAGAAATATATATAATTTTCAAGAAATATTTTATGGTAACCATACCAAAAATAAAAGACCCATTTATTTCACGAGAGCAGAATTGTTTTAATGAAGACATTTAGAGAAAATTAGAACAACTTAATAGATAGAGCCTGTCATGCCTGATAGTGCTTATGTCAATTCAAAGAATATTTCCAGTCGAGCCTCCACAGTTCCTTCTTCTCGAAACAAAGTCAACAACCAAAACATTCTTCCTCATATGCCTCTTATACCTCCATTGGATCGAAAATAGTCCAAAGGATCTAAAAATAGAAACAAATTGCAAATATAACTACTGGTTCGAAGAACTAGATATCTCCATGCAGAGTAAAAATCAAAATGCATGAGTAACCAAACAACCCCCAAGAAATCTTCTCGCATGATTTCCAAGGAAGTTTGCTCGTTAGAACTAACGACCATTAATGCCATCAAACTCCACTTTCCCACTTATATCTCCATGTAACTTCCATCTAAAGTTGATGAGTCCAGTTTCAAAGATATCATGCATCACTTAACTCTAGTGATGATGCTAACTAGAATTCCCTCTAGTTTCCATGCCTCTGCTAGAATGATAGTACTACAATTTTTAAATTAAAAATCAAATCACATAAATGACATCGAAATTGTTGCCTCTGCCTTACACTTCCCATGGGACCCCTCAGGTCCTCTTCCATCCTTATATTAGTTTAGGTTAAATAAACATTAGTTTAGGATCTGACCTTAGGTTAGATAGAAAGTATTCACCTTAGGTCATTTTAATATTGCCATAAGTTACAAGCCATCATAGATTTAAACCATACCCCATAATAGTTTAATATTAGGTAATAGGTTATAGATAGACCTCTCTTTACCTTAGAGGATCCTCACACCCCATGACCGTAGAGTATACAACTTAGATTAGGGTGCAACATACATAGTTGGGAATAGATCTAAGGTAAGTATAGCTTAACTTAGATTAGAATTTAAGTTAAGATAGATCTTAAATATCTAGGGCTTAGGTTTTACCTTTTTTAGTCCTAAATTAGACCTCTATCCTTCTTACGCCATTAAGCATCCTAAGAGATTAACAATAATATCTAAGTGCACTATTCACAGTAGAATGTAGAGCAAGGGCCTCCAAGAAATATCAATAAAATATTGCACATTTAAGGACTCAGTCCCTTACTTCCTTTAATTTTTGAATTTTGGTTCATCATACATATCAAATAAGAAGAATTAAATCATACCTTGGATCAATGGAATTGATCCAAGGGTTTGTTATTATAGAGAGATAAATTTGCAAACAACATTACCATTTTATAACATTACCTATCTTAAGAAAAATGGATTCCTTGTAAGCAACAACATTTCAGCAAAATAAATCCAAGAAAAAAATAATATTATCCATGGAAAGCATGATTTCTAACAATCCAAAGAATACACCTTCTTAGGAAAAATCACATACCAACGCTTTTAGTGCAAAGAGAAAAAATTTTAACAGTTTATCAAAGATGTTACAATAATAGGATTTAATCCCATGATGAATTTTTCATATCTTGAACTTCTCTTCAATGTGATACTAAGGTACTTACTCAAGGAGTTTAGTAAACCACTCCCAGTATTTGGTTAAAGTTAATTTTCCCTAGGACAAGTTTTGAAATTCAGTCATTTTCTTATCATAATAAAGTTGTAGCTGCCATCATTTCCTAAAATACCTTTTAAATTGATCCCAAGTAATATTTTTTTCACCAATGTTTAGCTCAGCCTTATGGCTATCCCACCATGAAGAAGCGTCATGGGAAAGCTGATAAGATCCCCATAGTGCCTTAGTTTCCTCTGAGAAGATCCTTATTGAAAAGTACTTCTCCATTTCATTTAGACAATTCTTAGCTCCATCTCCTAATGTAGTGCCATCAAACTTGGGTGGACTTCTCCTTTTTATATCATTCATGAGTTTAGTTTTCATCCTTTCCTTTTTATTTTCAGGCTGATCAGGTGTATTAGGATTAACATTGGCTGCATTATTATTATCAACGCCTAAATTTCCAATAGTAGTGTTGTCCATAGGAGGTGGATGATTGTTATTACCAGGATATTCTTCCTTCTCCTCATTTCCCATTACTTTTTGTTCAAGTACAGCCAAATGATCTCTTGTGTTTAATAAGGCAACAAGGATCTCATCACGTTTTTGGGCAGTAGCTACTTCTCCACCTGGTGATGGGTTGTTTGTATATTTTTTTCTTGTTCTAGCCATTTTCTTATTTTCTATTAACAAGAAAATTTAAGTTTTTATTAGATTATGGACACAATAAGTCCAAGAGCTACAATCTTCAGCTTTGATACCAAGATGTAACGTTATCATTTTAAGACCTTAGAAACAAGGAATTTTTCTTTTTATACGAATGTACTCTGTTCTAAATAATCATATTTTTGAAAAAAATATTCCATGCCAATAAATCTCATAACAGAAAACCATATGGAGCTGTAATGACTCGATGAAACACCAATCTCTCATTTCATGACTCGGTATCATACCGATCTCTCATATTGACTCATTGAATTGTATATTAGGTATACTTGGTTCTCTTACCCTTTTCTGGGTATTAAGTGTCCATTTTAAGAGGCCTCTCTGAATATTTGTTACTAATATTCATCTGAAATCTTACTTCTCAAAATAGGTGACATAGGACAACACAACCAGCAACTTGCGATACTTTGGCCAAAGATTTCCAACATACCATTCATATTAATATTCCTAGATGAAATACTCGTCAAACAAAATACATCCTTCACCCCACTTCATCTGTTATCTAGAATGGTTTTACTGATTCTTGTCAGTGTACTTGTTTCAGGTTTTACCCTAACGAAAGGTAGCAACATCATTTAGTGTAGAAGACTACTCGCGAGGACTAAGGATACATAGGAATACTCGATCGACCTAATTCAATCACATGTTTCTATTTATCCTAAGTTATCAAGATGTCCATGACACTAAATCATACTTCTAACCTAACCTAGGGTGTAACTAAGGACAAGTCTGAGTTATGTAAATCTAGGTGATTTAACCCTGAAGGGTGTTGCAACATGTAAATTACAGCACAATATCATCACGAAGACCCAATTCTTCACAAAGGTACTTCAATGCAGTCGACGTGTTCCAACATCCATCTGAGTCATCCCATCTAGATTTACATATCCCTGAATAATTTAATTACTTAATTATTTTCTATAATTAAGTTCTAATTACATCAACCCCTAAGATTGCCAACTATCATTGAGTTGTAATTGCTTTGTAGAAACATCAAGATTGCCCCTTTTTGTTATTAACTTCCTACTTTAGGATTCAGTTTAATAATACAAAGTCAACAATAAAATAATATGGTTCACTCAATTTACTCATCCATTCTTATCTTGTTTAAGTTTCAAATTAGATCCCTTTATATTAGGCGTCATTGAGATGAAGTCTACTTGTTATATGTTCATGTTTACCTTTCAAGGTATTTTTCAAGAGGTAGTTCATCTTCCTCTTTCTTATTAAGAATTAGGGTTCATTGGAACCCCTTACATTATTCAAGATATCATAATGAATTTGCACTAACACCATTTTATTAACCCATATTGATTTAGTTAAATGATCAGCCATGAATTCCAACTTGGTAAGTTGCATTTTAATAAAGGGATAGTGTATCTAATTCCCTTACCACCTAATTCATTTTAAGTAAATTTAAAGGATTCCATATTGATATAAATATGAGAGAATAAAGATAATCCTATAATTCCCTTTCACACAGTGTACAAAGAAAATGGCACATCATGTACTAATAAACCCACAATCTTTTCCATTCATCTAAGTGGAATACACACTTTACAACTCCAAACATGTTAGACATTTTTAATATCAAAAAGTATTAATAAGCTCAATTAAGAAATACAAATTTTCCTCTTCAAATACATTTCAATAATGAATCATATTTCCTCATAAAATTTCCCATCTTTCGGTAAACAAAATTAACATCATAAAAGAACTTTTCTCCTTTTATCACTTATAAAGTCCATCTACAAAAATTTCTACAATGAGTCAATTCATTGAACCAAGCATGATAAGCACTAAGAATTAAAACAACATGCTTTCAAATAACTTTTTCATAAAAATAACTCTGTTTTAAAGAAACAGTTAAAGCATTACAGAAAGATACATCTTAAATAAATAACAATCATGAAAAGAAAAACAAAGTGTTAAACCGTATTATAATTAAATAGAGATCATGGTGCAATTAAAACAATGTTCAGCCAATGATTTCATAAAGATTAATATCAAATAGGTAATATTCCAACCAACTTACTGACCGCAATTCTACTATAGATATTTATGGTTCATCTCTTGATTCATTCTATCCAAATCAAAGAAAGATACTAACTCTAACATTTCATACAATAGAATTATTTTTAAGAATAAAAGTTCCATAATACTCCATGATAATTTACCCCATCCTACAATATATAATGCAAAGCTCATTTAACTCAATGATGAACTTTAGGATGAACCAACAACACCTCAAGCAAGAGTTTCATAATAAGGAAACTAAATACAAATTTAAGGCCAACTCTAGCCTAAGTTATGGGATTCACATCAATAGGTTTGATAATGGATATACATTAAATTTACATGCACTTATAATTGGTCACACGTAACAATAATTATATCCCTATCAAGCATTAGTCAGGGAGAAGAAAGTAAGACTTATCCTCCTATTACCCATTCTACAATTCCTTCCATCTAATGTAACCAAACAGGTCAGCTCCATACACCGGAATAAAACATATGAAATAATGAACAAAAAAGAGAGAGGGAGACAGCTTCTATCTTCCTTTAGAGTTTGAAGATAACAGAGTGGAATTCCTTAACTTAGAATAAAGAGAAGGAATGACTTAAAGAAAGATGAGATAAGATCTCATTATTCCTTACCAAAAAGAGGAATACATATCGGTATTAGAAGAACTAAGATAGTTCCGATCGATAGATCATTCCACTCTAGCGATTATTAAAAACACACAATAACTTATTCGATACATAATAGAGATATATGACTGCAACATTAATATTCAAAACTGATGATAAATTTCTCTCAAAATACAAACAAGAATTTCCATAGTAGTACATAAGTTACTACCAAAAAGAGTTATTCAAATGATTCAGTTAGAAAAATTACTTGAATCAACAAATAACTACTGAACCTTTTAATTAATCCCTAACAACAATAACAATAGTCTAAACATTTCTCAAATTTTCCCAAACAAGAGAGAGAAATATTAGCATTAGAATAATTTATTCTTATGCGACCACAATTTATTTTCAAGTGTCATCGCATATAAATCCTACCCACCCTTTGATGGTAAAATGAAGAAAATGAATACAAGACATAACAGTCACAAATTACAGTCAAGTCAGCCCAGATCCCCAACTTCACAAGACTCAATGGAAAAGGCTACAGGTTTAAGAAGTAAAGAACCCAACCCAGATTCGACCATGAGGGAAAAACAATATAAAGTGACATGACCCCAAGTCAGGTGCTAAAGGTTGAGTTCAAAAAGAAGAATAAAACAGAAAATGTTCCAAACCATCTCCATAAGATAGTCAAGACTCAACTAGTCGATAATTCAACTTAAATATCCCATTCCCATAGTATCATCTATAAATCAAAATTTAAATTAAGGATCCAATAAATCAAACAAAAGGAACCGATAAGGTAATTCCTATAGCACAAAATCTCATTTTAGAAAATATGCATTAACATTTGATAAGCCTTAACAAATCTTCTCATAACTTACAGGTGTAAGAAACAAAAAAATGGACTTCATTAAAGTCTAAGCAGGAGATGAACATGATTTAATCAAGTTTGAAGTATGGGAGAACAAAATCGAAATGTACTCCTTTCCTAACAGTGACTTCTACTATCTAACTTCTGAATAGTTCCACTAGAGTTCCCAAAATCAAATCATCTCAAGCTCAACAAAAGTAGAACATGTTACAATTATTTCCCAACAAAAAATGACTCCCAAAACATTGAATCAGGCTATCTATTTTAGCATAGTTTGAACATATGTTATAAAATTTTAAATCAACTCAAGCTCAATAGAAGGTAACACATTCCAAACGTTCACCTAATAAAAGAAAGAAACCTATATCCTATCATTATCAAATAGTGAACCCCTCTATTCCATTTTTACATAGTCAACAGAAGTTCATAAAATTTGTCAACATTCCAATTCAAACAATGGTGAAAGCATGATTCACTCATTTATCCAACAAGGAACAAACCCATATCTAAATTCCTCAAAGAACGAATTCAAGCAAGAGTATACAATGAAAAACACAAGCATGAAAGAAATATAAACATCACATAAAACCCATTATTCTACAATATCAGATTTGTTTTAATGAAAACACTTAGTAAAAAGTAGAACAATGTAATGAGTAGAGCCTATCATGCATGATAGAGCTTCTTATCAATTTGTAAAATATTTCCAGTTGAGCCTCCATAGTCTCTCTTTTTCCAAAGAGACGTCAACAAATCCAATATTCCTACTTCCTCTTATACCTCCACAGGATCCAAAAATATCTCAATAATTCCAAGAATATCGAAGGATCAAAAATAGAACTGGTGGTTTGAAGAACCAAAACCCCATGCAAAGAAAAAATTGAAATGAACTAAAGATCAAACAACCTTCAAAAAATTTGTGTTGCATCTCTCCTAGGAGGTTTCTTCATCATAACCAAGATCCATTAATGCAAAAGACTATCAATTTTCCCTCCTTTTTCTCCATGCCACCACCATCCAAATTTGGTGAGTTTTGTAATTCAAAAATGCATGCAATTTCCATTTAGTGGTGATGCCCACTAGGCATCCCCTAACTCCCCATGCCTCTGCCAAAAATGATAGTTCAAAAGTATTCAAAACCCAAAATAAATTCTCATTAAAGCCTTCAAAATCAATGCCACTGCCCTTACCACTTGCCAAGTAGTCCATAGGTACCTCTTAGGTTAGTATTATTTTAGGTTAGATTATCAACCTTAGTTCCTAGGTAGGTCTTATTACCTTAGGTTAATTTTATTTTCCTTAGGTTTTTTTAAACTCCACAACCATAAAACATACCAAATTAGGTTAGGGTATCAACCTTAGTACTTTAGTAATAGGTCTTAGGTTCTTGGCCCTATCATGCTATTCAATGTTTTAAAGTATTTAACAAGAAGGACCAGACTTACTAATTACCGCATGATGTAAATCAAGGACACCTAAAGTTGGTTCCTTTAATTTTATAAACAAAATATGACTCAGTCCCACTTCACCTTCCATTTCAGAATGCCAAGTCAACCAGACAAATCGGGTAAGGAGAACTGAAGCATACCTTGGATCAGTGGACTTGATCCAAGGTTTTGCTGTCAACACTCAATAGTTAAGACAACAATAGTACAAGATTGTAATCCCCCTTTTTTAAATGAATTAAATTTTTACAAAATATTCATGGCCTCATTTTCAAGTAATCATAAATTAAAAAAGTGAACCTCTTCATAGTAATAATTTATCCATTGCAAACATGATTTCAAAAAGTTATAAGAGTACACCTTTTTTAAGGCAGATCACATGTCAATGTTTTCAATGTCAAGAGGGAAAGTAATCAAAGTAATATTTTTGTTAAAGATGTTACATAAAACATGTTTTTTTTTAAATGGAATATTTCTTTTCACGTTTGGTTTTTACCCCTCATGGGGTTTCCATGTAAAATCTTGTCTCTATGTTTATTTCATTTTGTATTTTATTTATAATGTTTTGTATAATGTATAATGTTTAATATAATTTATTTAATTAATGTGTGACATGGTTAATAAATTAACCCCTTAGACCTATCATAGTACCAGAGCGGGTTTAAATATTTTAGTTAAATAAATTAAAACACACAATAGTTTGGTTCACTAGACTATGGAAATATATCACCCCTCTCCCTCAATTTTACCACATCCTTTCTCAATTCACTCTCCAAATTTGTAGCGTGATTTTTTTTTTGAAAGTTTATTATCATGTTGGAATTATTATTTGGGACCAATATCCAAACGTAAGTAAGTTTTATTTGTTTAAATAGTTTGCAAATTTTTAAAATACTTTTCCTATGTTTCAAATGTACAGGAATAAATAAATATTAAAAGTTATAGTGGAAGGCATCCTAAGATGGAGACAACCTTCCACAAAATTTTGCATCGATTTTTGTGATTGGTCGGGATGAGGAGAATATTTTGTATGTGGTCAAATAAATTGGTTATTTCTAACTCTAAATAAAACCTTATAAATATTGTTGATGTGATCCCCCTCTTATTCGCATGTTTTTATAAAATCATGTAGATTTATTTTTAAACTATAACCTTAGTTAGTAAAATTTAAACCTAATACCTAATTAAAATGATCACATGATTTTAAAAAACCTAAATCTATACACTAATCATGACCCTTTTTATAAAATTTAAAATATTTAAAACCTTGGTTAAAACACCACAGTAGCATATGTATTGTGGTTCATGTTTGAATGCTCCATGATCTCCATGTGGACATTATCTTGGATTAGGGAATTTTTTTTGGCCACTAACCTAAACCTAAATTCAAATGCCACCAAAATTGGAAACATGATGCTCTATGAGGAGAGGTGAAGTTTTTGAAAAAGTGACTTCTTTTTATGCACACGATGGTTTTCCAAAATGCTTCATTTTGAAGGAGTTGTTTGTAAAGAAATTTGTAGTTAAAATAATTTATATATATGGATTTTAGAAAATAATTGGTGGTTTTATCAAAATTGGATCTCCATAGTGTTAAGCATAACCTTCCAAGATTGAAAAAGGGAAAAATAAATAAAACCGCAGGTAGCCAAAAAACTTCCACTGTTATCCAAGTTACCTAGAGAGTGAAAAAAATGAAGGGATGATCCCAATAAAATAAATAATAAAACATTTATGTATTCCTCTTTTGTATGGCCACCACACTTATAATAAGGATGTATGTTTTTCAAAAATTTACACAAAATCACAATACATTAAAACAACTCATAGAAATCCCATATAGTTCATGAGGAGCATGTGAATATTTATTACCCCTTATGGCCCCTAATAGGGTTTTACCTCTAATTTATTGTTTCCCTCTAATTTAGTTAGAGGTTCTCTAAGTGCATTTGGCACAGAATCACTTTCCATCCATTAATAAGGCTTGTTTTCTATAAAGTAAAATAAAAAATAATAATTCTTGTTAAAATATATATATACTAGTGAGGTTTGACCCCACTAATCTTACAATGTGTTAGGCCTTTTCACAAATTTCTTATCCACTTGTGCTAATTGTATTCTCTTATTTACACTTGATTTCTATGCACATTGACACCTCATTTAGATAGATCTAAATGCTCACCAGAAGCATGTGAAGCTACCATGTCCCTCCTTTGTATTTCTTGTCAAGATGTTAGCACGTAGATGCATGATGATAGATAACCAAGTGTTCATTCAATCATAAGAACTTATTTCATACATTCAATTGGAAACACATGATATAAAAAAACATAATAGATAAAATAAATATTAATATCTACTTCACTATGTAATCACCATATTCAGACACATCAATGACCATAATCCAACCTCCATGATCCATTAATAACACAGTCTTACATAACAGAAACTGAATACATAACACTTAATACTAGTGAATACATAATCATTTGTGCAAGTATATCAGAGAAACATAACATCAATGATTCATCATCGACGTGGTACCAAAAAAATTAATATATAACAAATATATATATATATATATATATATATATATATATAGGGGTGGGGAATTTCCCTTCACCACCTATGAATTCTCAAAATAGCCATGCGTACATCTAAAAAGAGTCATAAATCATTCATTATTTTCTATCAATCCTAATAATATATTAACCCTATAAGTAAAATATGATTTAATCCTATCATTAGATAGATCCTTGCATGGCCTTTCATCTTTTCTCTGCATGTGTTTTATCCCAAAATAGACATTCCTTGCTCATCAAATCTCCTCACATTTCTCTAGATCTTAACCATTTTCTTGATTGGCACTGTAACTCGTTATTTTCTATTTTCATCCCATGGTCCAAAAAATTGGATAAGTCCCAAAAGTTTCCTTCTTAGGAACTATCCTTCACACACTATCCAATCTATTCTACACGTGTCACTTTGCGCCTGCCTTGTGAGTGACAAGAACTTAGTCAAAACAACTGTCCAACATTACCCCACACTATACTAGATTTTTGTTCTCACGAATATCTTGGTCACCCAAAAACATAAGTAATCACCAAAAAGATAATAATTTAATGCCCAAAAAGAATCATCGCACCTTCTAAAATTAACTTAGGCCTTAGGGTGTTGAAAGAGTTATGGGAACTCAACATTTATTTCACTTTCCACTTTCTTCCACTCATCTAGTTCTGCCAATTATTTCCCGAGAACCACCTCTACAATTCCTGGTATTTGTTCAGGCACAAAATTTTCAAATCTACTCCTGAGCTCCTAGATAACCACAGTCAATTTTGCAACTACACCTTTAATTATATCCATGTGCTCAAGCACCATATTCTGAAATTGTTTGATCTGTAGATCCATTTTATCTCTTTTCTTTTTCTCTCCAGGAACGACCCATATGTGCCTCTTCTATCTCCTCAACATCAAGGCATGCCTTGACCAGGTTCTCCAAACAGCTCTATCATGAGATATTCTACCTTTGTGTTATCCCCCAGTGTGATGTACTTTATTATCTACAATGCTTCATGGATTGGAGGCTTAGTAGAGAAATAATCAAAATTTTGGATCACACATGTAGTCATCACCTGTCAAATTATTTTTTCTCTTTTTAACTCAACATGGAAATACCATGCACATGTGCAACCATGCAATGTGGAGTATAACTTGTGTACTTAAAGTTATGGTGGTAAGGCCTCCTTACTTGGTTCCCATGATCTCTCACGCTGATGGACGTGATGTGAGGTGGGAGACTTCCCATAAAATTTGTATTTTTTTGTAGGTACATTTCTCTAATTAAATCAAGTAGAAATGGAAATTCTCACTTATCAGCATTACAAAAGGCTATCTATATGTGTTTCCCACCAGAATTTTATAATCATGTGCAAGGTATAGACCAAAATGTTTCTTATATCCCATTCATTCTATCACTAAGTCTCCATAGTGCATGGGAATGTATTAAGATTCACTTCACCAGTATACCTTGGTACCTGAGATAATCCCAACCACCTCCCCATGCATGGCCTGATTATGCTAGTGACTCATCTTTTAACCTCACACCCAATTAGTTCATATGTGTCATAGGCCCTATTATCAAAAGAAACAATGTAGATGAGGTATAATTGATGTTATGCGGCTATGATGTACTTGCACACATGATTTTGTATTCCCTGGTATTGGTTGTTATGTATTCAACTTCTATTATGTAATACTCTATTATTAATGGAACATAGAGGTTGGATTATGGTCATTGATGTGTCTAAATATGGTGATTAAATAGTGTGGTTGATCTTAATAGTTATTTGATCTATTATTTTTCCTTATTACATGTGTTTCCAATTGAATGTATACAATGAGTTCTTATGAATGAATGAACACTTGGTTATCTATCATCATGTATCTACATGCTAACATCTTGACAAGAAATACAAAGGAGGGACCTGGTAGCTTCACGCGCTTTGGGTAAGCATTCAGATCTATCTGAATGATGTGTAAGCACACATAGAAATTAAGTGGAAATGAGAGACTACATTTTGGTGTTGCCAGGAATTTCCCTTCACCACCGATGCATTCTCAACATAGCCATGCGTACATCCAAAAATAGTCATAAAGTGGGCATGATTTTTTATCAATCCTAATAATATATTAACCCTATAAATAAAATCTTATTTAATCCTATTCTAAGATTGATCCTTGAATGAAATTCCATCTTCACTCTACATTTTCTTTATCCCAAAATAGAAATTCCTTGGTCGTCAAGTCTCCTTGCTGTTCTCTGGATTTGAACCACTTATTTGATCGTTACTCTAACTCATTATTTTCAATTTTTAACCTATGCTCCACAAAATTGGCTAAGTCCTAGAGGTTTCTTGCTTAGGCATGAGCCTTCAAACACTATCCATTATGCTCTAAGTGTGACCATAGATGCTTTCCTCACATGCACCGTAATACCGCACACGTGTCATGGACTTATTCAAAACAACTGTCAAACAATAATAGAGAAAAATGTATGGGTGGCTACAATTTTAATCTTAATCTTTAAAACTTTTCAAAATACTTGAAAATAAATTCAAACCTTTATAAGGTTATCTAATACTACTTATCTTTGCATGAAATATGCATGGTAATTATTAACAATGGTTGTCTCATCAATATTACTCACATTTTCATTATGAGTTGGTTGTCAAGGGTGAATTACTTATCAAAAGGGTAAGATTTTATTTTGTTTCAATTCAAATACAATTTTTTACCACATTATACTCCATCTAGTAGTATGTTAGGGAACATAAAATATAATTATGAACCATGTACCTTAGATATGTCATGGATACTCTATATGGACACTCTTCATATTTATAATGGATATGTCATGGACACTCTTCATATTTATGATGGATATGTCATGGACACTCTTTATATTTATAATGATATATTGTTCCACATGGTCATATCTATCTAGAGGTATCCAAAAATATTATTATTTTATTAGGTTATTATGTACTTTTAAATAATATGTTGATATAATTAATATTAAAATTTAATTCCATATTAAGGATTAAATTTGATGGCCTTGTATGCTTATGAAATAAATCTTTTGGTATTGCTAATTTCTCAGTACTTTCATTCAAAAAAGTAAATTAGTGTTATTTATGCATTACATTTATAAAATAAATATAATATTGCTCATATAAGGTCTCTTGTATTGTGATATGAGACTAAGTAAAAGTTTTATATATAACCATAAAAATTTTCTATAACCAAATTATACAAATTCTAAATTAGATATTTCATAGGATGTTCTAAGAGTTTCATGATTGAATATGAATAAACTTGTCCATTTTTTTGTTTTATTAAACATGGTATATTTTATGTTTTTGTTAGACCAATAATAGGTTTCTGGATATAAAATACCTGAAAATAAATAATGACAAATTAAATTCAATTATGGCATTTTTATCACAAAAAAATAGCACCCTGATATTTGGTAATGTAGATCTCTACTTTTTGCTAACATTAGACCATCTCTCAAGTTTTGGGACTTACATAATTGAGATGGACCTCCAAATAAGGCTAGTTCCTCTTCCTAAAATAAGCACTACAACTAATCCTAAATGTATAAAAACACTTAATTAACCCCACCCTAATGGTTCTAAGGAGATAGGGAAATTACATGAATGAAAGGAAATCCTACACAAAGGGGTGGTGATATCACCAAGAGAAGGGGTTAGATAATTCTACACTTGTAAATGGAGAAAGATGAGTATGGAGAGGATGGACATGCATCACAGACCAGAGCACATACAATCCACCATACCAATTAAACACAACAATAAATAAGCATATAATGAGAAAAAAGGTTGCACAATACACATGCAGGCATAAAGAAAGGCAATAGAAATCGGTTGAAATTGATGCAAGGATAGAGGAATAATCATAAAAAATTAATTTTATTGTGCCAATAATATGCACAATACATCATTATAGTAGGAAGAGACATGATTTTCCCATTACACTATTCAAATATGAAGGCTTGTATCCCCAAATCCATCTAGAAGAGAAGAAGAGGGAGAAACGTAAGAATGTCTAACTCTTTATAATAATGCATCCCTTTACCATTTATATAAAATTTGAATTGAGAGGAGGAGGGAATGTCCCTAAAATATAGGCATACCTTTAGCAAATTATGGAGGCCATGCTTTTTCCCATAATCCCCTGCACTTACCCATGGTTACTTGCATCATTACTTGTCCTCGAAGAAATCCCCATGCTTCATTAATTCAAATTTTCCACAATTTTAATTAAAAATAATATTTTTTTAATGGAGGAACTTTGACCCCCTGGTGGGACCTACATGGTTAGTTTTCCATTGGAGGAGGTCTAGGGGTGTCCTAGCTGACATCTCGATAGCTAGCTCTCTTTCCATCTTGGTGAGTTAGATCTTCCGATTTTACGATGCATCGCTTGGAAGAGCTCCTCACATGTAACCACCCTTACCTTGTTTGGTTGAGCGATCCCAAAATTACCTCAGTGATCTTCAGATTTATATTCTTCCCATGGTGTGAATTTTACTAGTTGGGCACCTCACTGAGGTTTGTTTGGGTGACTCACTTGCATGCATCTAACGTATATCCACAATCACTACATTGAGTCCTTTATTAAAAGCTTGACCGATCATGTCAGCTCTTCCCCTGATGTGTCTCGCCAAATCATTTCCCAAGTTGGAAACTTGATTGACTCACCACCAAATCCATTGGATCCTAATCAAATCACTGCCTAACATTTTCTTTGCGTGGAAGGCCCATCCTTCTTCAGACATTAGGATCTATATGACCTTCGACATGTCAAGCCACCTGCTAATTCTAAACCTCGATTTCATCATTGACCCCTAAGTCTGATGTTGACCTACCTGATTTGGAGATCAAACTTCGGATTTCGATACCACCACAACACTAACTCATTCCATCGTACACCCATGTTCTGAAAATATGAACTCTGATGTAATTCGTTGCATTTCAGACTTTGAAAACCTTGATGCATCGGACCTCTCATCTTCCTATACATGCTCAACTACCCAAAATCTCCAAACTCTAAATATATCCTCCTATGAAACTTGATGACCCCAAACACTTCGTCCCTGGCCCATTCTTCACTGCAATTTACTCCATTTCCATGGCTTTGATCCATGCGTGGACCTCCCTTTTTTTTCCACACTGTGTAAAACTTGTGAGCATTGTTTGAGCTTCCTCACCAACACTGAGCTGATGATCTTGGAAAACCACCCCATTGACATCCTTACGCCTTGGCCCTGACCAACTTGATGCATAGCCGTGACTCATCGAGTAACCTAAGATTTATTGTGTCGAGTTGATTCGGTGCTCAGAAAATACCGCCCACCTCTTGCATATCTCAATGAGCTATGTATGGATCACCTACCTTATAACTCTCCCAATAGCTCTCTGAGTAGCCTGGAAAGCCTTTTTTGGGGTTAGGACCATCTTGATCCCCCCACTCAAATGTTTTCCCTGATTTTCATTTTCTTGGGATTTTCCTCAAAACTAGAGAGTCATGAAAACACATTAAGGTACCCTAAAAAATTCATTTATCAATTTTGTCAATTTTTCTGTTTTAGTTGAATGTGGGCATGATGGATCCCATTTCCTAACCATGGGAAAAATTTAAGCCCTTTAAAACCCAGAAGAGGAAAATTTTTTTTAAATGATTTCACACCTCTCATAACACTGTAAATGCTCCCTAAACATTTTTTTTATAAAATGCCCTAGATTTCTTCATAAATCCCTTTCCAATCCTTGGGTACAATCTACCTCCATTTTGCATTTTACCCAGGGGGACAAAATTGATATCAATTTTGGAAACTCAAGGGAACATCTTCCTACTACATGTGGTTAACCAATAGCCTGAATCTTCCATTAGGTATGAAGTCATAACCGATAGCCTGAAACTAACCCGAGCCTCTGAATTTTATCCCTAGAATCTACCTGAGGAACTTCTGAACCTGAATCTTGACTTAAATTGACCATCTCACTTACAATATTTCTAAATTAATATTTTTGTGAGAGTGGAAAATTTTCTTAAATCTAGAAATTTCACCGTTCCTCCATGCAAGTGATATGTTGTGGCTGAAAATATAATTAGATCCTATCCCAAAAAGCTAGTTTTTGTGAAGTATAAAGCACAATTGACTGGTTTATTTTGATAAACGTTGAATACTACAGAGCCTAAGAGTACATGCTAATTTGGGAAGTAATTGGGCACTATCGCTAAAAATTATTTTCCTCACTTCGAAATCTTCTCACGACAGTGCTAAAGGTCAAGGATGCCTATAAATCTATAATATTTATGACTGAAATAGACTCAAGAAGTATTTTATGTTGATTTATTACTCAACACCTAATAATACCTTGATTAATTTGAGTAATTCTTCTCATTAAGGCTTAAGAATGCTATTATTATGTGACCTTACGTTTGTTATGCAACAACTACCCCTTAGATTAATTTCTAACTCTTCAAGAGGCATTAGAAGTGTAAATGTGATTGATCTTGAATGGATAAGTGAATGGAAAACATTCAAAGATGTCCCTAAATCATATTTTTAGTTGCTCTGCATTTGAATTTTCCTGAAGACTACTACTATTCCCTCCAACTTTGATCCTTTTTTACAATAATGCTTCCTTCATCCCAGAACATGATCAACTACACTAGAGAAACCAAAGAACAAAACTATATACAAAACCAAAAACCATACATGCCCAAGTGAGACATATAGAGTGTGCACAAGTACTTCTTCTACTTAAATAAAACCTACTCCTACCCTACCCTAACTGAAGAAAAGGAGAGGTCAAACAAATCCTGCAACAAGAAGGGAGAAGTAGCTTCCCTTCCTCATAATTTACATCCATGTGTATGATTTTGAATCAAACATGGATTTTGATAAAAATATAAAGTTGTACTAGAGTTTTTTTTCCATTTTAGAACCCAAAGTACCAACAAAAAATAAGAAAAATACCTCCTCGGGATCATTTTCATTGGATTGTTGGAGGTGTTGGAGCTTAACCTTCATGCTCTGAAAAATCACCCTCATGTTTGGAACTAAGCATGACTAGTTTTTTCTCCTCCCTTGGCCCTAATGAAGCCACCTACCTAATGGGACATGGTATGATTAGCTGAATTTACCCGCTACTCCGAGGCCCAACTTCAATCAGGAAGTATTCTTGCATACATTCCTAAAAAGGTGACTATCTATGAGATGATTTTGTCTTTGTTTCTCATCTATAGAAAAATGATCTTCTACTTTGATGACTGGTATAGAAGTGGTGTCATCTTTGTTCTCTTCTTCTTCCTTATCCATTGTGAAACATGGAAGATTCAATTCCTCCAATCTTGATTCAAGAGGACTGTTTGAATAAACAAGTTGTTTTTGGATGTTTTCTTCCATGACAGCAAGCTCTTGTTTTCAAAGGATGAATGATGGAGGAAAAAAGGTTATGATATCCATGGGCTCATCACCATAAAAACACTCCTCCATGTTAGATAAGCATTCAAACTCTTCACTATCATGTTGTGTCATGACTTCTCCCTCTTGCATGATGACTTATAGATCTATAAATTGTTCATCATGCATAGCTTCCTCATCAAACATGAATCTTGTAAGCTCAAATTATTCCAAAAACATATTTTTGGAGAGATGAAGTGGGGGGAGGGATCTGAAATATCTTGTACAACCTACTCATTACTATTCAAAACCTCAAACTTGGTTTTCTCATGTTCATGTGCTCCTCTTTGTCTGAGATTAAAGCTGATTTGTTTTCCTCCTCCTTGAATGATTTGGCAGTTGGTAGATGATTAAAAACCTATACAAAGATTGAGAAAATGGATTATTGATCATTACTTTCTCCTTCTTTCTCTACTACTGCTACAAAATTAGCTTTAGCCACCAATTTTTCTTGTCTCTCAACCTTCATAGGATGCTTAACCATTGATGGTATTTGATTTATATTGAACTTGATAGCCCACTCTTTCAAATTTATTTTCAGTTCTACCTTTCTAAGCTCCTCCTGTTTCTCCTCTCTTCGGCTAATTATCTACTTTTTCTTTTCCCAAAATGGATTTGCGACTACAAAAGGAGGGGTGGGTTGGGATTCAATTGATTTTGTTATTGTGTGAGCTAGTGGAAAGGGTTTAACATCATGATCTTGTGGATGGGACTTAGATTTGGAAGGGAAAAGGGAAGAAGAATTGAGATGGGATGGAAGAATAGAAAATGGGGAAATAGATTCCACAACGAGAGAAACATGTAGTAAGCTAGAATCATGATATTCGAGTTGAGGTAATGCCAATTGGGAAGGAGAAATAAAAGTACTATGAGTTAGTGGTGTAGGAATTACCCATTGAAAATGTTTCCTTGCTTGAAGTTCATAAGAATTTATTTCTCCTATCCACTTTGTGAATTGAGGCAACATTTCAACCATAAAATCAAGCTTTTGTTGAGGGTTGTAATGTCTTGGAAAAGGGCCTACCCACAGACAAGGTGCCCTGAAGCCAAAATTGAATGCTTTTATTTTATTTGTATCCCTTGAATGCACCATGCTTTCTTCCATTCTCTAAGTTTTCTTGTGTAAATCAAATTCTTTAGGTGTGAAACTACCTCTAAAATATATATATCCATGCTCTAGAACAACTGCATAGTTTAGAAAATGACCAAACTGATTTCAATCTGGCTCACCTGGATATGTATATTGCTGATTTCCATCGTGAAACCTTTCTGGAGGTGTGTTGAAGTAACCTGGAGATGGCTCTAAATAACATTACTGCTGCAAGTGTGAATTTCATGATGGAAATGAATCATCATTGCACAACTTCATGGATTGAATAAAAATAGAATATATGAAAATAAAAATTTATGTAAATGGATGAAAAGAAAAGTTCTGCAACTTAGAACTGGGTTGTTTGAATTAGTGGTGTCGCCAATTGTGCTTAGAATATACCTCTAAAGGATGAAATTCATCAAAAATATAACAAAATTTATGAAATCAAGTGGTAAGGTGATTCAAACCACTCCCATCGGGTGTGCCAAAACATCAATAAAAAAATTTATAACCCTAACATTTGGCAATACATATCTCTACTTTTTTATAACATTAGATCATCTCTCAAGTTGTGGGACTTACATACTTGAGATGAACCTCCATGGAAGGTCGACTCCTCTTCCTAAACTAGTACAACAACTACTCCTAATGTAATAAAATACCTATCTAAAACTATTCTAAAATTCCAATGATACATGGAGAGAGGGAGTGCAGAAGAAGGAAAATCCTACACTATAGAGGTGATACCACATAGAAAAAGGGGGTTGTTGGACAAGATTGATGCCTAAAAATGGAGAGAGGTGAGCATGGAGAGGATGGATATGCATCAAAGATTGAGATAATACACACAATACACCATTTTAAGTTATCAGAACCATATTTAAGCAAGAAATGAGAAGTAAATATTCACAATCACCTGCAAGTATGAGGAAAGTCAAGAAAAGACAATAAAAATAGTGCAAGGGCATTGAAGTAGTCACAAAAAAAAATTGATTGCTCCAAGAATATGCACAATACATCAGTTTAGTAGAGAGATGAAATATTCATTATTGCTTAGCTTACAAATGAGATGCTTCAGCTCCACAAAATTCCTACATAGAAGAATAAGGGAGGGAAGCACCAAAAAAATTCAAAATATTTACAATTGTGCCCCCCTTTACGATTTATTAAATTTGGAAGAATTAGTGAGAGAGAGAAACAAGTGTGGATTTTGACTTTAACCACCAACAAATACCATAAATACACCTAAAAATGATATGGAGTATCCTACAAAACTAATTCATAATTGTCTTTTGGCCTTTGTAAGAATAAAAATACACCCATGTTGTCATTTAATGCCATTTCAACTACCTGAAAATGTTATCTCAAAACTGGGCTTGTTTTCTATGATTTTTCCCATCAAATCTCCATAAAATATTCAATTTATTGATTTTTGTGAGTAGATCATGGATCCATGATTCCTATGAGTCCAATTTTGTGGGATTTTGGTAAGAAATGCAAAATTTATATCCTTTTGAGTGTGATCAGATGTTTATTATTTTCCAAGCTTGCCTTCACTTTCATGGGACTGTGTAAAAAAATGGGTAGTTCAAAATAATAATTGTAATTTTCCCTCTCTATCCTAATGTTTGTGCATGATTTAAATGGCTAGAGGAATTTACATTTAATTTTTTTAATCCAAGGCCCCATTGTTTTCATCAATTTGCATGTTTGGGGGGTTGAGTATTTAATTGTTTAGTTTAAAGGCTAACTCGACCAATTTGCCAGCTGGCTCACCGAGTTGGCAGCTTTTCTTTTGCACTAGGCCACCTTTGTTTGCACCATCTTGACTATTTTACCTACCACCTTGGTGGGGTCCCCATCACCAAGTCAATGCCACATTTAACTCAACTCGCCACACATCCGTGCAGGTTTTGACCCCTCACAGGGAACTTGACTTGCTACATCCCATGCCCGTTGTGTTTTTTATCCCTGTGTTGGTTGCTTCATGTGCTTTGATCCCACAGTTACCCCATAATGTTATTTGAACCCCTTGACCACCCGTATTGGGCCATTAACCATCTTGTCACCCACATCAAGTTTAACACACCCCAACGTCCCAATGCTTTATAGGTATCTCACTCCTACATCAACCAATGCACATCCCTCATATACCTTCTACCCAAACTCCATCAACCCTCTGATCCATGATGAGTTTATCCTCTTGTTTATTGTAGTGAAAGTGGGATTTTGTGACACACGAGACCTAGATTTGATTGGGTATCCAAGGACCCGATTCTCTGCATTGGCCGATGTGCCTTCACCATGTCCCAACTCCCAGCCCACTAAGTTGGATAAGTGAGCCAACATAAAAACTTTCCATTTTATCCTCTAAGTCCTAATTCTCCTTCACACTGACCCCAATCCGGTGCACTCATTCCTTCTTGTGACTCACTCCACTTTACAATGACTCGCCCTCCTTCATACACACGTTGAATTCTACGTATAGCTTGACATGGCTCTAGACTCACCCCCTTTCAATAATAGCTCTCCATGTTCACTAATTATTCACCCACATAAACCGTGATGAACTCCCCACCATGCATGTACCAAGGTTCTTATCAAATCACCCCCACAATGTGATTAGGTCAAGCATTACCGATATCTTTTAGGATCCTAACCCACTCCGACACCTTGGCTCAGTCCCCCTACACCTAATTTTGCAAATTTTCCAATCCTAACCCTAAATTCTTTGGCTTTTTTTTTTATTTTCTGAAACAAGGAGGTCATGTGAGGTGCTTACAAGGGTTTTATTAGATTTTTTCTATTTTACCTATTTTTGACTATTTTTCACCAATCTTTTACCTTGTTTCTAACCGAGACAAAAAGTTGGGGTGGGGGGGAATTTTTAATTTCTCTAAATTGTTAATTTTCCTTTTTCTTAGCCAAAAAACATTAGGGGAAGCTGAGAAAATTATCCCAAGGCCATATTTCACCATTCTAGCCCAAATTTGACAAGGTGTTGAGCTTTCTAAAGAACAAGAAGAGTAAAAATATCCTTGACCTATAACCTTCCAAAGTCAGATGCAATTGTTCCAAGACATGAAAATTTTTTTATATCCCTCTAGATTGTTCTATGCAACTCTCTCTAGTGCTCAAACCCATTCTCCTAAGTTTCCTATTTTTACTAGGTGGGTAAAAATAAATAACAGGTTTTTTTTTTCCAAAGAGTTTATTTTTATCAATTTAAAAGGAATAAAATATAAATTCTACTTGGCGTCGAGGGGCGCTGCCCCTTGACCCCGCCCTATATCATGATAGGGATTGGGTTAGGGGCACTACCCCTTGACCCCACTGGGGCCTCTAGCCCCAGATCCCTTCTCATTGATCTTGTGTTTAGTACTTTATGTGAAAAAAATTCTCATTTTTCTTCTTATGAAAAATGTCAATGGATGATGATATAATAATGTTTATGTTAAAAATAAATGTAATGTAATTACCTTGTAAACTACAGATATTTGACAATGGTGCATATAGGAATATGTCGTATAAAGATAATAATCTATCTGATATCATTCTATATTTTGATAATGTGCATCCACATGTATAATTATGATTTTTTATTTTTATGCTAAGGGTAGGCCTAATAGATCATCGAGAGGAGGGAAAACGATGTGTGTACAGACTACACATGTGTACCCCTTAACATGTTTCCAATTTGTATATTAAAGGTGGATGGGTGTAATGATTGCAGGGTTCCAATTAAGGAGGAACATTCCCATGTGGAAGATTTGATGAATAGATGCATGATGTTCATCTTTAAGGTTGTGATTTATATGATATTGATGATGGACCACATGTTAACAAATCATTACCATAGTATGTGATAGGTTAGTGGTGGAATGAGATCTTCCATGTAAATAATGTCATGACAGTAGATATGTTAATAGTAAAAAGGTTACAAGTGCAAGAAATTAAAAAGTTCCTTTTAATGTTTACCATTGATGGAGGCCAAATAATAGGATCTTGACCCATATTTGTGAGTGATGGCATATGGACTGATCGAGTTAGGGGAAAATTTTCCATGTTTACACCTTTCCAGAGTAGTGACTTTTTTATTCTCTTTGAGAACAAGATCATCAATATTGAAGTCACATTCTTTGAAATGTTTTTTATAGGCTTGTTTGATGCATTCTTGATACACATGATTGTGCTCAAGGTATTTAAGGTAGAGTTCATCTAACAATTGAATGTATGCTAGAAATTCTTGATGGTAATATTTGTCAGAGATAAAATCTCTAAGGGACACAAGGAGAGATGGGATTTTAAATTCAAATGGTAAGACCCCCTTGGATCCATAGAAGAAAGAAAAGGGCATAGAACTGGTAGGATTATGGATGATATTTTAATAATCCCATAGATAAAATGGGATTTTGAGATTCCAATTATTACCTGTTTGGTCGACGATTTTCGTGAAAATTTTGTTAAGTGTTTTGTTAGAAGATTTTATTTAACCATTTTATTGTAGATAATAGGGTAATGAAAATCTTAGTTTATTTTGAAAGTTCCGCATAATCTCTTCACTTATTTATTTTTGAAAGACTTCCCACTATCAGTGATAAGCTTGTGAGGGATGCGAAAGTGACATATGATATGTTGATAGATAAAATCAACAATTTTACTTGCTTTAGTAGAGACCAAGGGAATAACATCCACCCATTTAGTGAAATATTTGGTAGTATTAATGATAGAATGGTGTCATTGTGTTGAAAAAGGGCTTATGTGGCCAATGAGGTTGAGGCCTAATTGTGAAAAAGGCCAAAAATCTTGAGCGGGTTATAAGGCCTAACTAGGGATGTGAGTGAGATTGGAATATTGTTGGAATTTAAATAATTTTTTGATGTATGCACAACAATATTGATTGAGGGTGGGCCAGTAATATCCCATTCATAGGATGCATTTAGCAACATCTAAACCATTGAAGTTTCCACCATATAAGCCTTTTTGAAATTCTTGGATAACTCTAGTAGATTCATGGGATTTGAGGCATCATAGAAGGAGACCGTCAAACCCATATTTGTAAATAACGCCTCCTACGATGATGTATCGGGTAATGAGTTGAAGAAAATATTAGTTAGCATTTTTAGATAAGTCATATGGTATTTCTTACTGAGAAATATAGTCATAGATTTGAGATTACCATAGGTCTGTTTGATTGTTGTTGATGAGATTGATAGATGGGAGTTCATTGGTATGAGATGATTGATCAAGTCTATGCACAACAACAATTTTTTTTGAATAATTAGTTGATAGTGGAATGAGTGAGACTAGCGAAGCCATGGTATCTACAAATTTATTGGAATATTGTGGAATGGTTTGGATGGTGTATTGATCAAAGGATTCCAAGAGGAAGTCAATAATGTTTGTATAATTTTGTAAAGTTTCATTTTTGCATTAATAAATACCTTCGATTGAATTGATAACGAGTTGAGATTCTCCATAGATTTCCATAACTTGAATGAAAAGCATGACATTTATTTGAATACCCATTATAAGAGCTTCATATTTTTCCATGTTATCAGTGCATTTGAAGTTGAGTTTAAATCATAGAGGGATAGGAGTCCCCAGGGAGGTATGATGATGATTCTGTAAACTCCCCCTGTTGGAACTTATTTTCATCAAAGAAAAGAATCACTCTGATAGGAGTACATTCTTGATCAATGGTGTTGATGTATTCATTGGGAAATTATTCATATGGTAATTGATTATCAAAAGGGGGATTCTTCAAGTTGAACAGTTATTTCTTTCCCCTTGATGGATTTATGTGCTATAAATTCTAGATCAGACTTAGTCATGAGCATGAGCCATCAAGTGATATGGTCATGGTGATATGGTTTAGAATGTATAGATTTGATAGGATTGAACTTGATGACAACATATGTTTTATGATTAAGTAGATAGTGGTGAAGTTTGGAAGTCATGAAGTACAAGGCACAACACAAATTTTTTAACTTCTACGTAACGAGTCTCAATGTCATAAAGTGTGTGGATTATGTAGTAGACAACATGTGTTATCTACCCTACTAATCTTGATGAGCAAGCATCGCACCCAAGGCATGGTCAGTAGTGGATATGTATAGATAAAATGGTTGTCCCTCACGTGGAGGTATGAGAATGGGCAGTGATAGAAGGTATTTTTTGTGGTATTTGAAGGTATTTTGAAAATTGTGATCCCATTTAAAATGCACATAATTTTGGATAAGATGATAGAAATTTTTACAATGGTATGAAATCTCTTAGATGAAATGATAGACTGATTAAAGTCTACCTTGAAGACTATAAATTTGTTTAAGGGGGTGGCATTTTGATGATGGATTTGATTTTTGCAGGGTCTACTTCAATGCCCCTTATAGAAATGATGAACCCTAAAATATTTCCTATGAGGAAGAAAAATACACACTTAACAGGATCAAGGTGGGGGAGGTATTGTATGATACGAGCAAAAATGATGTCAAGGACGATGAGGTAATCTCTACGTTGTTTATATTTTCTTAAGAGGTCATCAACGTAGTCTTCCATAGTTTTATGAATGATATCATGGAAGATATATGTCATAGCCTATTGATAGGTGGCCCCTACATTTTTAATTCCAAAGGGAATAACGTGGTATAAATAATTCCTGATGTAGAGGATCAAGTCAATTCATCTAACAATCAAAACAACAATCGAAATAAATCACTTCAAGAATTAACTATCATATTAGTAAAATATTTTCTAGTTTTCAATTTGAATTTAGTAGGAAATTTGACTCCTTTTTGTACTATTTAACCTATCTTTTATCCCATTCTAATCCTTTACCATCATCATTATCACTGAGTTTAAGAAACTTGATTTAAACTTCTTCTTTACCTTGTTTTCACTTCTTGTTCACAAATAAGACTTAAGTCCAAATCTAGCTCCAAATTGAGATTATGTCTTAAGGTTAGAACTTGGCCATGACTTCATCTCGTGTCCTTATCACTCTCCTATGATGCTATAGTCACTCATCTCAAATGCATTTACCCAATGTTCAAAATCTACACCTTTTCTTCCATTGCCCTCAAACTGTCCTTATAGGCCTCCTTAAGACCATGCCACACTGGAACTCCAACTATGCACCTAGACTTTTACAAGCACCCAGAAGATTCCAAAAGCTTCATTAGTTACACATTTAGCTATGCCAATATTGCCCTTAAATTTCCATGGATCAATTGGCTCAACATACAACTCCCAATACTTTATTTTTGCAATTCTTGCTTACATACCCTCACTAGGTCAATCTTGGTATACTGTCAAGGATATATCCGAGTGGATAGATGGTTTCAAGGCAAAAATCATAATTTTAAGGCACCCAATATGGTATAAATCTAGGTTCTAGAAAGTTTTAAGACTCAACTCATAAGGGACAAATGGTACTTTCTTTGTAAATTTCCCTCACAATTAGCCTTCCTTTGACTGTGTTTTAATGACCCTCTCCAAACTGTCAAGAAATCTCCAAAGTTTTCTAACCCTTAAAATTCCAAGATTCCATTTTCAAATATCTGCAAGAGGAGGTCCTAATAATCCTATCTTCCCAATTTCATAATCGAAATACCCTTGAAATTTAAGGTTTCAAAACATTTAATTTCTTAAGAAACCCTAACTGTCCAACCTACAAACCCGAGAGGACAATTCTTGAAATAAATTTTATCATGCATCGAATCAAACCATAAAATTTCAATTTTAGGTATGTTTTAAAGGTATTCAAAGGATAGTATTATAAGTACCACTTGAAGAAACACATACATACCCCTTTCCCTTGGATTCTTCATTACCTATCCTGTAGGTGATCTCCTTCATAGTCAAGGAATGAATTAAACATTCAATGCTCTTTTCATAACCCTAGCTATACATTATAATCACACTCAATACTTAAGTATATCGTGCCTTCATTATTCGTCATTCTTTCAATAAAACTCATTCTTCCCTATGTTCTAGACTATCCAATTCACGGTATGCATTACAATTCAAGGTATAAAACAAAGATCCCATAACAACTTAACATATATAATTTATGTCTTCTAATCCTAGTCTTAATACTTTCCCTTGATTTAGTTTAATACACATATACATGCAAAGTCACGGGTAAATATCATCATCAAATGTGTCAACCTGAGTCTTTTTCAATATTACTTGCATGCACTTATAAGGATTCAAGAAATATCTTTTCCCAGTACTAAGATAAACTCCCCAACATTCATATCGCTTAGAAATTTGACAAGCTAATACTCTACCTAATAGTTTCAATAGAGAGTTTCAAAATTCCTTTACAAGAGTATACACAGTATCAATTGGCACTTGAGCCTTCTTTTTCCTGTATTAAGGTTTGAATGTAAATAATTTTCACCTAATACCAATCCTTACACACAATAGCCTCACTTCAAATACAGCATAAATTGATATCATTCATAGTAATAAGAAATTCACATCACAAGATAGTACAAAGATGATATAAAATAGAGTCCTCATACCAAAAATCTATATTTTATTATAAAATTTCCTTTCTCTGGCTCTTCTCCACAAGTCCATCCCTCATTTTCCTTCATAATTTCTTCTTCATACAAATTTTTACTTCTCATATACATGTTATCTTATCCCTAATTGATTTTCATATCTACATATCATGACTTAAAGTCATATTTTTAACCTCTAGTTTCATCATTTGATACTTTTACATACTAGGATTCTTTATGGCATGAATAACTCTAGATAAGACTCTATAATCACCTAAGACCAAAAAACCTCCAACATATCCAAGAATTATCTTTCAACCCTTTCTAACTTTCAAATTACAAAAGTGGAGGGAAAGTAGTTATTTGAATTTTCGAAAAACTAGACTCCACAACTAAACATGTCATGAGTTCTAATGACCTCTCAATGACTGAAACCCATTCCATTTGACCCATCATATTTTCCTAACCATGATCAAGATTTCATTTTGCAAAAAAATTGAATCTCCTTCATGATGCTCCTACATCATTCTCTTGGGTTAGAGAAAAATAATTCTTGTATATTGAACTCCATGACTGTATACCTGAACTTTCAAGAGAATCTCTAACTTCATTGCATACTCCTAATCTATCTTTTATTCCCTTACTTTCCTTGATCATGCTTAGTCCACCTGGATCCCATTTTGTGTTTTGAAACTTGCATTTGCTTTGGATTTATGTCCTTTTTCCTTGAATTCCTTCTTCATTTCCTCCATCTTTATTACTCCATTAGTTGTACCTAGAAACAAATCCATAAAAACAACATATATAGATTCTTCATCATATTTTTTCACATCCTCTATTTTTGTAAGGCTCTCACCCAACTGATTTTCATCATTTATCTTACTAGAAAGGACTGAAACTTATTCATTTGCTTTAACTTCTTTCTTGTCTAATCTTTCATTCACCTTCTCCACCATACTGATTTGTTCTATAACTATAATTACACCTAATCTTCTCTTATTTACATATAATTTTCAAAGGAAATCAGCATCTTGTCAGTTGTACCTTCATTCACTCTATTTTAATCCACTATGCACACTAAATCTTGTAAAATAATTCCTAGTTCTTTATCTAGTCTTCCATCACAATCACCCAATGACATGAAGTCACATAAAAATAGTATACTTCATGTTTTACACATTCACTATGAAATTCATCATCCACCAATTCAATAAAATCATCTAAAGAAGATTTAATTTCGGTTAGTAAATCAGTAGATTTTTATCTTGAATCATTTACCTTGATTTCATCCTTTACATACCTTTATTCTTAATCTTATAGGAAATCCAAGAAACTAGTAATGATATAATATTATTCATTAAATCTATGAGTTTCATTGCATACAACATTTTTGATGACTTATCTCTATGATTTTCTTACTTATTTCTTCCTTTGCTTGAGTTTCTTTTCTTGTTGCTTGATCATCTCCTTCAAAATTTTCTTTTGTCTTCTTATCGTAATTGACTTGATAGGCCATTTGATATGATTTTTTATTATTCTTCCAAACTGATATTCATCCCGCTAAATGCTCTTTACCATCACTATTAGTTGTTCCACATCTTCTTTCAACTTTGCAATCTCTTCTTGCATCCACTATTATCTCTTATTCTCTCTCTCTCTATCTCCTCATATTTCCTCTTCTTCCTCTAGCTTAGAAGTATTTATAACTCTAACACCATATCTTCCTTATACATATCTATAAATTTCTTCTCTGGAACAATTCCTTTTCACCTTGATAACTCCACACCTCACCTAGGATTCAAACCTAGACTTTTGGTGTCTTGTATCTTCTTCTTTATCTTCTCACTCTTTCAATTCTTCTCAAATTTTATTACCTTCAATATCATATTAAAATTTAAGTTTTCATTGTTAGCCACAAAAATGCACTCATGCTTCTAGTTCTGATACCACTTGATGTAGAGGATCAAGTCAATTCATCTAACCATCAAAACACGAACAAAAATCAATCACTTCAAGAATTAACTATCATATTTGTAAATGCTTATCTACTTGTCAATTTTATTTTAGTAATTCATTTGGTTATTTAACATATATTTTATCCCATTCTAAGCCATTACTATCATCATTATCTCTAAGTTTAAGAAACTTGATTTAAACTTATTCTCTACCTTATTTTTTTTCATGTTCATAATAATTCTTAAGAAAATCTAGCCCCAAATTTGGTTTATGATTAAGCTTGGTTATGGTAAACACTTCACCTATTTTCTTCTCCTTCTTAAAATGCTATATCATTTATCTCAATGAATATCCACTGTTTAAAACTCCACCTTTTCTTCAATGTCCTCAAACTGTCCTTATAGGCCTCTTAAGACCATGCACTCTACTCCAACCATGCACAAAGGCTTATACAAGTACCCAAAATGTTATTAAATATTAAACATTACACATTCACCTATCTTAATATTTCTCTAAAATCTCATGGATCAATTGCACATACAACTCCCAATACTTCTATTTTTGTATTCTTGTTGACATACCCTCACTAGGTCAATCTTGGTATATTGTTTTGGATATATTCACTCTTACAAAGTTTCAAGACACCAAATTAATATATATAATCACCCATTAAGGGTATAAATTTGTGTAGAAATTCTCATAGAAAAAATCCAAGTGAAAATGGTACTTTCTTTGTAAAATTCCACTCACAATTAAGTTCTTTCAACTGTGCACAATGACCCTCTACAAACTGGTACGTATATCTTTAGTTTTCTTTAATTAAATTTATTACTTCCATTTTTAATACCTAAAATACACCCCTCTAATAATTTAATCCATTTTATGGAGAAAAACTCGAATTGTAAGGGTTTTTACCATTCAATTTCTTAATAAACCCTAACTATACAACCTACAAGCCCAAGAGAACAATTATGGAAATAAGTTTAATCACGGATTGAATTAAACCATAAAATTCCAACTATAGGAATGTTTTAAATGTATTCAAAGGATAGTCTTACCAGTAGCCCTTGAAGAAACACATGTTAATCCCTTTCCCTTAGATTCTCCATTACTTGTTCTATAGATGATCTCCTTCACAGTCAAGGAATGAATTAAACATTCAATGGTATCTTCATAACCCTAGTTATACGTTATAATCACACTCAATCCTTATGTATATTGTGCCTTAATTATTCATTAAAACTTTCATCATTCTTTCAACAAAACTCATCCTTCCCCCTATCACGGACTAGCCAAATAAAAGTATGCATTGAAATTCAAGGTATAAAGCGAAGATCCCATAACCACTTAACCTGTAGAATTTATGTCTTCCAATCCTAGTTTTGATACTATCCCTTAATTGAATTTAATACAAATATACATGAAAAATCACAAGTAAACCTCATAATCAATTGTGTCAACCTCAGTATTTTTCAAGATGGCTTGTATGCACTTATAAGGATTCAAGAAGTATATTTTCTTATTACTAAGATAAACTCCCCAACATTCATATCACTTAGAAATTTTACAAGCTAATGCTCTACCTAATAATTTCAATAGATAGTTTCATAAGTCCTTTAAAAGAGTATACACAGTCTCAGTTGGAACCTAAGCCTTCTTTCCCCTACATTAAGGTTTGAATGCAAATACATTGCACCTAATACCACTCATTACAAAAAATAACCTTACTTTGAGAATAACATACATTGATATCATTCACAATAAGAAGAAATTTACATCAAAAGATAGTGCAAAGATGATCTAAAATAGAATCCTCATACCAAAAATCTATATTTTATTACAAAATTCCTTTATCAGACTCTTCTCCACAATCCCATTCCTCATTTTCCTTCATAACTTATTCTTCATATGATATTTTTCTTCTCATATACATGTTATTTTAACCCTAACTTATTTTTCATGTCTACATATCATAACTCAAAGTCATATTTTTAACCTCTAGTTACATCATTTGCTTCTTTTACATACTATGAGTCTTTATGACATGGCTAAATCTAGATAAGACCCTATAATAACCTAAGACCACCAAATATCCAACATATCCAAGAATGATCTTTAAACCCTTTCTAACTGTCAAATTACAAAATTGGAGGGGAAGTACTTATTTGAATTTTTGAAAAACTAGACTCCACAACCCAACATGTCATGAGTTCTAATGACCTCTAAATGATTCAAACCCATTCAATTTGACCCATTAGACCATCCTAACTATGATCAAGATGTCATTTTTTCAAAATTTTAACCTCTTTCATGATGCTCCTACATCAATTCCCCTAAGTAGTAATGAAATATATTTTATGTTGCTTGTCATTTGTGATAAGGATTTTATGGTAGCTAGAGAATCCATCCATTAGAGATAATATTTCATGGACAAATATGAGGTAGATATGATGATTGATGTTTTGGAGAGGGAATTCATCTTTAGGGTGGGTGAGATTGATATCTCATAAGTATGTTCAAATTCATAATTTCCTCGAGGTTTTGGTCATGGGTATGATATTAGACACCAATTGTAGATAGTTAATGAGTAATATGAAGTTAGAAGAAAGAAGACATTGTAGGTCTTATTTTATGATTAGGGATACATAAGGGTGTATCCTACATATTTTTTGTTTAATAGGATTAACATTAGGGATTGTGATGATGTTGTGAATGATGATGTTAGGGTCTATACCCATCATGTCATTATATGACCATTCGAAGGCTTGACTATGTTTGGAAAGGAAGGAGGTGGAGACCTTCAATTCTTCTAAATGTAGGGATTGTATAACCTTAACTATGTGAGGGTCCAGTGGATTATTTATGGTAACACCGATAGGGGATTCATTAAGGATTATCAATTTATCAAATGGTGGAGTCTTTAAATATAATGGTCCTCTACCTCCATGTAAAATAATATGGATTAATCATCATGGCATTGAATAATATCTATGCGAGGGGAATCTTCATCTATCATATCAAGTAACAATAGTAGAATGGTCTGAGTGCCATCATTATTATGATAATTAAATGGTCCTAAGGTAATCATGTTGACTAACAAAATTTAATATGGGATAGAGACAGTTTCATCATTATAAATAGCGTGGTTTGATTAAGGGGGTGACTTTGGTTCCATTACAACCTAAATGTGGTTTTTATGAAGGTATATGAGGATGGTTTTTCAAAATCTAACCCATATTTATCATGAGGTTTGAGGGACTAGTAAAATAATAGGTCATGTATTCTTTGTTCATAACACACTAAATCGAAACCTTTCCAGGCACATCAATGAAGATATATCCATGCAAAGGACTGGTTATATAAGAAGGAGAAATCTGATATGAAATGTTTAAGAGAATGTTAATTATTTTGATTTGGGGAAGGATGATCCATCCATCCATAGATAAGAATGGTTTTAAGATGAGGAGTGTTGAAGGAGATGATATCTCCAATGTTGGGTTCATACATCAATTGTTTATCACGACTTCTGTATGTGTTTGGTGTAGGAAATGAGTTAAGAGAGAGGAGCCAATACTCCCCTAGTGAAATTCATGGCATGAATTCTCTGAAGGAAGTGTCATCTAGTAACTTGGACGTAGATATGGATGACCTAGTAGAGGATTTATCAAAGGATCCTAAGTAATTTCTGGGTATAAGCACGTTGTTTTGTCGATAAGTCATATGACATACCTTAAAGGGATTCGAGTCAATGGGAACAATGAAGGTCTTACCTTCGTATTCATATTTCAAACAATGATATAAGGTGGAGGGGATAAAATACATAGTTTTTATCCAAGGTTATCATAGTATAATATTATATTGAAAATATCCTTCTACAAGATAGAAGATTTTGTGAATAAATTTGACTCCTTCTTTAATAAGTAGAATTATTATACCTAGTTTAGGGGAAAAAGTGTTGTTAAAGGACCACAGTACTAAAGGTGACTGAGTGACGAAAGTATTAGGTAATTGAATTTGGTTAAAAGTGTGTGATGATATAATATTTATGATAAATTAGTTGTAAATCATAAATATTTTAACAAGAGCATTGTAGATTTGAGCCATGATAAAGAGTGGGATATCATGATATTTGGGTAACAAAGACAACATCTATGATTCATTGAAAATGAAAATAGTAGACATTTTGAGAGTTTCGACCATATTTTTGAATGGTTGGGGATCATCAAAGTGTAATGATATGGATTGAAGTGATTGAATCATTACTTGTCGATGTTGCGGAAAGGTTTGGATAAGCTCATAATGGGACATTTTTATAGGAGCTTGATGGATTCATTTCATGATGGTATTTTTCACAAAAGAGATCGATTAGGTGTGTGGAGTGGAAAGGATAGATACCTAATTTTTAAAATTTAATGGAGTAGATAGTTTAGCAGAAATAGGGAAGGATATCTTGTAGTTTTTTATATAAAGCCTTAGGATCTTGTGCATGAGCTCTGGTTGTTATAAAAAAAAATTCATTTTGATGAAGCAGGGTATTACTGGAAGGGTCCTCATCATTATTATATGTAGTGTCGGATGATGGTTTGGGTGTTGTGGTTTTACAGGTTTACTAAGTTGTTTTAACTTGATTTGGTTGTTCTAGATTTGTGTGGATAAGACCTTTGTTAGCAAGGCTTAAAATAACAACATGGAGGTATTTTATTCTTGGTGTTCGATGATAGTTATAGAATGATTTAAATTTGTACCAAGAGGGTTTCTACCCTCGAGAGCCAGATGATTTGAGAGGAGGTAATGATATGATGGATAGTTGGATTAAATTTTCAAGGGTTTTCACATAGTATGTCCTCAAAGCTGATGCTGAAGGAGTTTGTGTTATTAGTCTTAAAGGAGGTCCCATAATAGTTTTCCATTTATTGCTACAGACTTAACAAAGTGACCAATTTATCTAGAGTGGATATGAAACTAAATTAAAAAATAACATCTAAGACTCTAACAAATATTTTTTCAATTCCCATCCACTTTCTAATATTTAGAGAAACCCTAAAATTGACGTAACTCATTTTGACAAACATGGTTCAATCTACAACTACCTTTTTGAGGCTGATTACCGTAAATGCACTAGTTCATTCTTGTTGCAAAATGACAAGTGGAATAAAAAACCTTCTTGAAAAACTATATCCAAAGGTATTTTTATCAAAACTATTTTATTTTTTCAATTTTCATGGTGAAACTCTAGATGTATGTGGTGGTAGATATTCATTTCCCAACACAAATCCCTAAACCACAAGCCCAAACAAAAAAAAACTTTTGGTATCTGTCCCATACCACAATTGGACTAAGAAATGTGTGTTGTTCTATGATTAAATGATCACTTGTAATGGTTTTAAGTCGATGTTACATTCTTTCTCACTAGGGAACACATTCAAATGTTAACATCTCCACTATGAGAGTCAAGGAGGTATTTTGTATTTTGTTTTAAAGAATCTTTGTTAACTTTTGCAAAGTGTTAAAGGTAGATTGTCTATATGAAATCTTGTGTCTAACTTACAAATGATGGTGGAATTTTTCAAAATTTTCTCCCCTAAGTTTTCAATTAGCACTAAATCATATTCTGTGAGGAAGGTTAACACTCCAAAAGGGTCATTGTGGTTTTGTGGAAATAAATTAAGTTTTAATAGTTTTTGGAAACCCATTTGGTTTTATTTAAATGACACATAATTTTATTTTAATTTCAATGCAATTATGAAGGGAAAAAATAACAAAAATAGAATCATGCTAGAAAGATGAAGAAAACCTTTCTTGCAAGTAATTGAGGCAGGGTATGAAAGGTGCTCCAAGAGGCCCACATTCACCATCCATGAGACCACATGTTGCTGAGGAATTTTTTAGGTACTTTGTGTGTTTTGTTTATGCCTCCATGATTGCATACATATCTCATTGCAAAGCTCTTATTTTTACACAGGTTGGGAGTTTGGTGGAAAAGGTCAAAAGATCCTCACATCTTCACTATATCTTATTTTTATCAATTTATTTGATGAAAACTATTGAAACCAAAACAACCTATGCATATCTTGGTCCATGTGCACCATAAATTTATCCAAATATCATTGTAGTCTTTTATTTCCTAATATCTAGCTAGTCACGTTGGCACTTTATCTAGAAAATACTTGAAGCTCACCTGAAGTGTGCGCAACCTCCACATCCATCCTTTTTGTTCTCAACAAGATGTTAGACATGTATAGACACAAACATCCATACCAAAACTTACATCATAGCATAGAAAATTAGCAACACATATAATACATAATATTAATTGATCAATGTAAAAAATGATCAACAAAATTTGAATTTCCATAACTCTATATTTAGATCTAGTTACCTTAGCAATCCATACACAATAATCCATTACAACACCAAATTCATTACATAAAATAGTATCTAATTACATCAATACTTAGTACATCCATGTGAAGGACCATCCATAATCACATAGTTCTCATATAGGTTCACATACTTCAGAAGCATCACACACACGCGCGCGCGCGCGCCCACGTGCACACACAAACACATATATAGTGGGGTATTTACCTTTATCGCCAACATGCAGCTTCCTAATAATAGGCATGATTAACAATAGGTTACATGCTTTTTACAACTTGTGCTAACAGCAGATTAAGCTATAATTATATCAAATCTTATTTTTTTTTATCCTTCTTTAATCCTATTAGTACCTTGCTCTAAGCATTGTATTTATCCTTCTTTCATCCTATTAGTAACCTACTCCATGCATTCTTTATCCTTTCCTTGAATTTTTATGTTGTGGAGCATGTTTTCATGTGTGGAAGTATTGAAGACTGCACACTAAATTTTTTGGCCTCGAAAAACATGCATGATACTTCAGGAGATATACTCTTCTCATTTGGGTGGTATTCAGATCCATGGGTTAATGGGGTAGTTTTTACCATGGTTTTAGTACCACAATATTATAAAACTACTTAATTAGTTACCTATTGATGTGATTTTATGCATATGGAAGGGGAAATGCAACATTGTAGATGTGTGTGAGTCCGAGTGTGAATTCAGGAGAGTTTTTTTAACATAGCTCCAAGAAAATATGGGTATTACATAAGAGAAATAGGTGGCTTATAATAAAATGTGAGCAAGTTATTATTTGTGGATGTAGCCCAAATTGGGTGAACCATGTTAAATATTGTCTCTGTGTTGTGTTCTTTTATATTTTACTCTTTATTTCAGATTTGTAATATTATTCTGCATATTAGTTTCTACTATTGAGATTCTGTGTGGGATTGTTCCACATATTTTCTCCATTATTTCCTAACATGCATGTGCTTTCTTATTTATATCATTTGCTTAGCCACTAATTCATCTTTCTTTGGTCTATTCCTAGACCTTCCTTGAGTGTTACTCCATCTTTTACTTTTTAATTTTTATCTGCATTCTAGAAAATTGGTTGAGTCCTGAAACTCTGTGAACCCATATAGTGTGTATAGAACTTTGCACAATGAATCTCCTACATGTTATGCGCACCTTCTCTCACCTTTTCACGCATTCTCTAACCTCCATGCATGTATAATACCTATCCATTTTACCCACTCAGCATCACCTGACATTAATGGTATTTCCCCTCCTAAGCAATATTTGAGACAAACTTACTTCTATAAAAAATGAATGAATAAAATAATTAAAGGTCCCTAAAGAATAAATAATTTGATCATTTACCCCATCAATGAATGAAATAATCTATCATATGCATGCACTTGAACTCAGGCCTAAGGTGGATGGATAAGCTCTAGAAACTCCCTACCCAAGAAATCTTCTAACTCTTTCCACTTCATGAGCTCCCTTGAAACTTTCTTTGGCATGTCCTCAATAATACTTGATATTTTATCAGGTGCTAGATCATCAGATTTATCCTTAACCTCTTTCACCATTACATCCATTCTTCACATGATCATGAGTTGAAATTCCTTGAGCCTTTCCTCAAGTGTTTATTTCATGACCTTGATTAAGTCTCCATCCACTGATGCTTCTGCAATGACCTTCTCTCGTTCATCATTATTATTATTCCTTTCTTTTTGAATTGATTAGAGCTCTGCCTCTTTATTTCAAAAATTCATGCTAAGAATTAGGTCAATTTTTTTCACTTATCAAATTCCAATTCTACCTTATGATTGGCCTCCTTAATCTCGATGATCAGTACCTCATAATCTGTTATCTTGGCATCAACTACCTTATAATTACTTTTCTTTGCTTTGGCCAATTCTTCTATTGATGACCCTTTCCCACTATTCCTATCTACTAGCATTATGAACACTAGGTCCTCAAAATACTCCAACCATGTTGATTACACATTTTGGGAATGTGCTACAAGTTTGGGGCATGCACTTGTGATGATAATTATCTTTTCACCTTCTTTATCATATACATCAGTCGTTAGCATCTTATGATCCTTTATCTCCTCTTTGATATTTTTTTTTCTTCATCCTTATGCTCCTTATCATCCTCCATTACAAGAATGATAGCAATCTTATCTATATTCTTTCATGCCACTTCAGTTTCCATCTTGTTCAACGCATTAGAGGATTGCTCATCTGTAATCTTCCTTGGGTTGATGACATTATATAATTTCCCTGACTCCTTCTGTAGTCGTAATTTGGAATAAGACTTTTCACTTACCTTAAATTTTAGCGCTGCTTTATGTGTATGAATACTCCATAATAACATATTTTAGTGCATGAAAGTATACCATCCTTATTAAGTATGTCCCATCCAAACAGTTCTTCTTTAGGAACTAAACTCTAGAATCTATCCCTGAGTACATTTGTACAGTCATCGATGAATGTTATAAAAGGTGACTAGGGGGGTCGTCTCCTTCACCTTTGTTTATTCCTTACTTAGTGTTTCCTATATAACAATAAATTGCACCCTACTTACTTCACCACTAGTTCCCTTATCCCCTTTAATAAAATAATTGTCATCACCCTTTCCTTTATCTGCTTTGGGCTCCTCCTCTCTCATGTTACGCATCTTCTCTTCCTTCACAGGTACTTCTATGTGTGGGCTCCCATTATGTATTTTTTTTCTCCTTCCTCCTATCCATGTGTAGAAGCCTTTTCATGTGTAGACTCTTTACACATTACCTCTTTAAAATACCTCTTTCTCTAAGTCCTCTTCCTCATCATCAGTAATAGCTCGAGGTATCTTATGTCTCCTCTCCTTATTGAGTGAACTTGGTTTGGTTGTAATTTTTGAAGACCCATTTTTCTAGATGTAAATATCTTCCAACCTTACTTTCTTCCCTTTACTTCATTTGTAATTACTTCCTCATGATCTGATCTAGCACAATGTCTTCTTCTTGCAATAGATTATATTCGCACCTTCACTGTATGCTTCTTTGGATGATTTGGTATATGGGAGTCCAATACTTCAATATCCTTACCATAATTTTTCTTTTTTTGGAAAAAAAATATGCATGCCATGTTACCAACCGCCAATGTCATAATTGGATTGAGGTCCAGATTATCAGACTTCATCATTTCTAGGTATGTTGACTTGGAATTATATTTATATGATTGGTGCAAGGTATGCCGATCTGAATAAAATTTCTATGCATCAAACCTCAAAGGTTGTGCATCCTTGATTATTTTTACCACACATTTGAAGTACTTGGCAGTGAATGAAAATGGTAATTTACACCACGTCCTTGTGTTACCATTCTTCATTAAAAATCTTGTAAGGATAAAGTGTTACATGACTGTAAAATTTTCCTATTGGCCTACAACCCCAGGAAATTCCCTAGGCATGCGCCACTTCTTCTCAAATTCTTTACACATTATCCTATACCACTTCTTGAGGCATGTCTTATAAGGATTTGAAATTACACCTTCACATGTAAATCAGGATAATTGTTTTGCAGTGGAATTTTCTTCTGTGGGGTGTATCCACATATTATCCTCTAGTTTGTCTAGTACACCAATTTCGCATAATACAATTAGTAAAAGGATGGATACCCAAGTGATTTTATCCTCTATTTCATTCTATTCCTTTAATTCTTCTACAACCCTGTCTACTATGTATTTTGCAATATTGAATTGAGTCTTATGTGACATCTTGTGTGCAATATAAAGGAATTTACAATTTACCTCACTCCATCTCTTGGATGCTTCTATCTTACAACTAACCAAGTGCACTTCTACTCTTGTGGCAGGGTCAATAATATTATCAATATTCATGGTTTTTTTTCACATGTCATACTTCAATTGTATAGCTATTTCATCAATATTGGTCTCATCATGCAGATATAGGTATAGCTCTTCACCAGTATCACATACCCCTATCACTCTCCCAGACAACCTAGTTGTCACCCTCATTATCCCTCGGATGAAGAATAAATAGTCCTCATCTAGATGCAACATTAACCAATATAAGAGGTGTGCAGGCATGCTAAAGAAGGTTAATTCAAACAACTAAAGGAGCCCTACCTTCTCCAGATCTTTCTATATTGTATCATCTATAAAACATTCCATTTTGTAGTCCTAGTGGGTAACTTACATAAAACATATTTTTTAATGGAATTCTCATGTCCTGGTGCTTGATGATTATACTGACTAATTTAATATTTTCTGAGTTGATATATCCATTTCTATCCCAATATCACCTCAAGTTGGTGTTGCACTTCTGAGAACCAATTATCTAGTGGTTCCTCCACATATGGATTGCTCTTGGGTGCCCTTCATGGTGTCATTTCTCTTCTCAAATTTGAAACTGTAAAACCCTCTAAAAATTTTCCCTATGTACTAATAGGTACATCTTTTCTTACTTATTAATTTCATGTGTTCAATCTTCATTTTCAATCCCTATAGTCCCTAAATATTGTGCCCTCGCTTCCCTAACTTTGTTCCTTAAGTTCTCAGTTCCCTATCTCTGAAAACCCTAGCTCTACAATCTCCAATTTTGTGAAGCCAAATCTTTCTCTTTCCCTCACACATTTTCTCCAAGCTACCACTTCCTCTTCCTTAAAGGATCTCTCAAACTAACAGTCTTGTGTACTATGCTCTACTTTGGTTTGTCTTTGCTTCACTCTTTGAAAGTCACTCTTTTCACTTGGTCATCCAGCTCTTCAATTGCACAAATATATTAAGGCGAGGTAATAATGAAATTTTTTGTCCCCTATTTATATATTTTTTTCACTAATTACTCCATTGACACTCACTTTTTATCTTTAAATTTTTTTTTGCTTTTTCCCACACTTTTTTTAAAATATTTTTTTCAATTTTTAAAGGCATTTTTCTTTCTCTAGTGATTTTATCTTCCTTGTGTTATTCATAAATTTATGGCATGTAACTACTTCCCACGCTGCAATCATCCTTGTTTTATTTTCCCTACATCACATCATTTTTTCCTCTGTACCTTCTACTAAGTAATCTATCATGTTGCCACCTCCCTCGCATTACACTACATGACCCTTCATTTGTATGGTTTCTAACTCTGAGAAATGTCCATGCCTACCAATAATTTTATTACCTTTTCTTACCATTGCGTTCACCAATATTATTTTCCATTGCACATTATCTACCCATACCATGCACCAAAATTTTATGATTTGCATTTTTCTTACACCATCGTGGAATCCTGTACCAACTCTGTAATATGTAATAACATCACATTGTCTCTCTTTATGTGTGTGCACTTTCTCTTACTATACCCCACACTAAAAGTATCTGTAGTCCTCTACAAATCAACTTAACAGATAGTAATTATCTCCTACACATGAATGTGCTTATTACAACAAAACAAGAAAGGAAAATATACTCCAAGATGGAAATAGTTCCTTATTACAAACACTAAGGAATATTATTTATAGTAGGGATTTAACCTACTCCGATTAAAGTAATTAGGAAACCTAATTCCATCTAATGCCCATAATTGACATGTTCCTAATTCTAGTATCTTAGTCACTATAAAGGGTCCCAACCAATAAAATTTCAACTTTTTTGGATGGTGTGAAAACTTGGATTCATACATAAGTACCCTATTCCCCATATAAAAGGATTTGTTCTTGATATGCTTATCTTGTCATGATTTCTATCTTGATTTATTTGTCTTCTGAATCTAACATGCAAGGACATGTTGATAATCTAATTGCATCAATTTACCAATACGCTCATATACTACTTATTCATCATCTAATCCTCCTACATGCACAATACACATGGATGGAAACAAAAATTCCAAAAGTAAAATATCCTCTCCGCCAAACACTAATTGAAAATTTGTGGCCTTATTCAACCATTTATAGGTAGTTATATATACCAAAATTACATTTGATACCTTATCATCCTAATCCTTTCTTGCAACATCAAATATATTCGTTAGTGTTTAGCTTGATATCTTGTTGAAATATTCATTATTTTTATTAGACTGGGGGTGATAAGGCGTAGTAATATGGTGTGCCACCATAAACTCTCTCAGAATGGTGTTAACAAGATACCTATGAACCACTGTACATCATGGATTTGATGAATATCATATGACAGTTTGGACAAAAAAGTTTTAAAATGTGCATCATATTTTGTTACACTTTAAAATAGACCTTGCTTGATATCCTTCGATGTGTTAATGCTCTACTTATCGAACTATCCTTCGGTGTGCTAATTATCTACTTATCGAACTCAGGGATATAGAACTCAACTAAAAAGGAAATGCATAATGCACCATAATAAATTGCAGTATGATTTGGGTCATATTTTCTATACCAAATTTACATGCACCCTTGAAATGTGGTGGAAAATTGACTTTCCTTCCTATTGGGAGTTGTTCTTACCTTATCTCTCCATAATGAATCATACTTATTTACATGTTTAGCCACATCTTCCATACCCCTATATTCTAGAAAGTGAAGTGACATCTCAAAGTAGATATGTGGTGTCTGTTACTATGGTTATTGAGGTTATTTTTATGGCTGCTAAGGACCTTGTCATGGAGTGGGGCCAAATCTTGAACCTGAACCTCTACCAGGATTTTTGTTGTGCGGTGGCTGACTTGAACCTCATAAGCCTATTATTTCAAATTTTGTCCTTGTAGTTGAACTTCCTTACATCTGAGTAGTTTTTCTAAAATAGACACTCTCTATTTGTGTTATCACCGCACCTATATGATTAATTCTAATGGGTTGCGCACTAATTCTCTATCTAGGTGATGTTCCTACAAAATTATCTCCAAAAATACTCTATCCAAAAATGGGCATCTAATTCACTACCTTGTGTCTGTCATTATTATGTTGCACCTTGTAAGATGATACTAAAATGTGCCTATGTATATCTCCTACTCAACGTGGTGATACTTTATTACCTTCACTATGATGCTATTCTATGAAAACCTCTAGATTCTAAACACCTTGTACAAGATATAGGTGGCTAGGATGGGTTAGATGCGATCCTGTACCTATCATTCTCTCCTCATACTCACTCTCATTAGATGTCAAAGGGATCTCTCTACTACACTTTCCCAATGTAGAGAGGACATGATCCTATGGTCCATCACCTTCTGCAAGGTTCTCATCACTTCTGCAAGTCATCATTCTTCTCGACCTCAACACCTCCTCAAATTCCCTCTATCACTCATCAATATACCTAATCTGTATTTGTTTCCTTTCTATTTCCTTTGCTAGGGCCTCCTTTATCCTTCCTAAACCTACTTCTTTTCCCTATGCATGGTGGTATTTTAGACTTCCATCAGTAAGATCTCCTTTCCCGATTAAAACATCAAGATCTTGATAGCTAAAGGTGTTGCACGTAAATAGAAAACTAGAACTCTACTTCCTCTAGGAATAAGTATTTTGAAATCATGTACTCTAAGGTATAATGATGTAGAACACCTTCCCACCATTGATCTACATTTATAGTCCATGGTTCCTGTAAATCAAAGAGTTCCTGGTAATCTTCCTATCTTCAAACTTTATTTCTTCCTAGATCCAAAAACCTCTACTATCTGTGTAAGCTACCAACCATGAGTAAAATTATACTAGGAAGAAATTGAAGAATGTATCGTACAAGAAGTCATAGATATTCCACCCATTTTCATGCATTAAAATCAGGTCTACTGTTATACCTTTGATCAAACACATCTTTTCCATCATATATCTAATTATCAATATTTTTCAAAGATAATCATAACACCACTTGCATGCAACATCTTGATATATACATTTAAAAATAGGTCCCGATAATGAGACCAAAAATTATTCTTTCATTTCCTAATATTTACCTATGTGCACTGACACTTCATCCAAACAAGTCTAAAGTCTCACCCAAAGCACTTGTAGCCTCCATTTCCCTCCTTTGTTTTCTCAACATGATGTTAAACATGCATAGATTCAATCATCCATTCCAAAAAATACATCAAAACATAATAAATTGGCAACACATATAATAAGGAATCTTAATTAACATAAAGAATGATAAAAAAATATTTGAATTCCCATAAATCCATATTCAGATCTAGTTACCTTATCAATCCATACATGATTATCCATTGCAACACCAAATTCTCTACATAATATAGTAGTTGATTACATCAATACTAAGTACATCCATCCGCAGGACCATGCGTACTCACATAGTGCTCATATAGGTTCACATATTTTAGAATCCTATCAAACTTTTCAAAACTAGAAATCAACACTCATAACCTACTAGAACTAGTCTCTTTTTCTTGGAAACATCATATATATAGTCGGTACTTTCTCTTCCCCACCTACATACACCTTCCTAATAAAAGGTATGCTTAACAATAGGTTGCATGTTTTTAACAACTTGTGCTAACAATATATTAAGTTATAATTAGATCAGAACTTACTTGATTTTAACCTTATTTGATCCTATTATTATCTTTCTCCACGTATTTTCTTTATTATTTCATTACATGTAATTTATTATTTATATCATTTTCTTAGCTATTAAGCCATCTTCCTCTAGTCTACTCCAAGATGTTGCTTGAGCGTTGCTCCATCTTCTACTTATCTATTTTTAGCTGCATTATGGAAAATTAGCCTATGTCCTAAAATCATTTGAACCTATGTGAATACATTCACACAACTACCCTCTTGCATGTTGCACACCCCTTTAGACACCCTTTGCACATGATCTCTAACCTCCACACATGGCTGGTACTTAGGCATTTTCTTTACTCAACAATAAAACCCTTACAACCAAAGCTCTAGTAAAAAAACATGAGTAAATATCTAATGATATAATTCTAATGTATTATTTTCAAACCAAATCTAACTCAATAATTAAGGCACCAAAACATATCCATCCATGGTTGAGTCAGGGAAAGAATATTTCAAGCATTCCCAATGCATCTAATGGTACATTCAAAGCCAAGTGCATTTTCTTTAATATTTCCAATGCATTTTTAGGATAGTCTCCATGGCATTTATATGGTATAATGAAATTTCTCAAAAGGGATTTTTAATAAACATAGATCAAGATTTAGATCCTTTTGAGCTACTATGGTGATTTTCTAAAAATAATACACAAACCCAAACAAAACTCACAAACATGAAAAGAGATGGTAATTCCCTAAATGCATTTTGTCATACACATTTTTTTTCTCTCTAGGGTGTTTATAGGTATAAGGTAAAATGACGTTTTTGTTTTAATGAAGCAGTGTTTTATTATTTCATAAATATAATCATGAAGTATTTAAACTAATATATAACCATTAAATTTATTATACTTTTTGTTAAATTTCATGTAGATACCTTTAGGATGTTTGAGAGTGGTTTCAAACATCAAGGAGTTATGATGAAAAATCTATATTTTGGATAGCTCTCCAAAATTTTAGACTCGACCAATTTCAGGGTTCTCAAATTTCAGACTAACCCAATTCTAGGCTCTCCCCACTTGTCCCTTTAACATGTTTTCTTCCATAAAAGTAACTAAGACAATTTTCATGATGGAAAACAGGTTGGGTAAAACTATAGACTGTTTAATGTGCCCTCTTACAATTATAAACAAACCAATACATTCCTTAAAAAGGCATTCTAAAAGGCTCTATTTTGGCATGCGAGTAAGATAAGAGACTTTGGATTTATGCCAAAATTTGTATTTTTTCAAAATTCTAACATATATCCAAATCTCAAATTATATTATTATTAGTATTATTATATTTTTTATCCATAATTTACTCTTATCTATAACTCAAATAACAAATCTTCATTGCAATTCAATAAGGGTAACTAGTGAGACATTCAAAAAACATTTACTTACAAAACACTCTCTGAAAAAAGGGTTAAAACTTACTTGGGATATAAATTTCATTTGTTCCCATGGGATTTGGTCTCTATTCAGTTAGCTTATAAGTGTACATCTATTCCCAAAACACCTAATTGAGGTGTTTGGCAAGAAAATTCACTTCACAAAGGGTTGCACACTCTCACCAGGTAAGTGTAATAGGGAAGTATACTACAATTGTAGGAATTTAACTTCACTTGTATGGGGAATATGTGTCATGAATGATGTGTGTATAAAATTATTTCTCGATGATATCATAACTATATTGATCATGATATGTACAAATATGATGGATATGGGAATTGTAAGTATCCTTAAGATGAGTTATCTTGCACTTGAGAGATGTGATCTCGATATTCATAGCTTGACATTTATTTTAAAAAGCATGGTGTAAATCTTGAATACAATATAATATATCCTTATGCAAGGTGTCATCATTACTAATAAAAATAGTTGAAATATAGATCAAAATTAAATTCACATAAGAATGTGTTGTATTATGAGGGATCATTTTTTTGTGCACTAGTTGTGTGTAAGTATCTCTACATGCTTGGTGATGTGGAAGTAAATTATACAAGGAGACTTGAGAAATTGTAGCATGGACCATGAAGGTATTAAAAATGATAGAATAAACTCCAATTAGGTAGTAAAGAATGAGAATCAACACATGGAGGGCTGATAATGGAGTGATCATAGGAGATAAGATGAAAAAGTGATGTTGAGAAAAAAAGTGAACATCGTCGAATTAATGAAATGATCATATATGAAAATATAAAATGAATTTAATAAAACAAAAAGAGGTAATTTTGAATTTTCTTATTTGGAATAAAAAAATCCAAGGTTTTTTTTTCAAAAGTGTACATTTTTATAATTCTGCCCTATTTACTAAAACTAGTAATTTTGAATTTCCAAAAACTGTGCTAAAATTTAGGTAAAACAAATGGAGGTTTTCATTCAATATATAAAAAAATTAAGAATAAAGTCAAATGAATTTGAAAATAAAGTAATTATGCTTGAGATATGTAATGAAAGCTGAGTTGGAAATTAGGAGCTCTAATAAGAGACCCAATGGATAGAAATGACCATGAGACCTTAGGGAAAAATTTAAAATCAATTTGAGGTCAGGAAAGATGTTGAAATATAAATAGAAACCGTAGAAAATGGATATATCTAAAACTATGTAGGAAGGAGAAGCCCTAGAAAAACTAGAATTCAATCACGAGTGGGGTTTACCAGTATGTTTACACCATTTTTAGATTAAAATAATGTTAATATAAGATATTTAGTGAATTCAATTTTACACTAAGTGGATGTAGTGTGAATGTAGTGATTATATTTTGCATCAGTATATTCTTATATTTTCATATATCTTATATCTTATGTTATGATTGGTTAAGTAAATGATCCACATCTTGAGATGTCAAAATGAAAAGGGACCTAGTAGGTTGTGTACACTTTGGTTGAGCACTTGGACATCAATATGAGTGATATGGTAGCACACCTGACTAAGTTGTGTTGACTGCTAAGACTATATTTTTTTCCGTTACTAGGGACTTCTTTTACTTCAGCCTGTAAGATGTGGAATGCGTATGGCATTCTAATTTTATTTTGATAATATTGAGCATTGGGTACATGACAAAAAGGATGAGTTTTGTCAAAGATATAGTACTAGAAATGGTTTCAATTTATACAAATGTGTATAATAAAAAATGTATGATGAGTTCTATGAGACTTTCTCCAATTTCTTCCCAATCAAATTGTATGAATGGCTAGAACCATACTATCAGGACCGAGTGATAAAATTTGGAAGAAAATTTTACTGGATCTAGGTTAAATATCAAAAAATCATAGATCTGGATGAACCTTGGACACTTGCACTAGATAATTGGTTGGTAGGTGTTTTTAGGAATTACATGTTGGAGTATGTGATTTCAACGTATTTATGTCCAGAGGAGGAATAATTTCAGTTCCTATGTGAACCCAGAGGATCTTATTTATGTACGCTCCCGTTAGTGATCAATATTTTAATGATTGAGCTTGGGTTGGAAAATATCCCTATGGTAGGATAAAATTCCATTGTGAGAAAGGGAAGGAATCGGTCTGGTAAGGATGGCATTTTTCCAAGTGGAATATTGAGAGAAGAGAGACTTCACATATATAATGATTCATGAGAGAGGGAAGTTGAAGAGGTGATAAGAATGAAAGAAATGGACCAAACATAAGTGATGAGAACCATACAGAAGGTAAGGGACAACATGACCACATCTCTTAGATATTAGGGAATCACATTAGGAGGAACCCATTGACATTTGATGACAATGAGTCTGATGAAATATTAAGAATCGTAGGCATGTATCTAACCCACCTCGGACCCCTAACATTTATGCTTGGTATTTAGAATTTGGAATTTATTCTAAAGGTTCATCAAAATGATGTTGAGTAAGAAGGTAACTATGGATCACCATGTTGGGTTAGAAATACAAGTAGATATGTGTTGGTATAAACTCAGGAGGCAAAAAATATAAAGGTGATGCATATGGACATGTAGCACACTTCTGAATCCAGAAAAAAAAAAATTTAGAAGTAATCTGATAGGCACAACGTGAAGATAAAAAATTAGCACTCTACTCAATAGAAGTAATCATGTTGGAGGGATATTAGGGAAAACAAATGGAACACATTTTAGTTCTATTATGGCCTCGTAAACTAGTTCCTCTTCGGGACCACCAAATTGGCCCTAGTGACAAGAGGCTTGGGAGGCTCTAGTCCTCCCTGGCATGGAGGTAACCCTTGTAGAGGTTAGAGGTTAGGATATGGTCCCCCACCTAGTGGAAGTGATATGAGACAAGGAATTAACCATCACCATAGAAACCCCCTCATATTTTCTTCGAGATGCAACTTCGTTTACTAGAGTTTTGAGGTGTGCAAAATGCAACAGAGCATCTACACAAGTGCAAAATTTTATGGAGGGAGAAAGGAATAACATCCTCAGATAGGAAGTTGAGTTAGTTCGTGACAACATTATAAGGCCAAACACACAATTGGTACATTAAGTATGACCTGTATCGGGTAGCAGTGGAATATGATGCATTGCCTACCACATTTTTGGCCCAATTTCACGTACAAATTTTTTAGAAGCATAGCATTAGTGTGCTCGAGGAAATTAAACAAGGATTAGCTAAAAGTGTTAGGGAATATAATGTGTATTTCAAAACCTTGTTGTCTAAGCTTTCATATGACATCCACTATAGTCATCATGTGCATAATTCATAAGAGGATTAATGAAACCATTTCAAATGGTGTTAGGATATAAAATGTTCACATAATGGCATGAGGATTTTGAGGTATCACTAAGTGCAAATGTGGTTGGAAGTGTAGACATTAGAGTAAGCCCATTCTTAGAATATCAAATTATAGCCATGACTACCTATCTACAGAAGTTATCTCCTAACTCACCATATGACACCCACAGTGGAATTTGGTCCAAAAATTGCGATGTAGAGGGGTACATAAAGGATAGTTTTCCATGTAGGAGTGTGCATGCATTACTCTCAAATTTCAATATTTGTCTCAAGGACCATGATGTACGAGACTTCCCACTTTTATAGCACACTATACAGAAGAAGGTGTCGATGTATTGTAAAATTTGTGATGTATATACCCATAATACAACTAATTTCCTAGATGATTGACCACATCAATGAAGCCTATGAGATCAAGTTATGCCAGGATAGTGCAGAGAGAAGCTCATAAGGACGTGAATGAGAGAATGAAAATACTAGTGTTGGATAGAATAATGGCATATGTATAATGATAATGGGGGATATTGAGGATGACATCATGGTATAGGTTGATGAGGTCACAAAGGTAGGTTCAACCTTTGTAAATGCTATATAGGTGGGTCACCAAACCTTTATCAACTTGAGTATTTGAAGATACGGTCTTGCATGTCCTGTAGAAAGGGAAAAAAAGTGGAGGATTTTCTGAACTTATATGCACATGTGTAAACACAAGAAGGATAGGGGATCAGTCATGCTACAAGTTGATCACTCTAGCCAGGGACAGTGGAAGCCTAAAACTTTAGCTATGGCAAAGAATCAACCATTATTTGTCACTATAAACATAGAAGCCTCACACTCACATGAAAAAATGAGAATGAAGCTACTCATGATATGGGATGAGAATGTGCAAGCAACTAAATATTTGAATGCAGGGAAAAATGAATTTTTCCAAGAAACCATGGGATTGATTAGAAAAGTACATGGAGAGATACACTACCTAAAGGAATAAGCATGGGAAAAATATCATTCCAAAAATTTTGAGGTACCTAATAATGATTTGGATGACCTTAACGAAGTGTGTAAAATTCTTAGAAAAGAAAATATCATCTCCATGTTAGGAGAATGGTTGTAGGAGAAAGTGTCATGCACATGAACAAAGAGGGAAAGGAAAATATTATAGTATAATTTTCCACCCTAGGACCATGAGTATGAAAAGGATATTTCCTTGGATGTAGTTATAGGTGGTTGGATGATAAGTAAAATTTTGATTCATATAGGTGCAGAAGTCAATGTCCTTACAATTGATTCTTAGAACTGAATGGGAAGGCCACCATTGCATTTTTATTCAAGTGTGTTGTACATGGACAATAAAAAAAGATTAATACCCATTAGAGTATTAAATAATGTTACTATCATGGTTTAAGGAGAAAAATTCATAGGTGATTTTGAGGTTCTAGAGTTGGTTAAAGCAGATAATTTCCTTATGTTGTTGGGTCATCCTTAATGTTATGAGAACAATGCATATATGCACTTTAACAAGAGTTATGTAAGTTTTGAGAATGAGGGAGCATGAGTAGTAATTCTAATAGATGGTATTAAAATTTCACCCTATATTGAACTTATCAATGAAGAGGACCTTAATTAGATATACACACAAATAATGTGCAGTCTAGAAAATGTTGAACTAATAAAGGAAGGAGTGATAAATTATAGATATCTACATTCTGTTAGTGACACTACTAGCATTTCCTTTTCTAACTGGGCTCATTGCACTTATGAAATGGTGGGTCATGAGTTTTATGGAAGATTAACATGAGTGATCAGGACATGAATAGTTAGGAAGCTGGGAAGAGTGGTGCTACCAAGATATAATGGGGAGGAAAATCCTGAATCTTTCTTACACACCATGGAGGATCATTCATAGAATGAAGGGGATAGAAGAAAAATTTTTGTTTACTCCCTAAAGGTAATAAAGATGAAATAATGGGAAACAAACATGGATAATCTTCTCATATGGTGTGACATAATAGTTTCCTTCTTGAAAAGTTTTTCTAGGAATAATCTTCCTTCTCAGATTCTAATTTATATTGGGAAGACGTCTCCTCAAAGTCACATACATGTTTTTGAAAGAAAGTGGTTTCAAGGTTTTGATGCACTATCCCCATCGCTATGGTTTCATAAGTTCTATTCTACACTACCCGGATACATGCGCGCATGGTATATACATGTGGAGTTGAGGCAAGAGACAACATATTGGAAAAACTTAACCCGGGTATCATACATAAGTTCAATTATTTTTCTGATAAACCCCCTATTAATGAAGCCCTACATATAATGAAGTGCATCACTTTGTGAGACAATGTGAAGAAAGAAGACCTTGTAACTCTATTACAAGGTGAGACTCCCTCGACATAGTGCATAATTTCTTCTGACTAGATAAATTCTCATGAGAAACTCACGGGGCATTCTTGGAAAGAAAAGAAAAAAGGTAATCTCCTCTATCTCATTAATGATGAAGAGCTTGAGGGTCTGAATATAGAGCATACAAATTTTTCAGGATAAGTGATGGATACGACTGATGAACAAAAAAGCACATACCATGTGCCACTAAAGACCAAAAAGATGAACATTGGGACTGATGATGCACCGACAAAAGAAATAATTGGTGACTACTGGTCTGAAGTAGAGGTTGAAAAAATAATTGAAATTTTTTGCAACTTCTAATATCTATTTCTAAGGGGGTACCATGAGTTGAAGGGTGTCTATCCATCACTAAAAAAAATGAAGATAAAGATAAAGGATGGTGCATGACTAGTTTGTAAGAGGCCATATACAATGAACCCCAACTTCCATGTCAAAGTGAAGGATAAAATTGATAAAATTATAAAAGTATACATCATAGAACCATAGAGGAATCGAATTGGATCAGCCCAATGGTCACAAGCATCAAGAAGGATGGAAGGATAAGAATCTATGTTGACTATAGAGTTTTAAATGCTTCATGTGTCATTGATCCTTTTCCCACATAATTCAATGAAGGGATAATAGAAGGTGTTACAAGGTGAAAGATATATTCCTTAATTGTTGGTTTTTTAGGCTATCATTAGGTAAGGATCATGTGCGAGGACCAAGAGAATATAATGTTTGCAAAAAATGGGGCTGGTTTGTATACATGGTCCTATCTTTTGGATTAAATAATGTGTCATCAATTTCCTCACACATTATTGTATAAGCATTTTAGGATTTCATCCATAAATTACTTCAAGTATATCTAGATTATTAGATAGTGTATGGGCTAGTTAAGGACCACCATGATTATTTAAGGCTAATGTTCAAATGGTGTAGGTAGCTAAATATATCCCTGAAAATTAAGAAATGTCTCTTTGCAACACCATTTGGTACACTATTGGGGAACATTATTTACAAAGAAGGAATTTTGGTGGATCCAAAAAAGTAGAAGTCATCTTAGGGTTGAAGGAACCAACCAATCAAAGAAAAGTACATGGATTCCTTTGGCATAGGATACTATCGGAAATCCATTAATGGGTATGCCAAGATTGTCACACCACTCAAGGATCTACTGAAGGAAAAGGGAAAGTTATATTGGAAGGATACATAGTAACATGAATTCAAGATATTAAAGGAGAAACTAACAACTGCACCTATTTTATGCTTCTCTTCTAATAATCTACCCTTTCATGTGCATGTGGATACCTCTAGAATAAAAATTTGGGTAGTATTGGCCTAACCAAGAAAATTTAATGTGGATTATCCTATCTACTTTGCAATCAGGAAGCTGACACTGGCCGAGTAAAATTATATAACCACAAAGTGTGAGGCATTTTCCATGGTAACACGCTTGATAAATTCTTATAGTATCTACTAGAAATACCATTTATCTTCTACACTAATCATATGGAACTTAATTATCTAGTAAGTAAGAAAATATTATAAGGGAACATCTATCTTTAGATACTTTTATTTCAGGAATTTGAGTTTTTAGTCATATTCAAGCATGGAAAAGAAAAATAGGACATATAAACTGTTCTAAAATCAACTCTGGTGAGGATGCTCAAATCATAAAAGACACCATGCCAAATTCTCAGCTATTCAAATTATAACACCCTAAATGAGTTTGAGGATATAACAGTATTATTGTTGTAATCTATGACATTTGAGGAAATGAAAACACTAGAGAAGAAGCAATTAGTTATTCATACTACACCTTATTATTTAGTAGGAGGTGAATTGTATAAAATGGGTAGAGATGAGGTATTTCACATATGTGTCTTGGAGCATGAGTGAGAGGACATCATGAAAGAAGCGCATGATAGGATAGCTAGAGAACATTATGTAGGTGAAATTACAGTGCGCAAGATACTCTTGGAAGGACTTTAGTGCGAGACATTGTATAAGGATACTAAATATTTTTTCAAAGTATGTGATCATTATAAAAAATATGGGAAAACTAGGACATCATGATGAGATTCCACTACAACCCATAGAAAAAACAAAACCCTTTGAGAAGTTAGAAATTGACTTTGTTGGCCCAATTACACCAGCTACATGAAGGATAGGTGCACATTACATTATAACTTGTAAAAATTATTTGAGAAGGTGGGTAAAAGTTACACCCACAAGGGATTGTACTGCAACTACAACAACATGATTTTTATGGGAGAATATTATTAGCAAGTATGGCTGCCCATTAAGCCTTACTAGTGACAGGGGAACTCATTTCTTGAATGAAAAAATGAGGATGTAGTTAGCTAAGTTTATGGTAACTGATCCAAGACTACCATTTATTCCTCACAAGCCAATGATACTAATCAAGCCTTCAACAAGATCTTGGCACACACATTGACAAAAATATGTGATGTAGGAAGAAAATATTGGGATGAAAAAATTTCAGTTGTACTATGGGTGTACAAGACTACCTACAAAAGGTTGAATAAAGAAACACCTTTTCAGCTGGTCTTTGGCACAAAGGTTTTATTACCAATTGAATTCATGTTATCATCCCCGTGTATTATGCACACATGAGGTTTTGCAGATGATCAAGCAAATAAAAGAAGGATTTGAAAGATTATTGTAATTGGATGAAAGGTGTGTAATTACGTGATTGATCCATAAGACAAAAAAACATGACAAAAGTCTTGACATGAAAAAAATATTAAGAACAAGTATTTTTTATTAGGTGGTATCGTGATCCTATATGAATCTAACTTTGTGTGCCACCAAGGAAAAATTAAAGTGCAATGGTTACAACCATGTAAAGTATTAAAGATAATAGAATTTAGAGCTTTTCAATTGTAGACGTTGGATGGAAATATGTTTCCTGGTTAAAATTTAATGGGAGTAGGCTAAATCCCTACTATAAATAAGATTAATTTTATGCTTATAATAAGGAAACATTACCATTTATATTAGGTTTCCATTTCATTTTTTATTTTGTTGTTTGTTGTAATAAGCATGTTCGCACCTAGGAGTTGATGATCTTTATTCTAGAATGATGCATAGAGGACCCCACATACTTTTAATGTAAAGTAGAAGGAATAAACACATGAGGGTTAAATTGGTATGCCATATTGTTGTCATCCAAAAGTGCAATAGGGAAATTGACAATTCCTAAGAACAACAACTATACCCCAGTGTTAATTTTTTCAAGTCTCATTGTTCCAAGACACCCCGAGTCTGTCCAGTCAATCTAAGTGACCTCCAAATTAATTTTATCTCATCCCCATAGGTGATTTAGGAAATTCCATTCAGCCCTCCTAGGTGATTTTAGGAGTTCATTTGCAAGCTACATGTAGTTGTGAGAAGGGATAGCACTAGCCTTCCCAGGACTAGATCAACCCCCTGGAGTGGAATGGAAGGGAAAAATCCAACATGGAGGTGAATTGAAGACATTAGAACATCATGGAAATGATTTTGGAAGGTTTGGAGAAGTTTTGAAAGACTTGGAGTAGTCTGAATAAAAAATAGGATTCACAAGCCTAGGCAGTACACAGGCCTAAAAATAGTTTTTGAGCTTCAGAAGACTATTCCAGGAGCTCCAGATAGAGTTAGGAGTAAAATGAAACATCACTGGAAATATGATGCCAATCCCTACATGTTGGTCAAATCATTTTTTTCACAACACTTTGACACATCACATTTGTAGGCATTTTTTCTCAGGAATAAATGGAGTACCAAATCACAATTCCTCTTTTTCAGGGAAAAAATGGATGAATCAAGATATGAGACCCCCACCATTGGATTGAAAAAGAAATTTCCAGTAAGGATCATATAAAATGTTTCCAAAATAGTCCATTGGGAGCTCAATATATCATCATCACAAGTCACCCTCTTAAAGCATGTTTGGGACTTAGCTAAACTTTGAAAGGACACTTGTCAGATCCAAGATCCCGGTGTGTTTTTATGTCCTTGAGGTCAGGTACATAAACCTTGGAAAAATGTTCCCAGATCCCATGTTACCTCTAGGACCCTCATGTGACGTTTATACTTGATAGTTCAGCCCCTAAGTGCATTTTTACAGCTCAAATTTCCTGCTATCAGATCGAAGACACATGTCATCTCTAGGACCACCATGGAATTTGATGTCCCTCACATCCCTGAGGTTAGGGAAAAAATAAATGGAAAAATAAACCCAGACCCTATACGGAGTCCTTTGGTTAGCCACGTGACCAGATTTCAGCCTCTAGTGCTTATAGTGTTTTTTCAAGCAAATCCCCTCTTCTCGGATCGAGGACATGTGTCATCCTCTTGCTCACCATGGAATTTGATGTCCCTCAAACCCCTAATGTCAAGGACATCAGACATGAAAAAATTCACCACACGCTTTCATGAGAATTTTTTTAATATTCAAAGCCAGCACTTAGTCGTTTCTTCCCCCTCATTTCTCCTTTCACAACTTCTCACCATGCCATGGCCTTGTTCTTGCTTGTCTAGACACCCGGTATGCCATTACTGATTTGAACTAGCTCCATCATGGTCACAAAAATCTACACACCATAAAAAAACAACAATATTAGAGAAAAAAGTGTTGAAGAAATGAAGAATGAGAAGAAAATGAAGGTTTTTTTGCTAGATAACAGTGAAGTCACCCGATCAAGAAATCTTCATATCTCACAAGATACAAGTCAGATTGAGGTGTTGTATTCTATAGAGTTCCACATTTTTCAAGATGGTCATGATGCAAAAAATGGGAGGTCAAATGGTGCTCTGAATTATTTGTTCCAAAAAACTCCTCACTTAGTGCACTGGTTCACATTCGTCAGATTTCCCATCATTCCGGCAATGGAAATGAGCTAAAAAATTACACATGAGCTCCAAATGAAAAACCTATCACAATGGATTTTTTTTCATCGCAGATGCAGACAAAAAAAATACCTACAAATTTCGAGCTCCATTAATGGCCTCCATGGCAGCTCCGTGCTTGAAGTCACTGCCAGGTGAAAATTTTAAATTTTATTTATTGATATTCTAGTAGGAAACATTATGTGGAATTTAGAGGACATGACTATGACAATGAGCTGAATCCAAAAAATAGACTCCATTACAAACCAAGCACCGAAAATCCACTTTATAAAAATAGTAAGCTTTCCTACACAAGTTATATAGACAAATTCCTCTCTATAGACAAATTCCTCTCTTACAGGTATCTACAAGCTTTGCCACAGGGTCAATGGAGTGTCCCTGCAAGATCCCCGATCGAAAGACCACCACAAAAATAGACCTTTTCATGTACATGCATATACAGTAGCTACATTGGTTAAGTAGAGGGATTTAGATTCTCAAAGCATTGGCAAGAAATCCATAAGTTTGTAAACCAGACATATTTTCTTGCCAACAGATTTTGGCACCTACCATGGGGTAGATTTAGCAGCATCCACACCCAAAATATGACTGCAAGGTCCCAAAATATAAAAAAATGAAATATTGAAAAAAACAAATTCATGAAAATCCTCTACTAAAAGATACATCATTAGTTCCTGCCTGTGATCTTTCATATTCCACAACTTTTCTTTTCATATTCCCACTTCAAGAATTTCAAAAAGATGGCTAAAGGAAGATACACCAGGTTGAACAGGTCGAGAGGCGGTGTTGTTTCCAATTTTGAGGCTTTTCAAAATCAGTAAGAATGAATTAGAGATAGTCCATACTTCTTCTCTAAATCCTCCTCTCCTACTGGGGCTTCGAGTAGTTCACCTGGCAATACTATCAAAACTCCTATTGATACTCCCCCTTTAAATTCTCCCATTTTTCTATTACCATTAAGCATTGAGTTCTCAGAAGAAGAAGAGTTTGAAGAAGAATTTTTAGAAGAAAGGGATAAGTAGAAGTAAAAACAATTATGGTTAACGAAGCAAAAAGACCTCATCCCAATGTTCCATGGGGTAGGAATACAGACCCGCTTGCTCTTGAACCACCTCTCCATGATCTACCAATAATTTCCTGTAAGAACTTGCCAAAGTTTAAAGGTTAAAAAAAACATCCTGAAGAACACATCGATGCCTTCATGACATCATGTGTAATTCTTGGTGTCCAACATGAAGATATTGTTATAAGACTGTTCATGGAGTCCCTTTAAGAAAAATCAATAGAATGGCTCTACCTCCTGCCTACCCAATCCATCACTGGTTGGAATGACATCAAGACTACCTTCGAGGAAATATTCAAATCAACTAAAGACTGTCAGGACCTCTTAGGGAAGTTGGCTCAAATGAAGAAAGGATAAATTTAAACCATAAGAGACTTTGTGGCTCACTTCGAACAGTTGCTTTGCATGATACTAGAATAATATTCCCCATCTGAAAAAAATATCAAGAGATTCTTCATTAATGCTTAATCTTAGAAGTAGGATTTTTGTTGCAAAGAGCCCAAACAAGGAACATTGTAGAAGCACAAAGGATGGCCATTGAACTTGATGATGATCTCATCCTCTCTGGAAAGATCAAGAATCCATCAAAGATAAAGGACCAACATCCTAGAGATGAGAGAACCAATCCATCTTTGCAAAATTTAGAAAATGAAATGGCGTTATTGAGGAGGGAGATATTTTAATGAGTTTCTTCCCAAAGAAGAAACAAAAATAAGATTGCATGAGCACCATGAAGGCTTGCCTTAGAGGCCCCACCTATGAGCGTAAATTATATATTTTAAGAAAGTGAAGAATATATTTAATAATAAAGTGAAGGTGGAAAATTCCTAGAGATCGGTGAACTTGAGAACAATATACAAATCAGATTTTGTGAGTATTTTGGAGGTGATGAAGAACATGAAGAGGATGCACCCAGTTTCTGATGTGCGGTATTCACTCATTCTTAGTCTAAGAAAAGATCATCTCCCTCGACTGATACAAAAGAAAAGAATGTTGATGATCCTCCTGTGGCTATTCCACAAAACAAAATAATCAATTATGGATCACCACTTCCATCTTCCATGATTCTGAATTGTTGAAGCCTGATCCTATAGCAGGTAAGAAGGCTCCCGTAATCCCAAGTAAGTCTTCTGATGTCTCTTCCAAGTCTAAATCTAAATCTTCTCCTCTAAAATCTAGTACTTTGAAAGCTCCTAGTGTACCTTTCAAAATACCCTCCATTCCCCAAAAATATACTCCTACTTCCAAATTTGTCATAAATCCAAAATCAATCCCTTCATCACCCTCGCCTACATCTTCTCCTTTTGAATTCATAGAATACATGAACAAAAAAAAATTCCAAATTATTGAATATAAATATTTACGAACTCATCCTGAACAATTTGAGAGGCTCGTTCGATACATATAAGTAGTGGTAGTATAATACCCAATGTTGTAACTTCTAGTTCCAAAGGCATACTTCCAAACCCACCTACACCTCCCTCACAGAACATGATTTCTTTGAGTGCATCAAAGACTGATAAAGTTGAACCTTTCTATGTCTCCCTTCTTTTTGGAGAATATGTATTGAACAACTGCATAATAGATTCAGGTACCTTGGATAATGTCATGCCCATGAAGGTTTCCAAAGCTCTCAAACTCACCATGACTCCACTAGGTGGCTCTTGTTACTCTTTGGAATAAAAATAGGTACCACTTATAGGAAAGTTAAAGGATGCACAGGTGGATCTCGCAAAATTTACAGAAAAGAAAATTTCAGAAAAGATTTTGGTACCAGATGTCTTGTATTCATTCAGAATGTTGTTGAGTAGAAGTTTCTACCGAGACTTGGGAGGGAAAATTCAGATGAATTGGTCATCTGCAATCATACCAGTGAAGGGAGACATGGAGAAATTAATTCCCAAGAAGAAGATGAGGTACATGGTATGAAATTCCAAAATCATGAAGCTAACATCTTGTATCAAGGTAGTAGGAGATGAATCACTTTGTGGCAACCGAGGAGGAAGAGGATATCCCCATCTTGATAGGTCCATAGACATGCCTTCCCAGAGAGATTTGGATTTGAAGAAGCATTGAGGAGATTCGAGTTACAAGAGGGCAGTCCCCGAATTACCAGATGATGCAAACCATGAGGAAGAGGAGATGGTTCTTGATGATTTTCAAGAAGAAAAATCAGCTTATAGCTTATCCAAGATGAGGAATTATTCTCATTCCCATTTGGGGATGAATATGATCTTAGTCAGGCCATCTATGGAGAGAAAAAATAGGCTTGTGATAAGCTTGTGAAAGGCTTGAAAGAAATCTCTGTATAAGAACTACTAAGATCCCTAGAAGAAACAAAGGACCCCAAGATCAGTCTTGAAACTCCTGATGCAAGCCATGAATATGCAAGACAAGCATGAAGCATGATTTGGAAGCCTTCAACCAATGTGAAGGTTGGCCATATTCAAATATGGCAAGATGAAAAATATGATGCCAATGTTGAGCTAATGGTTGATGGATGAACTGATGAAATGGAGATATTTTCATTCCCATTTGCAAAAGAAGATTCTTTCCATGATGAAGAAATAGAAACAAGGAGTTTTGAGAGCATTTGAAGATGAAGCTCTTTTTGATGAAGGATTGGTAGAATGCAGTTAATTCCCAAGATGATGAAGTAATCCCTCTAGATAGTTTCCTTGAGCTGAAAAATAAATATTCTTCAAAGGCGTACAAAGAGGAGCTATAGGAAACAATGAAGCATAAATCCGTGCAAGAAATATTGGATGCAGTAGAAGTTGTGGAAGACCCTGAGCTAATTCTTGATCTCTTCACTCATTCCATGGACATATAAGACAAGTATGAGTTTTCCTCCAATCCTCCCATTAGTACTCAAATGTCTCACATTATGGAGTAAAGATAAATAGATGAATCTAATGCTTCTCATGGAGAAGATTTCAATGAGCATAGACCTAGGAAAGAAAGTAACTCAGAATATTCAAGTACTTTTAATATAAATTATCTTTGGGGCAGTGATGAGATGCTCGATGGAGAATCATCTATGTGGATAAACATGGAAAGGCAATTGGCACTATGAAACCAATTTCAAAGAACATGAAGGCAATGGAATTTCTAAGCGAAGGACCTGAGCATCAAGAAGCTCACATGTAGACTCAATCCTACCAAGTACATAAAAATTGTGAAAGTACCTAGCTTTCATAAGTAGCTGAGGAGAGGAGGCTACTTTCTGGAACCTGTCAATGGCTTCGTAGAACATCATCATTCGGTGTTGCCTCTTCAGGGGTAACTTTTGAGAAATGAAAAGTGATTTAGTGAAAGTGGGTTGTCCCCCACCTTGTACCATAGGTGATTTCTAGGTGTGCATGTGTTTCCCTTTCTATTGTGTTGTGTGTTTCCCTTTTTCCTTATGTGTGTGTGATTTCCTTCTTCTCTCTCTCTCTTGTTATAAGTTATACATGACTCCACAGGGTCTAATGGATAAGGAACTAGTCAATATGTTCTAAGTTGAGATTCTGAGAGTTCTCATGCTATGTATTCTTTGTGCTTAGTCCATGTCATGTCCCCAAGCTAGAGCCAATTATTGTCGTGTAAAAGTGCAACATGGAAATTGACAATATCTGAGCACGACAACTATACCCCAGTGTTAATTTTTTCAAGTCTCATCATTCCAAGACACCCTAGGTCTATCCAGTTAGTCCAAGTGACCTCCCAATTAATGTTATCTCATCCCCCTAGGTGATTTAGGAAATTCCATTCATTCCCCCTAGGTGATTTTAGGAGTTCATTTGCAAGCTACAGGCAGTTGTGGGAAGGGCTATCACTGGCCTTCCCAGAGACTGGATCAACCCACAGAGAGTGGAAGTAGAAGAGTGATAAATTGAACATGGAGGTGAATTAAATACTCTTAGAACATCATGGAAATGATTTAAGAATATTTTGGAAGGGAAGTTTTGAAAGACTTGGGGTAGTTTGAATAAGAATTAGGGTTCACAAGCCTAGTCAATGCACAAGCCATAAAAACCGCTGAGCTTCAGAAGAAGATTCTGGGAGCTCTAGATAGAGTTAGATGTAAAAAAAACATCACCAAAAATAGGATTCTAAGACCTACATGATGGTGAAATTATATTTTTTACAAAACTTTTGCTGCATCAGATTTGCAGGTAGTTTTTCTTAGGAATATGTGAAGTACCAAATCAAAATTCCACTTTTTCAGGGATCAAATGGATGAATCAAGACATGATACCCCAACCATTGGATTCAAAAGGACATTTACAAGATAGGATCATATAAATTTTTTCCAAAAACATCCATCGGGAGCTCAAGATATCATCATCACAAGTTGTCTTCTTGGAGCGTGTTCGAGACTTAGCCAAATTTTGAGAGGACACATGTCAGCTCCAACAGCCTAGCGGGAATTTATGTCCCCGATGTCCCTGAGGTTAGGTAAATCAACCTTGGAAAAATTCACCCAGCCCCCATGTGACCTCTGGGACCCTCATGTGACCTTCAGACTTGACAGTTCAGCCCCTAAGTGCATTTTGGAGCTCAAATTCCCTACTGTCAGATCGAGGACATGTGTCAGCTCCAGGACCACCGTGGAATTTTATGTCCCTCATATCCCTGAGGTTAGGGAGAATAAGACATGTAAAAAATGCACCCAGCCCCTTTGGGGAGTCCTTTGGTCATCCACGTTACTGGCTTTCAGCCCCGAGTGCTTCTAGTGTTTTTTCAAGCAAATCCCCTGCCGTCGAATCAAGGACACGTGTCGTCCTCTTGCTCACCATGGAATTTGATGTCCCTCACATCCCTAAGGTCAGGGACATCAGACATGAAAAAATGTGCCCCACCCTTGCATGAGCATTTTTTGAATATTCAAATCTGGCACTTAGTTGTTTCTTCCCCCTCATTTCTCCTTCACAACTTCTCACCATGCCATGGCCTTGTTCTTGCTTGTCCAGACACCTGGTCCACCATTACTGATCTGAACCAGATCCGTCATGGTCACCAAAACTCTCCACACCATGAAAACACAACAATATCAGAGAAAAATGTGCTGAAGAAATGAAGAATGGGAAGAAAATGAAGGTTTTTTGCCAGATAACCATGAAGTCACCTGATCGAGAAATCTTCATATCTCACAAGATACAAGTTAGATCAAGGTGTCATATTCTACAGACTTCCAAAATTTTCAAGATGATCATGATGCAACAAATGGGAGGTCAAATGGTGCTCTGAATTATTTGTTCCAACAAAATCCTCACTTCATGCACCGACTCACATTCGTCAGATTTCCCATCATTCGGCAATGGAAACGAGCTAAAAACTTACACACGATCTCCAAATAAAAAACATATCATAATGGAGTTGTTTTTCGTCACAAAAAGAGACAAAAAATAGACTTGTAAATTTCAAGTTCCATTAATGGCCACCATGGCAGCTTCATGCTCGAAGCCACTGCCTAGTGAAAATTTTAAATTTTATTTCCTGAGATTCTAGAGGGAAAAATTATGTGAAATTTAGAGGATGTGACTGAAAATACTAGCCGAATCTAGAAAATTAGTCTCCATCGTAAATCAAGCACCGGAAATCCACTTTCTAAAAATAGTAAGCTTTCCTACACATGCTTGCCTATTTTTGGTAAGTCTTCGTCAAAAGCAGCTATGGAAAAAGTAGTGTGCACTGAAGACCTCCATGAAGCTAGAATGATTATCCAGAAGAAAATAGTTAAAATGATCACTTACTAAAAATATTAAGTTCCTTATATGGGTGCTTACTAAAAATAGTAAGTCACCCCAAGAAGTGGTCAAAGCAAAGGTAATGTGCATATGATAGAATGAGGGATTTCATAACATCACGATGGTCGAGAAGAGGAAAAAATTACCTCTCACTAGAAAATAGTAAGCCTTCCATCTAAACACTTAATATTAATAGAAGGTTGTTCTCAAAGGTAAAGTTTGGCACAATGAGACATAGAGGGTGATCATCTCAGGGAACTAGAAAATGTTTTTTGACACTCACTACATAATTTGGGTCACAGGTATATCATACGCAGGCTAGGAGTTGCGGTCATCAGTGGAACAATTCACTCAACTTGGTGAGAATTCATGAGCTAATTTGAAGGAGTTTCACAGTGTGCAAGGAGTTCGAAGATTCATAGTTTCATTGCATTTGGAGCTTTCCATCAACGAGGACCAACAGACTTCATCGGGAATGACATCTCCTCTTCTTCTTCTCTCTCTCTCTTTCTCTCTCCTCTTCCCCACAATTTTCTCTCACTTTCCAATATTTCTAATTTCATGTTGGGGTTTCAATTTTTCATATGTCATAATGTTCCTAATGTAATAAGTCACCTTTATGTTATAAAAAAGGACTTAATATTCTCCTAGGAAATCGAAAAGTTTTAAGTTGTATAAAGACATATGAAAAGCCATTGGGGGGTAGACAATAAGTCACCTCTCATTCTATAAATTGTAATGCCATTCCCATTTCAAAGGGTTGGTCATTAATTTTGTAAGCTCAAGAGTGCATTCTACCTTGAGAGAACAAAGGAGATATCCAAATTATTCCTTCCCCCCACTCTCTATTTTTCCTCCATTCTCATACTATGTACAACTTGGTTTAAGAAATCAATACAAGAAGAAGGAGTTTCAAGCCTTTTTTGACTAAGGGGTTTATTGATACTTTGTAATCATAAATTCCATTTGGTCTTGTTTCTACACATATAGTTGTTTCCTCCTAATTTTAATGCATGTGATAAAAACTTCTAATTGATGTATGCAGGAATATGATTTTCTACCTGCAACATTAGTTCTCCTATCTAATTTCTCACTCCCCTTTTCCCTCTCTATAGACAAAGTCCTCTCTTGTCAGGTATCTGCAAGCTTTTCTCGCAAGGTCAGTGGAGTGTCCCTATTGGATCCCAGTTGAAAGGCCACCATAGAAATCCACCTTTTCATGTGCATGCATATATGGTAGTTTCACCAGTTAAGTAGAGGGACTTAGATTCCTATAGCGTTGGCAAGAAATCCACAAGTTTTGTCCACCTGAAAAATTTTCTTGCCAGCACATCATACATCTCATCAAGCACATCTGTACAAGCTTCATCAGCTTCCTGCTTAGATCTTTCAGATATGAAAGGTGTAGAGACTATTTCTCACCCCCATATCATTTCTCTATGGCATTTTTATCTGTTGATTAATCTATGTCACATCATTTCTAATATTAAAGTGCATAATCTGAAAGATATGATTTTAAATAATCAGAATTTGATTTTATTAAACTACTTCAAAACTGGCGTAGAATCAAAGAATGATGTAGCTCAATCGTCAGTCGATAGCCTAAGTCACTTTTACCTTCCTGAAATCTTTATCAATTGTTGCATTCAGTACTTTTTATCAATCATATTGGAAACTAGGTGGGAAAATTCTAACATATTCTTGAGAAAGTAGAAAGATTACTTTTAGGATGAAAATTGGTGGTAGGTGAGTGCATTAAATTACTAGTATTCACTCCTTGCCAATAATATATGACACCCTTTTTACTGGGAGAAGTGATGATCATTCTTAGCATGATCTGACTTTGTGAATGCTAATCCATTGAAAGCCCCTCTTATGAATCAGAGATTATAAAAAGTCTTTAAGTTCAAACTCATGAACTCTAAGACCAATAGTACTCTGGAAGAATACTGACATGCATAAATTGATTACATACTCATTTCAAATATGAGCTTTATTCCTGGGATGCATTATCGAGGTAGCAGCAGGAAGAGGACCCTGGCTATTTGAGCTTGAGTTCAAACCGTAGTCCCTTATTTATAATCTATCTCTGTAATCCATCTCTTATCATTATCTTCCTAGATCAGCACTTTGTAATCAAGCATTAATCATATTGTCATATATCCATATATGATATCCTATGATAACCATGTGCAACTTTATAGCTTCTATATCCTTCTCAATCCCCGTTCAACGCTCTATACAATTTGATATACGTTGTATATCAATGGTTCAATCCACTTGATTGTAGGTATAAACGAAGCATGTGCATCCTTCGATGGAAGTCCTTTTGTGATTCCTAGAATCATCCTTTACCCGAGTTCAAAGCATCACTTGATATAGTAATTACTGAATCATATCTTTTGTAGTAAGTCCTTTACATTATTATGGCCATAATTCTTCCTAGGAAAGGAGCTTGCACACATAGTCTCATGGAGAGGAACATCTAGGCCATCTTCAATCAACATCTACGAGTATCGCTAAACCTCACAAACTTCTCAAGGTCGGTATGTTTGATTATTTTCCATTGTCTTAGTTAATTCAAGTCGAAGAGGTAGGAATATTTCTGAACACTTATGGAACATTTCCATTAAGCTTTGTACTTTCAGACTATTGATGGGGGTAACGGAGAACTGATTAGGCCCATGGGAATAGATGTCATGAGGGATGCAAAGTTTTTAACTACCCACTAAATGACAGTATGAAATCCTCTTGGAATCGAAGATGGATCAGGCATGCGGAGAAATGATAGGCTCAAAAGGCACTCAGGGTCGTTAGGTTTAGTCAAGTATGGATGATCTGCAGATCCATTCAATAACATTAATTAAACATCATTAATGCTCAATTTTGGGATCAAGGTTTATGGGCTGAGGGATTGTAGCTGGGGAATTCACGAGTTTGTACATGGGGAAAACAATCTTCTGGAAGAACAAGAGTCAGAAATTTCTGAAAAAATTGAAATCTGCCTACTGTTGCAAAAGGAATTGCAGAGGTTTTACAAGTGCAGGGGCATCATGCCCTTATGGATACGAGATACAAGCACATTCAATAACAATACTTTTAAGTTGCTGCTATAAAAACCCGCAGAAAAAAGGGATTTCTGAATGTTCCATGCTTGTGGACCACTAACATTGGGGATGCGGGGATCATGTTAAGGCTATGAGGGAACAAGTGCATCATACTTAATTATCTCTGGGACCCACAATTACCGCATATTACAAGGGATTATGACCTCAAAGACTTTCAAATGCTAAAAAATTAATAGAGTATGGATGAAATTTCTCACTTAAACAAGAATATCACACTAAGCAAACATCAAGGTCTCAATGAATAGTCACTTTGATCATAATTTCAAAACAATAGAACAAAAATTACACAAATTTTAGTTATGTCACAATAATATGAACCATGGCGGCATGTATGAGGTATTCATGGTTGTATAATGCTCCATACATATGTACAAGTGGATGGATCAAGGATGTAATCATTTGAATACAACATGGGATATTTTAATTAAAGGATGGAGATTGAGTAGGAATATTGATGGGATGGGATAGGTAATGATTGTTGTTGATAAATAGGAATGCTACGTACATTGTTGAGATATGAAATAGTGCTATTGTGAGATAAGGATATGTCATATTTTTGATTGTTGGGTGATTGACCATGGTTGCATAGGCATTCTAGTGATAATATCGAAATGAAGAAGGGATAATATTTATATGAGGTGGTGTCAGGTGGAATTGGAACCACTGATTGAGTGGATTGATAAGATTTTGGATCATACTGTGATAATATGAAGTACATACATGGGGCTAGAAGGTTAGGCCTAAGAGTTTTTTAACCCAGTAGGACAATTAAGTGGTAATGGTCAGTTGAGGAGAGATCATGAGAGTTGGTTTCAAAAGTGACCCTATCTTCTTATTTGAATCAACAGTGGTCTTGACAAACCATGAGATAATCCAATGCGGAATCTCAAGATTAAATTGGAGGAACTAAGTCTTCATTATATATATCGATACCAGTCTGCAATCCTATTATTGCAGAAAGGGTCCAATAATCCACCCTACACCGAAATCCCTGGAAAAGACTTCAAGATTATGAATTTTATGTACAAACAAATCAAGCAATGGCATTTTTTATTTACATGTCATTAACTTAAGTAACATGTGAGAAAAATAAAGTCAGGCTGGATATACGATCAGGTACCTAGGAAAGTAAAATTCTAGAGTTGGTTTTAGGTAGTTATGGTTGAAGGGAGTAAACCTGTCTACATATATCTTCTGGAGGTATGTGTAGGCTATGAGTAACTGTACTAGGATATCTCATAACGTGGATAGAGACACCGTTTGATATAATTCCTATTGGGTGATGATAACTCCCAATCAGTCTACCTAGTTAGGAAGATGTCTAGATGTGTGAATTGATTCCATAGTGGTATTCAGTTTTGGATGTGTGTGATAGAATGGGAGATGCAACTAATTAACCCTTACTTAAACTATGTTTTCAAGCAAGATGCAGAAGAAAGATAAGGTTACTTTCTAAAACTCGAATGATCTAGATGTGATCTCCCTAATTTCTTGATGAGGACACGACACAAGAAAAGGACTCTACACATCTTGACAGACCCAATAAATACGCCTCAAATGATTATGTGTCCTTAAAAACTACAAGATACCTGGATAGATTTTCATTCCTTTAATCATATCTAATGAATGTTTAAAAGAAGCATGATCCAAATAGCGCTTAACCCAACAAGTTACTTTCAAGCAAAAAGTGATAGAAATTCCCTCCTATAAGAAAATATTAGACAACATAATCAATGTCCAACCCGATAATAACCCTAATAATAAAATCAGCAAGGAATCACCTAAAGGGTGGTCCCACCAAGCGTGCCAAAATATTGATCTATTTTTTCATTCCTTTCAAATTAATGATATAGTACTAAAGAAAATAAGGATCAACTTTTATAAACCTGAATTTACATGCAACCAAATTTAAATTATAATTTCACTCATGTTACTATCAGGGATGCTATCTATACTATTGACATGATATTTTTAAAGAAACCCAATCTGCATACCCATCAGATAATATGATATCTATCAAGTTATCTTATTAACTCCTATTGATAAGGGTTTTCTTTATTTTTAACTAGAGGTAGATAAATAATTATAAAATAAATCTCATAATGAAAAATATATTAGAGTGATGAAACCATGCCTGACGATTGTTCAAAAATCTATACAAATATTTTTCACTAATCCCCTTACAAACTCCTTAACAGTTTGAGAAAATAAACATCAAACAAAACAATGAGTTCTTCCAACTACTTACTCTTCCCTCAACTATTCAAGCTTATATATATATATATATATAATTAAATGTCATATTTCCCAAATTAACAACATGAAAATTTATCCATGCATGGCTTGCTTAGTAGAGTTCCAACAGGAAAAATAAATTAACAAAAATGAAACCCTATTTGCATGTGATAGTTTTCTTAGAGAAGCTTCACATTTTTTACAAATTAAATGCCCATTAAGGTTACGTAGAGCCATGTAGTGGCCTAATAAATTTTTCTAGCTTTTCCCTCCCAAAAGAATGGTGGTGGAGTTTTAGTCGATCGGTCCCATCTATTTTGTTTAAACAATTTAAATCACTAAAATTTGTATGGGGTCGACCAACGACCACTTTATAATTATTAAATAGTCAATTTCAAATTGATTAACTAAAAATGGGATTTTTCAATGTTAATCTATACTAGTAACAACAATATAATAACTAATATGAATGAAATGTACATACTAAATAATTTTGTTGGATATTTTAAATGAATTAATGGAAATTAGAAGGGGGTATGGTTCTAACATAAAATTAACTTACATCACTATTGTGCAGATAGGTTAGAGAATGATGGTGCCACCCAAACAATTACAGTGAATGAAGACCTATCTGGACTAGGGCACCTAGGAGAGGACTGTGGCACCTATGAGCACCCTGGTCTATAATCTAGGTGCTCTAGTCTACGGAAAATCTCAAGCTCTGATTCCGATAGTGTCAAAAGGTTTTCACAAAAGCTTCTTCTTGGTCACTTAGTTGTCACAATATCATCACTTATGTTGTTTTAGTTGTATGATGAAGATCTACCTGTAAAACCCCATACAAAGCATAAAATTCCCAAAAAATAAATATGTAAATGAAGAGGTTAGACTAACCTTAGCTTCCACAATGTTGGACTTACAACTAAGCGCTACACTACATTCCATACCCAATGTAGTTCTGTGTGATTGTGTGTGTAAATATGTGCCTAGGGTTCCCTAGCATCGATGATGTAGAAGTAGGGGGTAATAAGTAGATATAAGATGCAAATGGTGGATGGAATAGAATGAATACAACCCTTTCCCCCTATGCTTGTGTGATATAGATGTAGAATATGCGCAAATGAATTCCTTCGCCTTAGTAGATAGTTATCTTTTGATAGTATATTGTTTGCCCATAAGATAGTGAGTATGTTATGTTTATATAGGGATCTCTTATTCAAATTTCAACACTAATGCCTTGGAAATGCCTACTAGCACCTAGGGGAATGTGATAAAAACATTGTAATGACCGAACTTGAAACTCTAAATGATAATAAAGTGCAACTAGGACCGGGGCGCCCAAAAAGAGGACCAAGGAGTGAACATGTGCCCCAACACCTTTATAGGTGCCCTAATCAAATTATAAAGACAATAATTGACCAAGTAACAACAACTAAGACATTTTGAGAGATGGCTGAAACTATGCAGACAACTAACGACAGTATCAGAAAAGTAACGATAATGACCAAATAATTGATGACATGACTAAAGGATGATCCATTAGTGAATACTTTTCTTACACGAGTTACAAATATAAAATAACATACTTGGAGGTATAAATGTAATATTAAGTGCATGATTTTGTGACTATATTTCCCCCCACTTTATGTTGGTTATTAGAAAGCTCAGTAGCATAAAGTAGATAGAGATGTGTACCTGAAAGAAGTTAGAGAATCCCATGCTATAGTAAAATGCGTAGATGTGTAGTAGTAAAAGTCTGTCGAAGGTTCAAAAAACATTATGAACCGTGGACCACTAGGTTAATCCATGTAACATAAGGAAAAAGTGTAATAGTATGATGAATTTCACTAAACAAGAGTGATGATTATAATGTATGTCAAATATGAGGTGGGTTAGGGAGTGATCATCTCCTGACCCTAATGCGTGTATACTAATTATTAACCTGAGGATTTGTGCATCCTATCACGAGAGGAAGAGTGTAGGGAGAAAATTGTGTTATTCTCCAATATCTAACTACATCCTCAAGATATAACCACTGTAGAAAAAATTAGATAAAATATATTATGGTTTCTAAATCCACACAATTTTTTATCAAACAATTAGCCCATATAGGAGTGGTATAGGAAATTCACTCTTTCTCCCACTCCACAAGTTTTACCGCAATGTAATGGTTTCCAAGTTAGGTCATCTACAAGGCCACAAAAAACTCTATAATTATGTCATCTGGAAGGCCAATTGTGTTGACTTTGTATTGATAGAATGATATGATTTTGATTGTTAGGAATATGAATGCATTCATTCATTGATTTATTGATTAATTACTCTTGGACATGTTTTACGCTAATTTCCCCCAGATTAGGTCATTAGGGGGAATTAAAGGAATGTCGTATAGAAAAATTCATATATTTATTGCCCCTAGATTAGGTCACTAGGGAAACTTATTGGTGAAGTGTCACATTGTGAATTAGTAAGTGTCTTGGATTTGTTACATTGGTCATGTTTTAAATGCATGGTGATATAAGGGGAATTATAAGATGACCCCAATGATATGCCCCTCCTTTTGATGAAAGGGGAAGTGATGAGAAGAATGAATGCTAAGCTGAAAATATATGCTGAATAGATAGAAAATTGATAGAAATCACAAAAATGTGTATGATTTGGTTGTAAGATAAGTTTAATGTGAGATAAATCATGCATAACATGTTCAATACCGTGGTAGGAAAAATTATATATAGAATTCCACAAATGAGGTGCCAATCAGAGTATAAATGCTTGAGCTATGGTGAAAAGTGTGTAATGTGTATTAGTAGTAGTAATAAGCACGAAATAATGACTATAGTAAAGTGGGTGGTAAAAAGGTATTATAAATAGTAAAGTGAAAAACTAAGTAGTCAATTTATTTTTTGTTTATGCTATTGTGAAAGGGAGCACAAGGTGAGTGAAAATTCCACAAGTGAGAGGAGCATGTCCTATCTAGTTTGAGAGGGTGGAAAATTTTGTAGTGTAAGGCATGAGTGTGGAGGTTGTAAGTGCCTTGTTTTTAAAAAAATGTATGGTGTATCAGGTGTTTATACTGAATTTTTGAAATTTTGAGAATTATAATTTTTTATAAATTTTGGGTCTGGAAAATAGTGATGAGGGAACTCGTGACCCTTAGGACAGGAGCAACCTGAACTGGGTGCCCGTGTCCTTCTTTTGGGTGCCCTTGTCTTGCATATGGGTGCCCTAGTCTATATTGTGTGTGTTTAGTCTAGGATGATGAAAAATAAAAGTATTTATGTTAATGAATATTATAATTGAGTGTGTTTGTACCTATAAGGTATTGTAACACAACGTTTTTTGTCATTTTATGATGTGTAGAGGGATATTCACTCGAGGGAGTTTTGTGGTGGGTGTTATTTGAGCACGTTTCCTGGGTTAGGTTTGTCGAATGATAAGTGGGATGTAATGGACCATGTCAGCCTAGGAAACATAGCATGGATGTGAGGTGTGCCCCATAATATGCCGATGTTGATTGCACTATGTGAGAGATGGTGTGAAAAATTGTGTACCTTTTGGTTACCTACAAGGGAGATGTTAGTGACGTTGGAGGATGTATATCATATATTGTGGTTACCAATTATCGGGGAGAGCATATAGGTGATGCCCTTGGAGGAAATGGATAGGCATATATAAGCGGAAAGATGGTATTTTGTAGGGACTCAAACACCTGTCGAGGCTTATATAAGTCTAGATGCTATTTTGAGGTCTAATGTTATGAACTTGTGAAAATTCATTGTGGTTGTTATTACTTCATCTATAGTGGTGAAAGGAGGTGGCATGGGCATCTTGTATAAGATGCATGACATATGTCGATGTATAGAGGAGGATATTACTAGATATGCATGGGCCCAATGTGTTTTAGCCAACCTTTACAAAGATTTATACCAATTTACTCATGATGAGCATGGAGGAGGGATATGAGCTACTATAATGTTACATGTGTGGACATATGAGCATTCAAGAATGTTAAGGCTAGTTGGGGGTCCATGAGAAGGGTGGGCAAGGCCTGAGATATACATGAGGAGGTAGATTAACATTCTTGTGCGGAGGATGGATACAAATACTTATAGGGAATTGATAGATAGGATGGGGCCCAAGGCCATTAGATGGAGGCCATATGATGGTTAAGGAGGATTTCTCGAGGATTCCATAGAGCTGCAATGTATTCAAAGAATGATGTGGCTAGAGGATAGATTTCTAGGTGTGGTGGAACTATTTCAAGTGGAGAGAATATCGCATCAGTTTGGTATGGATCATGATGTGCCCCTAGAGCTATATATATGTCTGAAATCTATGAGAGCACCAAGGAGGGATGAGGCTAGACCATGGCCCACAGAAGAGCAATTAGTACCAATAATTTTGGATGAGGTAGGTACAGAAATAGAGGTTATAGATGCAAATGATTTTGGTAGTATAGAGGAGTACCATGCATGGTGGGCGACACATCGATGGGTATCATTGTTTCTAGTATTTTAAGATCCAATGGGGTTTCTACATGTAGGAGGAGGAAGAGTGGGGGAAGCACATGTCTCCAACCTTATGTCATTTGCTATAGTGAAACATAAGTATTTGTGTATTTGTGTTCATTTTTATATGTTTATATTGTTATATATGCGGTTGTCTAAAAAGTTGTTTAATTGTTATTTGTAGGCGATACGTATTGGTCGTTGATTGTTAATACCTCTATCTGTACATTGATTTGGAATGTGTCAAATGATGTGATTGTGGTGCTATATTGGAGTGAGTAAATGATATCACGGGAGATCATGCCTATCTATTTGATCCACTAGTTGTAGTGGTGGTTACATGTACTGTATTAATAGCAGAGAGGGATGAGGCATGTGAGGAGACTTGACGAGCCTATGCAGTAGTGGGTGGTGGCATTTTAGCGCAAGATGTATTTATACAGTTTATGGAGTTACAACGTTAGTTCATTGAGAACTTTATGGATAATACCTTATTGCATAGGAAAGTGGAGAGATATCGAGGCCACAAAAAATGACGTAGAGTGAGTGGTGAGGCATCTAGTTCTATGGATCTCATAGTACGTAAAAGCGATAGTGATGATGTGGTCTGATTATTATAATTGTGTATGATGTAGGGGAATTTCCATCCAATGATGATTCTATTTTTTACCTATGTATGGACATGCATGATTTATATGTGATGCGTTATTTTGTGTTGTATCGGTTTTGCATGATTTGATTTTTATGATTATAGTGTGTGTGATGGTTGTATATCTTGTTAGTGTTGATTGATGTAATATTCATAGAATAATTACAAATGAAATGTACATGCATTGTGATGTATGAGCTAATTTAAATATTATGTAAGGCTTAGTATGATGAAGAATTAAGCACAATGTGTATTGAATGGAATTCGTAATGTGTAGTTAATATGATAATGATAGAAAAATGCATATGAAAAGAGATGATATATACTTATCAAACTAAGGTTTTGTGATGAATGTATGTCGTAATAATATAACGTAATATAATATATCAATGTAGTGAATGGGAGGGGGGAAAAGTAGAGATACCACCCATCGTATAAATGATTAGGTTCATTTAATTAAGACCCCTCAATAGTCAAGAATGAACCGTGAAAAACAAGAGTCATCGGGAAATGATTGAAGTACACCATATGAATGATGTAGCACATGATGAAAATTTCTTAAAGCACACCCTCGATAGTTGTGTAATAACTTGTAATAACACAAGTGCACCATCGGGGGGTGAGGTGAAAGTACTCACCTGCTAAATACCAAGGCAATGTGGAGCGGTGGAATCATGTGGAATGGAAGTAGTGTGAGTGCATGAACCGAAATGAATTTCATATGGATCTTTGTACAAATGTGTGAAAGAGGGGCGTTGTGGTAAGCAATGTGAAGTAGTAGAGTGACGCAGTGGATAGGGTGAATTTGATGGATGAGATGGATATAATGAATGTGTATGAATAGTAGACTGTGGTAGATATATCATAGTTTAAACACTATATGTAGGAGATGAATCAATAGTGGTAGAAAATATCTAATGAGGTAGAGGAGATATGGATCACTCATGTGGGCAAGAAATAAATTATATGATGCCCTTATCCTCTAATTGTTGCAATCTATCGTCAAGGGAAAGACAATCATTGTCTCTATGGCCATTTATATGATGATAATTATAATAAGGTTGGTCATGATGACGTTGTAATTGGTGTTGTGGATTATGTTGGTTAGAGGGTAGGTAAATTAATCGATTAGTAAGTAAAACACACAAAACATCATGTGGTCGAGCATGATGAGAGAAATGTAAAGTCTCACGCGACCTATGTAGAGTGGTAGGAGGGGTAATAAGTCACGGATCTGAAGGATTATGCTATTGTGGTGAAAAGGGTTGAGCTTGTTTAATTTTCTTGGGAGGTAAAGATGGAGATTGTGTAGGATTCTCAATTGGAGGCTCTAGAAAATACCTAGATGAGACAATAGTCATATATATGTGTGGAGGATATATGATGTGTGTGGAGAGAATATCTTGTTATAAGTTATTAACCTTATAACATAGAAGAATGAATGAATCACATGAATCATACTGTAATCATTTCTTAAATGGAGGAATGAAGCGATGATAGAAAAAATAAATTTCTTCTCAAGGTCTATGGGTTAAAAGACAAGATGATGGATACAAGCATTGAATCATAGAATATAATCCTTGATAGGTTCCATGGATCCTTGATGTAGATTAGGTAACCAGTCATAAGTAATATTAGGGCCGTTGTTAATTATAAATTGACAAAGGAAGGCATCCTCCATGTCATAAAAATTACTAATCAATACAGTGGGGAGATGAGTGTACCATTGTATAATCGGAAAGGCTATAGAAAAATTCCTTAAGTAATAATCTATCATTATAATATAACGTAATCACATGTTGAAAGAGATGATATATGCTTATCGAACTAAGGTGTTTTGATGAATGTATGTCATAATAATATAACATAATCATAATATATCATTGTGATGAATGGGAGGATGGAAAATTAGCGATGCCACCCAATTTATAGATGATTAGGTTAATTTAGTTAAGATCCCTCAGTAGTCAAGAATGAACTACGAAAAACAAAAGTGCATTATTGGAAAATGATTGAAGTGCACCATATGAACGATATAGCACATGATGAAAATTTATTAAATCAAACCCTCAACAGTTGTGTAAGAACTTGTAAGAACACAAGTGTTTCATTGGGGGGTGAGGTGAAAGTACTCACCTACAAAATTCCAAGGTGGCATGGAGTGGTGGAAGCATGTGGAATGGAAGTAGCATGAGTGTATGAACTGAATTGAATTTCATATGGAGTTGTGGAGGAATGAGAGAAAGAGGGATGTTGTGGTAACCAATGTGAAGTAACAGCATGACGTAGTGGATAGCATGAATTTGATGGACGAGGTGGATGTAATGAATGTGATGGATGTGGTAGGGAATGCGTTTGAATAGTAGATTGTGGCAGATATATCATAGTTTAAGCACCATATGTAGGAGATGACTCAATAGTGGTAAAAAATATATAATGAGGTAGAGGAGATATGTATCACTCACATGGGCAAGAACTAAAGGTGATGATGCCCTCATCCTCTAATTTTTACAATCTTTCATGAAGGGCAAGAAATTCATTGTCTCTATGGCCATTTATACGATGATAATTATAATAAGGTTGGTCATGTTGATGTTGTAATTGGTGTTGTGGATGATGTTGGTAGGAGGGTAGGTGAATTAATCACTCAGTAAGTAAAACACACAACACATCATGTGGTCAAGCGTGATGAGAGAAATGTAAATTTTCACACGATCTAGGTGGAGTGGTAAGAGGGGTAGTAAGTCGCGGAGCAAGAGGAGTATGATTTTGTGGTGAAGTGGGTTGAGCTTATTTAATTTTCTTTGGAGATAAAGATGAAGACTGTGTATGATGCTCAATTGGAGGTTCTAGAAAATACCTAGATAAGACAATAGTCATAGAGATGTGTGGAGGATATATGATGTGTGTGGAGAGAAGATATTGTTCTAAGTCATTAACCTTATATCATAGAAGAATGAATGACTCACATGTATCATATTGTAATCGTTTCTTAAATGGAGGAATGAAGCCACAATAAAAAATAAATTGTTTCTCAAGGTATATGGGTTAGAAGACGATCTGATGGATACAAGCATTAAGTCATAGAATATAATCCTTGATAGGTTCCATGGGGCCCTGATGTAGATTAGGTAACCAATCATAAGTAACCTTAGGGTCACTGTTAATTATAAATTGATGGAGGAAGGTATCCTACATGTCATACAAATTACTAATGGATCTAATAGGGAGATGAGTGTACCATTGTATCATCAAAAAATCTATAGCAAAATTCCTTAAGTAATAATCTATCATTATAATAAGAGGTCATAGTCCTACGATAATGTAGAATATGAGCAAGAGGGTCACCCGTACCATCAAAACATGTAAAATTGGGTATGGTAATGTCATGAGGGAATGCAGAGTCATGAATCTTCTTAGAGAATGGATTTCCATGTGATGAATTTTATTCAATGGAGGCATGATAAACCCTACTTTCTAAAGTGAGAGATTGAACTTGAGATTGTAACTGTCATACGTCATGCATGAGAGAAAGTATTTCCTATGAAAGGATGGAAATAATGTGTTAATTGGTTACAATTTTCCATTGTGAGTGATTATAGGGATGTCCAAAGGAGATGGAAAATGGTCTGATGCTAAGGGAACACTGGTAGTAGGTGCCGATGAAGCTATGGTATGAGATATAGATGGATTACCCATAACAATGGTTGGAATAACATCATAAAAATACATAATAGGTGAAGTAACTAGGGAGGAAACTTCTATAGAATGTGTTCCAAGAGATAGGTGAACTAGCAAGAGCAGATGAAATAGTAGGAGAAGAAGATGTGATAGATGGTGGTGACTCATATGTAGTGCTAGATACAATCTGAGGAGAAGATAAAAATGGAGTAGTTGAGTCACATTTTCCAGTATGGAAAGAGGGAGAATCATGATTGTCAAGTGCCTCACCATTATTTGATAGAGACTCAGAAATGAGGATATCACAAAGAACACTATCAATAGGATCATCAACATAGTGTGAAGGAGTATGCAAACTAGGAGGGAATGTATCATGAGAAGCAATTTCAGAAGATGTAAAGTCATGAGAGGGAATTGTGTCAGTGGATGGAATAGAAGGAGAATTAGTAAGCTCATATGAATGAGTATCAATACCAAAAAAGTAATCAATAAGATAATCATCTAATGTTTCCTATGAAATATCGAAAGGTGGAGCACAGGTAATCGTATAACATGGAGTATAGCTAGTAAAGGATACTAGATCGTTAAAAATGTTAATACTTATAGGAGAATATTCAAAACAATTAGGCATATGTTGTAATCCATCTTGAAATTGTTGTTTGATATGGTTGGGTGTAGTGATGGGAGAACTATATAGAGATTTAAGCTCAACAATGGCTGCCTCATCATAGATAGGGTTGATGTTAAAGTGAGACATGATATGTGAAGAAGATGAAATACTATTAGCCATTAGGGTTTTAGTGGATCATAGAGCAAGGTATTATAAAAGGAGGTTTCATGAAAATGATTAACTAAAAATGGGGTTTTTCTATGTTAATCTATACTAGTAACAACAATGCAATAACTAATATAAATGAAATGTAAATACTAAATAATGTTATTTGATATTTAAAATGAAATAATGGAAAAGGGAAGGGATAAGGTACTAACCTGAAATTAAATTACCTCACTATTCTGTAGGAATGGATAGGATGCTATGTGGACAGGTCAGAGAATGATGGTGCCAACCAAAAAATTTCAGCAAATGAAGATCTATCTAGACTGGGGCGCTTATGGGTTCCTTGATTTGTAATCTAGGTGCTCTGGTCTATGGAAAAGATTAGGATCAAATTCTAACAATGTCGCAAAGTCTTCGTAGTACCTTCGTCTTGGTCACTTGGTTGTCACAATATCTTCACTTATGTTGTTGTAGTCACATGATGAAGTTCTACCTGCAAAACACCATAAAAATAATGAAATTCCCCAAAAACTAAAGATGCAAATGAAGGGGTTAGACTGACCTTAGAGAAAAAAATGGTGGACTTACGACTAAGCATTGCACTACATTTAAGACCCAATGTAGTTGTGTGTGTTTTTATGTGAAATTGTGTTCCTAGGGTACCCCAGTGTCAATGACGCAGAAGTAGGGGGAAATAAATAGATGTAAGATGAAAATGGTAGATGAAATAGAATGAATACAACCCTTTCCACCTTTGCTTGTGTCATGCAGATGTAGAAGATGCTCAAATGTAGTCCTTTGCCTTAGTAGATAGTTAGATTTTGATAGTATATTTTTTAGCCATAAGATAGTGAATATTATATCTTTATATAGGGATCACTTGTTCAAATTTTGACACTAATGGTATGACGATGTTGACTAGCACCTAGGGGAATGTGATAAAAAAAACTGTAAGGACTGGCCTCAAAACTCTAAATGAGAATAAATTAAAAATGGGACCAGGGAGCCCAAAATGACAATCAGGGTGCCGATAAGTTCCCGAACATCTTTCCAGGCACCCTAGCTAGAGACTAAAGAATAAAATTGACCAAATAACGATAACTAAGACCTTTTGAGAGACGACTAAAAATGTGTAGAAAAATGAGGACAGTGTCAGACAAGCGACGAAAATTATCAACTAACTAATGATAGGACTAAAGGATGAGCCATTACTGAATACTTTTCTTACCCAAGATCCATATATAAAATAACATACTTAGCGGTATAAATGTAATAGTAAGTGCATGATTTAATGACCACACAAATGAATATGATCGAATACCATCTTACTATCAATATAAATGTTGCATGGATCAATTATTTTGACTGATTTAATTTATTAACCAATCAAATATCAATATGTATGTTTGAAGACCATATCATTGTATAAAAAATGATCAACCTTCATTCATAATAATTAACCAAAACCAAAGGTGTAGAACCAACTTCATAAAAATGGCATTAGCCATACACTTAATTTTTTATTATTATCTTAGCATCATTACAATATTAATGGCTTATAATACTATTAGCAATCCATTATCCTACTATAAGGTATAAGATCAAACATAATACGTTGATCACTTATGATCTAGAGGAAATTTTGGAGGACAAGTGGCGAAATCAAGATCGGGTGAAGGTGATAAGCATGCGTCGAAATTTTATACCTCCGGTCTTTGACACTCATAATTATGTGGGATATTCATAATCATTAATCGACCAGAAAGAAATATGCCACGTGGTGGGTCCTCAAGCCACCACTTGGCCTTCTAAAAAATTTCCCCAAGTCAACTTGGGAGAGTTATATTTAGCTCGATGAGCTATATACATTGGCAAGTTCAAGTTGTCAACTGAGCTATGTAAGGACTTAGGAAATCTGCGAAGGGGCGAGTTAACCATTGATATCGGTGAGCTACTCATGTTACATTGGTTGGTAAAAGGCACGTGCACGTGGCCTATGCCATGCAATGAATGGGTAGTTAAGGCTAAAAAAATCCTTATCTTCACTTCCCATGCATGTGGGATTAAGATCCTTCCCTTGGAAAAAGTCTCTTCCGAATATCATGGCAGCGAAAGAGGGCTCGTGGACGTGGAAAGGGCGAAGTGGAATCGGCTAGTTTGGGGTGGATAGGGGGATAATCCACATCAATGTTGATAGGCCGTGGAAAAATATTTGGATCTGGTGTAGTCATGGAGGGGCCAGGCACCGATCTGGTAGTAGCTAGAGTGGTTAGAGGTCCATGTGGACAATTTGGCACAACGATCTCAGTAGCGGAGGGTGTAAAATGTTTTGTGTTCACAATGGGAGTGGAATTGGAAGCCGTGACCTTCCCTTCGTATACAGAGTGGCCAAACCAACTTGGCCAACTGAGTTGGTTGGCATTATGTTGGTGGATATGTTATATAGCATATAGCTCAGGTCTCGCTTAGCCTATATAAAAGCTCTCCCACACTCCATTTCAACAAGCCTCATTTTGAGCTCCAAGCTCATTGTGAGTTCTTTGGTGGTAAATCTCATTCGAGCTATACAACAAGATCCTTCAGAGCTATAAAGGAGTCTTCTATAAGCAATCCTAAGGCCATTGAAATAATATAATGTGTGGCCATAATAAAATATGAAGGCCCACATTTTGGAGGAATATAAATCCCTATATTTTATTTTAGGTATTTTTGGACCTAAGGCCTATATAGGCATGTAAATATATAAGTCCTATAGGCATTATATGAATATGAAGCTCCACTCTCTCTCCAAGAAGAAGTAATCTCAGCCTAAACCGAGGAAAACAAAGGTGAATTTTGAAGGCATTTTGGTGGTGAAATTATGGAGGAAAAATATAATAAGTCCTATAGTATTATTACAGGCATTATTTTAATAAAGTCTTATTATATTATTTAATAGGCATAAGGAGAGATATAAGGTCTATATTATTTGTTATAGGCATGAAATATGAAGAAGGCCTATTATTATTGATAATAGGCACTACCAAAAGCCTATATTATTTTTTATAGGTAATATGGAGAAGTAAGTCCTATTTATTGTTATAGGCATATTAAGGACTGGTATTGTTTATTATCAGAAAGATAAGACCTATTATTTAATAGGCACATTGTAAAAATCATTCGGAAGTTGGTATTCTTTTAACTCATCGAAATTCTTATGAAGATGAAGAATGGAGATGTCATGGAGCCAAGGGTTGTTAAGAAGCACAGAGAAGCAGTAGAGCTCAGAACGTCAATGTGTTGGACGATTCGTCAGATGGTTAGCTTTGGAGGAGGGTTTTTATTCAGTTTTGATCTTGTTGGAAACAATTAATGACTGCTGACATCTAGAGTCTTAGCACCACACAACCAAAGTGTGGAGTTTGGAAGAAGACTTAGCACCATACAACATAAGCATTGAGGTCTTAGTGGTTAGAATATTGGATCAAATCTATAAGGGTATCTACTTGGTGTAAAAGTTATCATTTTATTTGTATTAAGCATTATCATACTTAGATTGTAATTTTGTATTAATTTCCATCATTGAAGTGGATAATATATCGGCTATATTAATGAAGTCAGAGATGTAGGCATTATTCCAAACTTCGTTATCAACTTGTGTGCATTGTGTTTTAATTATTGTATTGATTAAAGTTGATTTTAATGGGGCAAATTTGGAAAATAATTTAAATCCTATAGGGTTCTGTGATTAAGAAAAAAAATTGGTCAATTTTCAGATGAAGTTGGTATCAAAGTTGGTTGTTCTTACTGGCAAACCTCTTGTTCTCCAAGTAGGTTGATTAGTATAGGATGAGTTGACAGTGATGGCATTGACTTATACTTGTGGAGTCCATATTGGTGGGATATGTTGAGGGACATGTTTATCATCCTCAATATTATTCTCTCATTTATATTTGGATTATTCCATTATATCTCCTAATCAGCTTTTGAGTGTCTGTTAGAGTTGTTGTCACCAAATCATTACACCCTCTGAATGGCTAGGATGCGAATAGGACGTTCAGTGTGATTGGGACACATGGGATCACCTCTCAAGCTGTGGGACTTGGGCTCGAATTGAACCTCTGGAGAAGGCCGGCTTTCTCTCCCTAAACTTAGTGTTGTACTACTCCTAGTGTAATAAAATGATTATCTAGTCCTATGCTAACATCTTCATTGGGCTTTAGGGAAAAAGATTTACATAAATGAAACTATACTAGGGATGGTGATGCACCAAATAAAGGGTGTTTCCAGACTTAGGAAGGGTTAATTTGAAGAGGGTGTGTGCACCATAGGTCAACTTCACCTACTGCAACTTAGAGAGAGTACAGGATACCACAAACTAAGAGACATGCGTTCCCTTTGTTAAACTTTATTAGACATGGAAATATACCAGTTTCCTAGTGAAGAAGGATGAACTCAAGAAGGATGAAAAGACACCACAACTCAACTGCATGCAATACTCCACCAATTGATAAGCACAGAACTCCAAGAACCTGCAATTTAAACTTGCACAGTGTACCTGTAAGTATGAGAAAGGCACAAAGAAGCACAGAAGGATGAAAGGACCAAGAATAGTCACAAAACACACACTTTTATTGCTTCAATAACATGCACAATGCATCATACATTTAGAAGAGGCAATAGTTGCCATTACAGTCTTGAAGAGGAAGCTTGAAAGTTCTTTCAACACACAAGGACAACTTGCAGAAGAGAGAGGACTCCTGAAAAGAATATACTTGCCTAAGATATCTAACTGTCCAACTTGTCTGACCTATTGGAACCCTTAGAAATGAGCTTCCAACTTACATTTATAGAAGAATATGTGAGAAAGAAGAGGAAAGGTCATAATTACATTCCTAAATTGAAGGCCCATGATATATTTATCACAGTTAGTTGAACCACCTGAGAAGGTTCTATCATGGGTCATTAATTGCTTGATGACCTAGTCTTCTCAATTAATTAAAAGAATACTAAAATAAAATATTTGAATAATAATAATAAATATTATTATTAAAATATTTTAGTTAAAATATTACATTAATTAAAAAAATATGGTGGGCCCCTTTGTTAACCGGTTTGTGCTGAAGGGGAAAATTATGAGGAGAAGGCCAAAAAATACCAACTCGGTGATCTCCTCCCTGCCAAGCTCCCACTCAACCAATATCCTTTTGTTTCAACATCAATGTCGAGTGGAGAGCTCTTAGATCAATTCTCACCGCACACCGTTCTATCTCTTTTAATTGTCTTGTGTGAATTTCATTGAAAGCTCAATGCTTAGACTAACCGAGCTAACTCGCTCATTCTTTGTTGAATTCTCGCATGAATCATACATAGCTATCGCAACTCATTCAATTTCTTTGAGCTCCTACATTATATGATGAACTTATCCATTAGCTTAGGTACTCCCGAATCGAGTTAATTCTTTATAACGAGCTCAACTAGGTTTTTTCAAATGACAACTCGTGAGATAATTTCCAAAGTTAAGCTCTGATAGAATTATGTTGAGTCGATTTCTACAGAGAAAATTTGTTCATCGACTCATTTTTAGCTTATCGATCCATCCCCGAGAAATTTGAAAGGCTCACTAATTTGTTTAGCTCAACCGAGCTCAACTATCTGATTCATCCGTGACCATCCTACACGAGCTCATCATTTTATCTCTGAACCCGATTGGCTCGAGACTCTTTCCTCGTTTTTCTACCGAGTTCGATGGTGAAACATGCTCTCCACCTTTCTTAGCCAACTCCTGTAATGTTTCCTCAAGCTTACTACTGACACGCTTCGGCATTGACTGCGCACCGAGCTCATTATTGAGTGATTCAAGGAGCTCGGCGTTTTCCTTCCTTCTCCTATGTTTTACATTCACGATGCTGAGGATATCCATTCCTTGACACAGCTTGAGCCATCGATCCTGGTATTCCAAGTTAATTTTCCTACTTTTGTTCCCTACGGATGATGCCCACTCATCAAATGATTTGGTCTTTTGTTTGAGCCCCGTGTGAGATGCGAGTATCCAATCATGAGCATCTTGTATAAAAAAATTTGTCTCTCCCTTATTTCATTATCTCTGAACCCGATTCTCATTCCCTTAGCACTGAGTTTAATCATGTGGGCAAGCTATTAATCTTGCCATGCCAAATCACTTTCCCATCGAGCCTTCATTTAACATCACTTATCTGAAAAGAGCTACCTAACGGAACACTACGAACTATTTCCTCTACCGACCATGAACTTCTTGGCGCCTTTGCGCTCTGCCGAGATTGTGAACCCAAAGCTCATCGCCTTCATTCTTTCAATGCGCATTGTGCTTCTACATGAGCTCTTGAGTCACCGAGCACATTTCCACCTTACCCCGGTCAAATGAGTTACTCTTTAGCTCGGCCTTCTCCTTCATTATTTATAACTCCGTGTTTCGGTCGACGTGGTTAAGCACTGAGCCTAAGCCGAGCTCTTAATGCGACTCTTCATGAATTTACAAATTTTGCCTTTGAACGTTCTCATCCATGCCTAGCTATCAAGTTTCGATATTTGAGGCCTTGAATCCTTGCCTTAACACTGTAATGTGTTATTCCACATCACCGCATGATCTCCATATGGCTAGCTTCTACGTGAGCTCAAACCGTCGAGACATTTACTTTGGCATTCGTTCTAAATGACTGAGCTCACTCGATGATTCCTATTTAGCAGCAATACATCCTCACAGCCCGATATCTGTGTAGCCTGATTAATTTTTTAATGACTCACCCCACATCATTATTTGCTACCTCCATATTACTTTAAGAGCTCACCATTTTTGTACTACTTTATCTCTACCTAGAGACCCATATTTTGAGCTCTTCATGTAATGACAAGCTGGAGCTATTCCATAAACCTGCGTCTGCGAATATTTCCACCAGTCGTGAGCTCGATGCCGAGCCATCGTTTATCTCCCGCCAAACTAACTTCACGGCTCACTCGAACCTTCACGCTTCATTGAGTTCCTTCATGAATTGCTCTGACATGTTGACCGCGCTATCTTTGAAATGAGCCTCCATCTTCCGACCATGCAAACTGAACTCTGGGTCAAGTTCCATTGTCTTGGTGCGCTACATTCATGAAGCGAGCTCTTTTCATACTTACCGCAAGTGCTCACCTCCATGACCGTTAATCGAGCCACTGTGTCGATCTTATCCAGCATGCAACCGAGCTGAGCTCCTAATCCCGCCAGCATACACGGCTTAGAGCTTGGTACTCGAAAAACCCAATAGACTCTTTGCAAGCTTCTTATTCGGGCCAAATTTCCTCCATTTACGGGATTTTACGCCATAGTTTTTCCATTGCTCTTCCCTCACTAAACTTGTCTATGTATTGCACCGAATTATGTGCGCGCAGGTTTCGGCTCGGTATCTCCTTTACGTTGAATACACCAAGTGAATTCACCGTCCTCCATCGCACACTACATTGACCTTCCTCAACCGATTTGCCTATTTACTCGGTCCTTGACTAAGTTCTACTTGTTGAGTCCTTACGCATGCATCGGATGGTTTAACTGATAATCTACCTATTTTCACGAGCACGTTCTCGTTTACCACTCCAACGTGTTTCGATGACTCGCCTGATATTCCGGAAATAAAATCGAACCCTAAGTAAAATTTCTGAGCGCGGCATTATCTGCTCGGTTTACCATCATCGAACTCCCGATTTTGGCAGTAGACTCAACCTTCTCCCACACTCGGAATTTTTTAGATGGCTTGTCATCTCGTCATTTCCCTTGGCAATGCTCGCCTTATTTTCCACGTCTGGGATTGGAATGCGGGGTTTCGGCATTATTTGGCCATATTTCGTTTTGGCCAGATGGCCACTGATTTCCACTTTTCCACTTAGCATGAGGAAACATCATTCTGTTATGAGCTACATGGCGTTTACACTTCGTGAGTCTGAAAGGGGAAATATGGTTTTCCGCCAAGAGAATTTGGGGGTACGGCGAGTGCCACTCCTTGCCGTGTTCCATGTGAGCATTTCTCAATGCAACGAACAACAAATGTAATTCAACCGTTTCATGGTTCTGGATGTTCGGTTTCTCTTCCTGGATTTCCTCCTGATCCACATGCTTCAGCAAGACCAATAGGCACTCCAACTAGTGTGCATCCGGCACCTAGGCCATTTCCATTCCACCTTGTATCTCAGGTGCCGGGTAATCAAATAAATAGGCAGGGATTTATATGTGACTCCAAGAAGAGTGAATCGGTTGTTTTGGACCAAGATACACTTGAACCTGAGCCCCCTGTACCAGGCCTTTCACCACCACTTTTGGCAGAAAAATATTGCTCTGCTCGTATTTTGTCCCCTTTTGTTTCAGTTCAAGAAAGAAAGAAAACTCCAAATTTGTTCAGTGGAAAAAGGGATTTGTTGCATAAAACGGATAGATAAGCAATAGCAAACAGAAGCAAAAAATATTTCCACAATCTGACGTTGCAAGACTCTGCTAATAAGAATATTTCAAGGTATGACAGTGGACAGGCAGCTAAAGCATGCTCTAGCCAAGTGTTATGCCCAGTTGATGGTGACATGGTCAGTCATACATCTCTGTAATGTGATTCCCATTCTAGTCCACCAATCACACAAAGAGTTTGTTTCTCTTCAAGTGAAATTTATTCTCCAGAAGCTGTAACTTCTTCTCTAGGCCATTTTACCTACGTAACATCTTGGCGAGATGGTTTTAGATCCCCACAATTTTCCCTGCTTTTCGTGCATTGACCGAACCAATATTCTCTCTGCCTCGAATGTGTGAGCTCATCATTAATTTTAATTTAGTTGACTAGGCTCAACTCGGTCTCTCAGAAAATTGTATCATCTTCTAATATGTCATTCCAGTGATCATTGAGCCCCATTTGAGTTACTCGATCTCACTATGAGCCTGTTATTCCATTGAACCCATGATATTTCTTCCTATGCCACCGAGTAGACTTGGTGATCCAACATGAGTTACGTAAAATCTTGGATGCTTGATGCAAGCTCAACCATCCCTTACGAACCCGTCTTTTGAATTATAGCCTAACCAAGCTATTCTAAAGCTTTCCCTCAACTTAATGCATTAGCTCACCTTACGTTCTCAACCAAACCATCGAGCAACTCGTTGAGCTACTCGGTGAGATGTTTTAAGCTCAGAGCCCCTTTTGTGTTCTTCTCGGAAAGTTATTTTGCTCTGATAAGTGACTTAATTAAGATCTCTCTTGAGACTAGAGGGTAATATAAGTACAACAAGACCCTTTAAACCTGATTTACGAATGTTGATCATTTCTACATGAGTCATTCGAGAGTGATGCCTCTCAAAAAATCAATTTCCTTTCTCTGAGTAAATCCCGAGCTTTGAAAACCCGAAGAAGGAGAAATAGTTCAATATGTTCCCGAATCCTCCTGGAATGTCATAAATGTTTTCGAAACACAAAAATTTCCTGTAGGCCCTTAAGTCCTTGAGTAGAGTCCTAGAGTTTAACAGGACCCCGTTGTCCAATTTTTCCATGTGTGTAAAATTGGATAATAGTTGTATAGTCATATCTCTAAGCTTGGAACTTTGTTAGCTGTTTTTACAGACAATTAAGCTCACTAGTGTTAGCTCAGAGATTTTTTTTTTTGTAGAGGCATTGTGACCATACAAAAGAATGGTAGTTGATCACCATTGGCATCTGACATCAGGTCGGATATTCATTCTGTGAAGAGACCCATTATAACCATGCAGTAGATTGGTACTTAGTAGTCATCGTCAACAAGAGGCTTCCTATCATGTAGAGGCAGTAGGTATGTAGCGGGGTTAAAGTCATAATTATTGAGCTCATGATAAATTAGCTCGGATCATCATTCTGTATAGAGGCATTATGACCGTGCAGTAGAATAATAATTGATCATCATGGGCGTGACATCCTCCAAAGTGGAATACCCCTAGAGGGAAGGTGTGGCGATGTTTAAGTATTGCTGAAGTGTAAGACCTCGTGAAGGAAAAATGTAGTAGTACATGTTTATGGGTTTTTTCCAAGTGTAAGACCCGTAGAGGTGTTATCAATTTGGGAGGGTACCCACTGCAAGGAACATGTAATAGGAACTGCAGTTGTTCCTCACTCCGTTGATACAATGGGAACTCTTCTGGTTATGAAACCTTCTTGTAGAAGAGAGCCTCCAGAGTTGGCTGGTTCCCTCGGTAAACCACTATCTTGCCTTCTATGTGAGAAAAAGAGGAGAAAAACTTGCAAAAACAATACTAAAAAAACAAGCTAACTAAGGTGATGCACCGATATTTGTTGGACCCCTCTCTTCTGCATACACACACTAGTGATTGATAAAGTTGTCCTTGTCACTTCAAAGCACCTCTATAATTAATGCCTAAGTAATTATGAAGAAGGTGTAAATGACTGTAATAACTAAAGTGAGAGGGTTAGAAACCACTTTCAAAATAGGACTACAACAAACACACACTTCATCATAATGGCAGAACACTTATAGTGCAAATCAGAGGTTAATTGCATTGGAAAACAAGTAAAGGAAAGATAAATTCACTTACACAAGTTACTAAAGCAAAGCAACACTTTTAATTGCACACACAATGGAGGATAAAACTAACTTTATTGCATCAAATAGGTGCTCACTGCAGAATTTCGGGTCCTCCCAATAGCTTACAGAAAGTATGATGAACTTTCCTTGTCAACTCTTGGTCCTTTGTGCTTGCAATCGCACTACAATATATAACAAAATTGTTTCCTAAAAATAAGCCTAAGAGTGAACTCGCCCATTAGATCTATTATTATCCCTTTGTTATTTTTATCACGGATAATAATGATCTATTACAAACGAGGCTCCAAGGCGAGGAGCATCACTCAAATACATAGTCAAACTAAAGTTGACTCTTATTTTAAAGGAAAACTAATAAAAAGAATTACAAATATTGCTTGTAATGAAAGTATTTCACATGCAACATGTTGCTTTATTCTCTGATGTGGACATCTGTTCTGTCCCTTCTTGGTGCATGGAAAGGTCTATTTTGGATATTTGTCTTCATTCGGCATGCATATAAAAATTGTTACCCCTTGGCATATTGTAATGCCACCGAACTATGGTTTATAATTTATATTTTTTAAATATTACCACCACCTTAGTCAAAGGGGGGCTACCATATCTATTTTTGGTAATACTTGGGGGGGGTGATACTTTGGCCTCCTGTTGCCTTTATCTCGTGACACTTGGCATATTCATGATTGTTGATTTCGTTCGGTCCTTGGTCGTTGATTTGACCATGCGAAGGTATTAATGTTGGTTGTTGGCATATTTATCATGATCCATGGCATACTTGATCTCGGCCTTCAATTAAGAAGTTGCATTGTTCAATCTTATCCCTTGATCTTCTTCGCATTAATATTGCCCTTATTGTTTGGGCAGCAGTTTTCTTGAACCGTTGATATCCTGACTTCATCTTGGCCATTGGATGTTGTATGGTACTTATGTATTGATTTTTATTTTGATCTAGATCATTGGATTACTGCCACTTTGGTCTGGGCCGTCGATTTCATTGATCATGGTTGAATTGTTGACTTAGTCTTGGTCATTCGATTAACTTCGAAGTGATCTGTGCCATTAGATTTCATAGCCACGGTTAGGTCATGAGTTTGTTGGAGCTTATGGGGGGAAAAGGCATTATTTTGAGCTCATTTGCATTTTTCAATGACCATGGTGAAGCCCTAGTAAAATTGCTTCCGCTCTGCATTTTTTGAAAAATGGTGGCTTTTGTCATTGTTCTTTAACGATTTTGGAGCCTACACACTTGATTGTTTAGCTTGGACGACATTATCTTGATGTTGGTTTGTACTTTGACCTCATTTTTTAAATGCTTCTTGAAGGTATACACTTCCTTTTGTGACCTATTCCCTTTACGAATCCTATGGATCATTTTCAATCTATTTTTAGTGGCTCCTTTGATCATTGTACAATGACACAACCTTGCATTTTCTCTCTGGTTTCTTTGTTTCTATCGTTCGGCTTCGATGATCTCGAACATGAGCTTGCAAGGGAGATGGATTCCATTGTTTCCTTCTTCGGAGTTGCTATTATAATGCGGTAAGTTCTTCAGTCTATCGACTCTCTGCAAGTGTTAATATGAAAACATGGGCCTTTGAAAATTATCTTCTATTGATTGATCTTGAAATATAGCTCGGCATCTTCCCTTATGACTACATTTTTTTTATAACCATGATCGTTCAGCCTTATTGAGGATGACTTGTATCTTTTTTTGATTCGTCCTCTTGTGTATTCATAACCTCAGCCCTAGCTTCACCTATAACTGTATATTCTGTAAACTCGGTCTCCTTGGTTACATTTACATCAAGAACTCAGCTTTTGTTGAGTAGGCTGTATATGCTTCTTTATAGTTTGGCCTTGGGTATGTTGACTATATTTACTTGATCATTGTGCTTGAGTTTTTTACTTTTGATAACCTCAGATTTTTGACTCACATTTGGCTTTCAATATGTTGACTGCTCGTTTTGATGAAGTTCAGTCTTCAAATTCTCTACCATTCTTTTATTCTTATAACTTGATGAAGCTTTAACTTGATCAGTAATCTGTAACTACTATGAGGATGGACACCTCAAGTTTGATAGAAATTTTTGAAAGCCATTTGATCAATCCTTTGTTGCAAGCATGATTGTATTACATTCTCTATAATGAAGAACATGATACCTTTTTCTAGAAACTCAAAGAAAATCATTAAGTTTCTTTTCTATAATGAATTTTCCTTTTCAGAAGTCAATAATACAGTCACTGTATTTCAGTTTTATTGATAAAGAATTAATTTTCAATTTTGTTCTATCTGAAAACCCCATTTTGCAAGGGGGCACTAGCAAAAAAATTTCAAAATCCTTCTCTCTCCAAATTTCTGTAACTTGTCCATTTTGAAAAGATACGAGTATCTCTCTGCTACCTTTTATGGGTTATCTGTTCACTTGATTGAATTTTGTTCATGCTTTCTTTGCTTCTATAAACCATATTGAAATGATTTTTGTTCTCCATTCTCTTGAAAGTAAACAATAGCTTCTTTCTTTCTTAACCAGTTAAACTGATCTTTTTCATTCTCATGTTGCAACCTGTTCCTGCAAAACTTAGAAATATGTTAGAAAAATAATAGGATTTTTAGCCTCTCTTATATCCATGTGATTTTGATTTCTTCTTCCTCCTTCTTTTCTGAACTATTTTCAACTTCTTTTTCATGTTATCTCCACATCTGTTTCTTTTGTAGTCTATTTCAGATTTTGCTTTTCTATTTCAATCTTTTTCCTTTTTATTGCTTTCTGCCACTAATTTCTCTTTATGCACTCTTCTCTCTTCTGTTGCCATGCCTATCTGTATCCCTGATCCGACTTGTGTCATGTGCCTGTATTTCCTTCTTTCAAGTACCATTAGATGCATTGAACTTAGAATATGTATTTGATTTAGAATAGATGTATAGGAATAAAAATGTACCTAAAGCTCAAAATTGATAGGTACTGCTCTTTATCTTGCAAGTGATGGAAAAGAAGATGAAGATGGAAATGCAGATGATGCAGAGTGGGAATGAAGATAGAAATGACAATGATGGGTTCACTTTTACTCCTCTACTCCTATTCTTTAACACATGCAATATTATCTTTTCCATGTATATGATGTTGTTACTCAGTCACATCCCACGGATTGTGCGGGAAAACTTGTAATCTCTTATGAATAAAGCATTAAATTGAAATAATGAGTTGACTATCTCTTTCTGCATTCAACTTTTTCTTTGATTGTACAATGATGTAAGCAACTCAATATCTCAATCAAATGAATTAATATAAGAGATAAAATTAAAATAAGTACCTGTAACTCCAGTAAACAACAATTGAATGAGATGTGCCTCCTTGTATGTTGTTTTACTGCATTAAGCATATGCTCTTCCTTTTAACTCTTTCATACTATCTCCATTCAGACATTATTGTCACTGTTTGGTTGGCGGTACTTTCCTGATGGAGGTAACAAGAAAGGAGTCACTTGTAACATTTTTATGACATCATAGATGGATGTAATTTCATGAATCATAAACAAATTTAATGAATACAAAGCAATAAATCTGATGAGCGTGAGATAATAAAGTGAAGTTGACTATTTGAAATCTACAACTGGGAATGTAGTTTCGAAATGATTAGTTGATTGCATAAAGTGCAATACGTTTACCCTCATCAAGTTGTCATATGATCCTTCGTGAAGCTTGATGAAGATAAATGAGAGATTTCTATTTATGTAACCAACTCTTTGTTTGGGGACAACATTCCTAGTTTCAAATTCTGACTAATCACCTTCATCTGTAATCAACCCAACCTAATGAACTCAATCTTTGTAATCTGTAACTGAAATGCCCCAATGTTTAACCGATAAATTTTTTAAAATTCCCCATACTTATGATGACCAAAAATGGTCAACAAGAGGGAAGATGTCGTAATATCTACTTCCATTTAGACTATATGTTGTTGAACTGTAAGACCCTCAGAGGCCAGATGTAGCAGTATATTCCTCATGTGTTGTCGAAGAGTAAGACCTTAGCAGACAAACTAGGTAATATAAATGTCAGAGATTTTCTAAGTGTAATACCCCTAGATAGAAGATGTGGTAATAAAGACAAAGGAAGAAGCATTGTGGGCCCATAACCTATGGGTCCCAGAGATCAGACCAAGTGGCATATTGAAGAAGTAGTAGTTCAAAGACTACGGTATTAGCTATAGAGATCTCTTCAATTACAGATTTCATGATCTTGGAGATGAGATATGAGATTTTTAGGACAAAATGCCTTCCCATTAGGGAGGCATGATCTAGAGGACATTTCTAAGGAAAAATGGAAAAATCAAGATTGGGTGAAGGTGATAAGCATGGGTTGAAATTTCATACCTCCAATTTTTGACACTTGTAATTATGTGGGATAGTTGTCATCATCAACCGATCAAAAAACATATGTCACGTGGTTGCTCATCAGGCCACCACATTTCCCCAAGTTAACTCAGGAAAGTTATATTTAGCTCGATGAGCTATATACATTGGCGAGTTCAATTTTTTAACCGAGGTTTGTAATGACCTGGGTGAATTGCGAAGGGGTGATTTAACCATTGAGCTCATCAAGCTACTCATGTTAAATTGGCCAGTAAAGGGAATGTGCATGTGGCTTATGCCACGCAATGAATGGGTCGTTAAGGCTATAAAAATCCTTCCTTATCTCCACTTCCCATGCATATGGTATTAAGCTCCTTCCCTTGGAAAAAGGCTCCACTGAATATCATGGAAGAGAAAGAGGGCTCATGGAAGTGGCGAGGGTGAAGTGGAATTAGCTGGTTCGGCATGGATGGGGGGATAATCCACTTTAATGTGGATAGGCCACGGAAAAATATTTGGAACCGGTGTGGTCATGGAGGGGTCATGCACTGACGTGGTAGTAGCTGGAGAAGTTCAAGGCCCATGTGGACAACTCGACATAGCAAGCTTGGCAACAACATGTGCAAAATGCTTGCCATGCATAGTGGGAGCATGATTGGAACCTGTGACCTCCCCTTCGTATACGTAGTAGCCAAACCAGCTTGACCAACTGAGTTGGTTGGCATTGTGTTGGCGGATATGCTATATACCATATAGTTTGGGTCTCCCTTGGCCTATATAAACACTCTCCCACACTCCATTTCAACAAGCCTCATTTTGAGCTCCAACCTCATTGTGAGTTCTTTGGTGGTAAATCCCATTTGAGCTATGCAATGAGATCCTTCCGAGCTATGAAGGAGTATTCTATAAGCAATCCTAAGGTCATTGAAATGATATTATGTGTGGCCATGATAAAATGTGAAGGCCCACATTTTTGGAGGAATATAAAGCCCTATATTTTATTTTAGGAATTTTTGGAGCTAAGGCCTAGATAGGCATGTAAATATATAAGTCCTATAGGTATTATATTAAGATGAAGCTCCACTCTCTCACTAGGAAGAAGTAATTCAAGCTTGAGATGAGTAGATTGAAGGTGAATTTCGAAGGCATTTTGGTGACGAAATTATGGTGGAAAAATATTGTAAGCCCTATAGTATTATTATAGAAATTATTTTATTAAAGTCATATTATATTATTTAATAGACATATGAAGAGATATAAGTTATATATTATTTTTTATATACATGAAAGATGAATAAGGACTATTATTATTGTTGATAGGAACTACCAAAAGCCTATATTATTTTTTATAGGTAATATGGAGAAGTAAGTCCTATCTTTTGTTATAGGAATATTAAGGACCGATATTATTTGTTTTTAATTATTGAAAAATAATTTTTTGGAAGGTACTATACCCCAATACAAAAAAGGCTCAAGATCCAGATATAAAAAAGTAACAGTTCAAAGAGTGATAAAAATATGATGTTTACATGAAAGCACCACTGCACTAAAGCTACTATAAAGCAAAGAACAAAAATACCAACAGAATTGCAAGTCAAAAGAAAAATAAACTATCCGTCTTTAACAGGTTTGAAATAAATGCATCACTTGGATTTTATATCAATAGTTATCTTCAACTCCTATAGGGCACTGAATAAGGTGATAATAGTGACCTATGTGGATTCTTTCTTGTCAGTCTAACTTAAAACTTGAGCTTATGTTGGCCCTTCCCCGCATATGTTCTCTAAAATATTACTGAGCATGCAAATGTTCTTCACTTGTTCCTGAAAATTGTAGACTGCTTTAAGAGCTCTGACAATATATTCCTTCTTGCCCTTCATATGTACAACCCTGTTATCCAGAGAGTTGAGTTTCTTGTAGATCTCTTGAATTTGGATTTCATTAAGCCTAAGATCTTCCTCCATTTTTATCTTTCCTTCTCTTTTTTCCAAATGTTTTAGTTCTTTCTTTAAGGCCTCTAAGTATTTCTCAATATCATCCATCCTCTTATGTGATTCCCCATCTTTCTCCATAGCCTTAATGCTTTGACCTAATTGACCCATATGCAGGAGACTTTGGGCAAGTTTAAGTTCTTTTTTTTACTGCTGCAGAGAACTATTTTTTAGGGAAAAGGATGGTTAAGAGGGTATGAGGGATTTTTTGTTCTTATCTTCCTCTAAACAAAAGTGGTGGGAGAAGGGATGATGGGAACAAGAGTGGGATTAGGATTCAGGAGGGACAATGGTTGGAGGAATGGCAAGATCTTGTGCATGAAAATAATGATGCAAGAGAAGGATAATCCCTTGGTGAAGGGGAGTAGCACGAGTGTGATTTTAAACCTCAAGGATAGAATGCTATAGAGAATTCAAGATAAAATTAGGGAAACAAACTTTTATAGTCCTCCTGAAATGATTTTGAAAAACTAGATGGTTGAGAGGGACTATGATACACCTGCCTTCAAGAGTCACATATCGAACCAACATTTTGGTGATCTTAGCAAATGGTGTTGGAATAGAGGCGACATTGATGCCAGCAGTTACAAACTCCCAATTTTCTCCCTCTTCTAGACATTTTTTGGTTTCAGACGCCTTGTAAATTATTTTGTTTTAAACCTTGTTTCCGTCCAAACTAAGTCCTGTGATTTCAGAAATGAGTTCTTCGGTCACATGTATGATCTTGTGCCTATACGCCACAACTCTATTTTTCCATCCACTAGTGAATGGAAGAGAAATATGTTGATCGTGACCTTGAATCATTTCAATAAGATTTGAGATCCCTCAAATATGGAGATAGTTGTAAAGAATCACATCCACTTTCCATGTAGGGTCATAGATTGGTTCGACTTAGCATGGTTCTCTTTCCATAGTTTCTCTACTAGATCCTTTCTTCCCCTTTAGAATGCTCATATAACTTCCTAAGAGCCACTTTTTATCAACCTCTATTTTTACCCCGAAAGTGTGTGAGGATTTAGTGCATTTAGCTTTCATGATAAGCTTTTGGGGGGAGCTACAATGATCTAAGCCATCACATATGTGAAGGACATCTTATTAGTGATTGCAGACATCAAAAGTGCTACCATGGTTGTCATTGATGATAACATTTTGTACTTGGTTAGGAAGGGTCTCATCAGTATACCATATGTCCATATTATTTTTTAGAACCCCAATATTTGATAGGGTATCCCAAACTTTATTTCCTTCCCTATATGAGTGATAAATTTCGGAATTGGTGAAGGATTTGCAAATATTTATCGATTTAGTAGTTAAATCCTTAATTGTCCAACTAGGGGGATGAATTTGATTTAAATGGTTTACAATATTCATAGAATCCCCTTCTATGATGATTTTATAAATATTACACTCTTTGGAAATTCTAATAACCCATAGTTATGATAATGCTTTAACATAGTGATTTGATTGGTGCCCCATATTACCTGCATAGGCAACAAATAAACAGCCTCTGTGATATCTAATTATTACCTCTCCTCTTGTAGCTCTAGGGTTTCCCTTTGAAGCTCCATAAAAATTGAGCTTGTGCTATAGATTATGAGGTGGATTCAAATGTTTCAAGGAATTATCTATATTAGTATGAACTTTTCTCTGAAGATTTCCAATTTCTATGTTCCATGTTGATAGAATAGCTTCCTCATTCTGATTTTTTTTTATATTCTTTAGAGGCCTGAATCTTTCTAAATTGTCTCTAACCTTAATAAAAAATTCCTTCAATAACTTTTTACACAATTGTCTGTGATTCCTGAAGATGATTATGTTCCTAGATTTCCAAAGTTTCCAAATGGTATGAGGAAAGACCAATTTCCAGAGTCTTCTAACCATGCAATGTTTATAGGGGGAATCCCATTGATTCCATTCATGTAAGATGTTGTTAGGAAAAATCCATCCCAGTTTAAAATTTATAAGGATTAGACCCCATACCTTTCCAACATACTCCCAATGTAGCAGCAAATTTTTTTACATCCTCATCTTCTTTCTTGCACATACAACACATATTTGGCATAATGAAACCCCTTTTTATTAGATTATCATTGGTTAAAATATTCACCTTAATCACAAGCCAGAGAAACATGTTTTCCTTAGGAGTTAGTTAGGCATCCTCATTTTGTTCCAGTTAAACTCACATTGTATATTTTCAAAAAAGGCATTAAATCCAAATTTAATAGTGTAGTCCCCATCAAATGAATTTACCGAGATTAGTTCATCCTTGGATTTAGTTTGATTTAAAGGAATAAGAGAAATTTTTTCTTAAAGAGAAGATAATGTTGGTTCTAGATCTATCTTGTCCACGTTAATATTTTTCCAAGCTCTCTTATTTGCCTCCAAGTCTATATAGTCTTTCACTTTGTTACCATAATTATCAATCAAGTTGTCCTTGATAATTTTAAACCTATCCTTCAAGCTGAAAGAAGTCCAATTATCCTACCAGAACAAAATGTCATTACCATATCCCACTTTCCATCTACTTCTTGTTTTGAGAATATTTATGTTTTGAAGCAAGTTGTTCCAAAAAACAGAAACATTGGGTAGTTTCTCTTCAAAGAGAAAGGTGCTCACATGGTTTTGAAAAAATTACTTGACTATGATTAGCTTAGTCCAAGATTCTCCTCCTTTAACAGTATCTAGAAGGTAAGTGCAGGAAGTTGATGGACAAATATAGGGTCATCCGTGGACATCATATTGCAAAAAACAACAAAATCTCAACTTGTAGGGATTATTAGCTATACACGCACTCTAAATTAGAAAAATTTATATAAATATGAATCGTAGAATTCGGAATCTAGTTTCTAAAATACTAATTTTTGAAAAAAACGGACAAGTTTAGCTATATTAAACACTTAAAATTATACGACTTAGTTTTTTTTTTTGAAAAAACTTATAAGATTGTAGTCCGTTTGCTCGCATTTTGGATGACCAAATCTTGTTATTTTTTTTTTCCTTTGGTGAAACATTAGATGTAGTTGTCTATCTTGGGATGGATTTTATTTTGTATTTTTTTTAGAAATATATATTTTTTATGATTTTTTCTGTGAAAGTGGTCTGAAAATATTTAGAAAACGGAGCGCTTTCCGTTTGCCCACCATAACTATACAAAAAATATCGAAATAATATATATATTTTTAATGTGTATAGAATTTGTCCACGCTTGGGATGGTATAAGTTTTATGATATTTTGATAAGTGAAACAAAAGTTACAGTCTTAAATGTAGACATGAACATTCACGGGAAAAAATGTCTTAAAGACCTATTGTTAGTAAAAAATTATAAAATGATATTTATCTTATTCTATTCACTTTAAAAACAATATTTCTACGAAGCTAAGAGTCTCCCCTACGCGATGGCACCATTTTTGTGAAATGTTTTCAGTTTTTTAGCACGGTTCAAGTCTTTGGAAGAGCACATTTGAGGTTTTTTGACCTTTTACACTTCATAATGACCTCCATAGCTGTGGTTGGTGAAAAAAAAAGATTTTCTGAGCCTTAGGTTCGGAAGATAGATCTGTGATCATGGTTTTTTAAACATAAAGCGCGATCATGCTTTATAAACCGCGATTGTGCTTTATAAAGCGCGATCGCGGTTTATAAATCATATTTACACACATCCCAATGCTCAAATTACCATGTGATTTTTACTCTCTGACCTTACCGTACGAATTACTACGAAATTCTATCTTTTTCTGCACGTTTTTATTATCATTGGAAGCAAAACATCATGGGAGACAAAAAACAAAGTCAAAAAAGGAAGTCATTAAGTAAAAAAGCACCAAACAAATTAGAGGCCAAAAAAATTCAAAATGCTGAGCGAATGCGGAAACTTCGTGAATCTAGAAGAAGTTCATCTTCAATCCCAACTATTGTAAGCAATGAAGAACTAGGTAATGTTTCTACTGTCAATGTTGAAGTTGAATTAAATACTCATGATGAAGAAGTTTTTACTGTCAATGTTGAAGAAGAATTAAATACTCATGATGTAGCAAATGTTGAAATTGAAGGAGATGATGAAAATTATGTAAATAAGGAAATTCATGTTGAAACTGTAGACAAGCAAAATTTGACAAAAACACCTCCTAGGATTTTACATAAGAAACCTAATTTTTTTATTGAAATTGATGAAAACATTTTGAAACCAATGTCTGACAAACTTTCTGAACGACAAATCAGAAGAAAAGCCACTGAAATTTGGGATAATCATTTTGAAATTTTAAATGATTCCAAAAGATGTCAGTTGTTGGTTAGTTTGATGAAATTGATTAAAATGAGACCTACATTAAACACCTTAGGATTGACAACATCTAATATACGTGGACAAACCTCTACAATTGTTGAAAACCTTCATGATGCATATCACACTATTGGTGTCAAGAGATGCACTAGGGATATCAATATTGTGCGTCGTGTACTTGCTACTAGTGTTGTAAGTGAATCAATAAAAAAATAACGTTTGATCACGCAAACAAGTCTAATGTTGCAAGTTAATCGAAAAACTCTAATGAAAACAATTGAAAGACGTAATATCCTTCAATCACTCAATAATGTCGATTTTTGGGCATTTTCTGCTAGAGCACCGCGTAAGGACAAAAATAATTCTGATGCTATAAGAGAAGTTGTTATTAAATTTTGGCATGATAACACTAGAGTTTCACCTAATACAAGAGATGTTATAAAATGGAGAGTTGGTTCTACTAATCGTGAACCACATCCAAAGCATTTCTTAGATATGACTCAAACTCAATTTTTACGTAAGTTTGAACAAGAGAATCTGGAAATTAAAATTAGTCAATGTTTTTTTGAAATGTTGAAACCATTCTATGTGAAAATCAACCATGCTCACACCACTTGTTGTTGTAGGCAACATGTTGAATTTGTGATGCATTATGCTAAATTTTTACATATTCGTTCTAATTTTCATTCTGAAACTATGTTATCTGAATGTGTTGTTCAAGTTCCACCAATATCTTCCAGGGATTTCATTCCTACTATATTTTGTGAAAAAGAAGTTGGACAATTTTTTTATAGTCAGGATTGTTTAGATGGAAGTTATAGTACATGCGGTGGATTACCTAAATTGGAAAGTTGCATCCATGAGAAAATTGAAGGTACAATAGGACATAATTTAGTTGAATTTGATAAATATAAATCAGTTTCATACCAGTTGAAAGATGGAAAAGAGTTGAAACGGTGTGAGCTAGTTACAGAACAAATGCCCATTTTTCAATTTATGAGAAAATTTAACTATGAAATTGTTTATGAGTATGCGAGGCATACACATAGAGCTCGATGGTTGGATGAACAATTCAAGCTATGCAAAGACACATTTTCTATTGGTACTATTGTTTCAGTGGTCGATTTTGTAGAAAATTACACATTGCAACCACAAATGGAGGTTCAATCGCAATATTACAACTCAGTACAAGTTGCCATTTTTGTGCATATAACATTTCTACATTCTCCTGATAGTACAGAGAATGATCGAAAAATCTTAAGAGAGTACCACTTTTATATCAGTGATGGTCATACTCATTCTACTGAATTTGTGCAAGGGTGTTTCTAGTTATTTTATGGAAACTTGTCTGATAGGGACATCCACTTCAAACAACATTATATATGGTCAGATAATTGCACGTCTCAGTTTAAGAATGCACGAATGTTTTATTGGATGAGCAGAATGCACGTCAAGATGGGTGTGCAACATATTTGGAGTTTCACTGAGGCTGGACATGGAAAAGGAGAGCATGACAGTGCAGGGGCATGTGTGAAAAGAGCTCTTGTAAGAGAAGAGTTGAAGTACAAAGATGGTGCTGAATTAAAAGATGCAAAGAGCATAGTGGAATGGTGTACTGACAACATGGCTCGAGGTTCTCAAGAAAATTCCACAATTTACAGATATTTTTGGTTGATAGAGGAAAAATATATTGCTAACTACGAGGATTGTATGACACTCATTGGGTCCAGTGATATGCACTCATTTTGTAGCTCAGACGCTACTTCATGGGCCGTATGGACAAGAAAGTTGACATGCTTTTGTGCATCTTGTATCGAATTTGTCACTACTGAGTGTGATTCACAAGAATGGGTGGAAGGATGGATTTGTAGGCCTCTAACTCCACTTCCTAGTTATCAACCTCCACAAGCATTACGATTTGTTTTTGCAGATGAAGTTACAACATCCAAGGACTTTGACGAAATTTCAATTTTGGTGCGACAAGGTATGAATATGGTTATATTTATTTAATTTTTGTAAATTGAGTTATATGTCAATTGAAATTTTAATATGTAATTTAAATTTGATTTGTTCAACTTTCCTTGGTTATTTTTTTGGAGGACATGTGTTTGTAGTAATTGTGACAGAAGACAATGAAGAAGGAACAGACTATTTCTTATGTCGTTGCATCGAGGAAAGAAAGAATTTGACTTCTCCTATTATAGATGGTGAAGATATTGAGTATCCTACAGGGTCAGTGGTAGTTACTGGAACTTGGCTTCGACGGTATCCATTAAAAAACTCCTCTGTTTGGGTGTTTGAAGACTTTGAGACACACAGGAAAATACTCTTATATTCACATCTAGTTCTAGCGACAAATATTCAGTTGTATAGATATCAAGGAAGGCCTAATAACAAGATTCTTTGGAAGGTTCGAGAGTCAGATCATGAAGCAATCTTGTCTGCTATTCAGAGTAGATCCGATCCTGATGGTTCATTGGAATGAATTTACAATGCGAGCATGTCTAGTATATATATAATTTCTTTTCAATATATATATATATATATATATATATATATATATATATATATATATATATATATATATAAATTTTTTTTAGAAATTAAAGATCTAGATTTAAGTTTGAATATATATTTTACTTTAAATTTGTGTATTTTACACGTACATTATATCTATCTATAGTATATATGGTTTTGATTTGAAACTTAAATTTCTTTAACTAACACTTTTATTTAGGTTAGTGGCGCCATAAAAGTTTCCACCTTCACGTGGTTGGCACTGTTAGTAGAGAATTTTAAATTCTCGAAGCTAAGAGAATCTTTCATTGTTTGAAAAAGTTGTAAATTTTGAAAAAGTCAAGTAAATTTTGAAAATGTTGTAAATTTTGAAAAAGTTGTAAATTTTGAAAATGTTGCAAATTTTGAAAATGACTCCTCCCCAAGTGTTTACAAGACCATACTTACGCGTGTGCATCGATATGAGAAGGAAAAAACTAAGAGAGGCTATTGTAGAGGGTCCCTACACTGAGGTTTTGGATTAGACGAGGCCTCTCTAGGTGCCACGGAGTCCGAGTAGTCACCCGTCGAAGTTGAACGATATTTTAGTCTCAGGGCTCTTAAGGGACTGCACCCGAACGAAGTAGCTTGAAAGCAACGACCATTTTGCACACCAAAAAAATTCCTCCTCTAGTGTTCACCTAGCCACCTGGACGTGTCGGAGCAGTCCGTTCGATGCCATGACCCACTGTTTGCAAAATATAGTGTTTGATAACCTTACATTGGCTCTAACTGCACTATTTCACGCGTTTGCAAACAATAGGATGACGAGAGCACCGAAATGAGAAGGAAAAAACTGAGAGAGGCTATTGTAGAGGGTCCCTATGCTGAGGTGTCGGATTAGACAAGGTCTCTCTAGGTGCCATGGAGTCTGAGTAGTCACCTGTCGAAGTTGAACGATATTTTGGTCTCAGGGCTCTTAAGGGACTGCGCCCGAACGAAGTATCCCGAAAGCAATGAACATTTCGCACACTGAAACACCACCTCCTATAGCATTCACCTGGCCACCCAGATGTGTCGACGTAGTCCGTTTGGTGCCACGGCCCACCATTTGTAAAATATAGCGTTTGAAAACCTTACACTGGCTCTAACTGCACTATTTCACACGTTTGCAAACAGTAGGACAACGAGAGCACCGAAATGAGAAGGAAAAAACTTAGAGAGGACATTGTAGAGGGTCCCTATGCTGAGGTTTCAGATCAGACGAGGCCTCTCTAGGTTCCACAGAGTCCGAGTAGTCACCCGTCGAAGTTAAATGATATTTTGGTCTCAGGGCTCTTAAGGGACTACGCCCGAACAAAGTAACCCGAAAGCAACGACCATTTCACACACCGAAACACCACCTCCTCTAGCATTCGCCTGGCCACTCAGATTTTTTGACGCAGTCCGTTCGATGCCACGACCCACCGTTTGTAAAATATAGCATTTGACAACCTTACACTGGCTCTAACTGCACTATTTTACACATTTGCAAACAGTAGGACAGCGAGAGCACTGAAATGAGAAGGAAAAAACCGAGAGAGGCTATTATAGAGGGTACCTACGCCGAGGTGTTGGATTAGATGAGGCCTCTCTAGGTGCCACAAAGTCTGAGTAGTCACCCGTCGAAGTTAAACAATATTTTGGTCTCAGGGCTCTTAAGGGACTGCGCCTGAACGAAGTAGCCCGGAAGCAAGGACCATTTCACACACTGAAACACCACCTCCTCTAGCATTCACCTAGCCACCTGGATGTGTTGGCATAGTCCGTTCAGTGCCACGACCCACCATTTTCAAAATATAGCGTTTGAAAAACTTACACTGGCTCTAACTGCACTATTTCATGTGTTTGCAAACAGTAGGACAGCGAGAGCACCGAAATGAGAAGGAAAAAACCGAGAGAGGCTATTGTAGAGGGTCCCTACACAGAGGTTTCAGATCATACAAGGCCTCTCTAGGTGCCACGAAGTTCAAGTAGTCACCCGTCGAAGTTGAACGATATTTTGGTCTCAGGGCTCTTAAGGGACTGCGCCTGAACGAAGTAGCCCGAAAGCAACGACCATTTCATGCATGGAAACACCACCTCCTCTAGCATTCACCTAGCCACCTAGACATGTTGGTGCAGTCCGTTAAGTGCCACGACCCACCGTTTGGAAAATATAGTGTTTGACAACCTTACACTGGCTCCAACTGCACTATTTCGCACATTTGCAAACAGTATGATAGCGAGAGCACCGAAATGAGAAGGAAAAACCGAGAGAGGCTATTGTAGAGAGTCCTTATGCCAAGGTTTTGGATTAGACGAGGCCTCTCTAGGTGCCATAGAGTCTGAGTAGTCACCCATCGAAGTTGAACGATATTTTGGTCTCGGGTCTCTTAAGGGACTGCGCCCGAACGAAGTAGCCCGGAAGCAATGACCATTTCACGCACCGAAACACCACCTCATCTAGCATTCACCTTGCCACCTAGACATGTCGGCGTAGTCCCTTTGGTGCCACGACCCACCGTTTGCAAATAGCAGGACAGCGAGAGCACCGAAATGAGAAAGAAAAAACTGAGAAAGGCTATTGTAGAGGGTCCCTACGGCGAGGTGTCGGATCAGACGAGGCCTCTCTAGGTGCCAAAAAGTCCAATTAGTCACCCGTCGAAGTTAAATGATATTTTAGTCTCAGGGCTCTTAAGGGACTGCGCCCGAATGAAGTAGCTCGAAAGCAACGACCGTTTTGCGCACCGAAACACCACCTCCTCTAGCATTCACCTAGCCACCCGGACGTGTCGGCGCAGTCCATTCGGTGCCACGACCCACCGTTTGCAAAATATAGTGTTTCCTTATTTATTTAAATTAAATTATAATGACTTGGTTGCTATGTTATCTCTTGTTGTCATCAAGTGTCCTTGGTAGGATGATATATGGGGCTCATGAATCTTATTTTCTACCTTATCCTTAACACTTGGTTTTGTTATAATATTATGGTTAATATTTTTCTATGGTTTTCTTTTCCTTTCTCTTCTTTCTCTCTTTCTATGAAGACCATCAGTTGTGCTACCTCTTGCTTCAACTCTCTGACCTCCTGTGAAACCATAATTATTTTCTCTTCATCCTTTCTTCTTTCCTCTCTCTCTCTCTCTCTCTCTCTCTCTCTCTCTCTCTCTCTCTTCTTGTACCTCATTAGCTCTATCAACCTTTGAATCACATTTCCTGCTAGTTCTTCTTCTTCTTCACCATATATCAAGTCTAATTCATGAGGCATAATAACCTTCAATTACCTTTCTCTACGTTTCTTCATCTTTTCTATTTTTCACATATGTTCTTGAACTCTCTTATCCTTTCATGTAATTGCTTTAGTCTAGCATCTTATCTCTCTGATACTAACTCCTCCATCCAATGTGGCATTTTGTAACCATGACCTCACTCTTTACTTCACCCATCATTTTCATCTATCTCTTTGTCTCTCTTCTTGGACCACTGTATCAACCTTATCTCAAATCCTTTTAGCTAATCTTCCTTGATCTTCAAGTTATGATATACCACATGTTGCAGTTCAAAATTTTTATAACATATGTATTCAATGGTTTCTATGTTTCCCTAAAAATTCAACTCTGTCTTTTGATCAAGTTCAAACAACTCCTTTTCACTAGTTAACATGTACTCCAAATTTAATATTATCCCTTATCCTCTATATGGTTTCTTACTGATATTATTTATCTAACTCTAATGTAGATACTATGAGTGTAATCAAAATGATCAACTACCATTTTCAACTGCCAAGTTCAATATCCATGTTGGAAGGTACTTACAACTTCTTCACATTTTTGGAACTCAAAATACATGAAGCAATCAACTAAAACAAATGTACAAATACATTTGAAAATAACTTCTAGGTTGTGATGCAAATACAAATATAGTACAAGCTTATGATGCAAATAAAAGTAATATAAAGATATGTAGCCACATATCATTCAAATTTAACAATATTTCAGGATTATTATGAGTTACAAAAGAACAGTACGGCTACAAGATTGGAAAATCAATACAGTTACTTCAAGGATTAACTCATATGTACACAAAAGTTACAAACAATGCAGACCCAATTTTGGGTATACCTATAATATTATCAAGATGATAAATTGATGAATTCCATTAAATATATAAGCTTTAGTTACTAATACTTAAGTTGGCAATAGAGCTAACAATATTGTTTTAGTTTGAAAAATAAAAATTCAAAATGCCCATGGTGAAATATACCATAAATAATAATTAGAAAGATACTAGAAAATATATAACTAGAAGTAATACACTAAATCCACCTCAAGATTTAAAAGACCTGAAATAGTTCAAATTTATAGCCTCGGAAACAAAACCGTAGCAAAGATATCCATAGGAGTTCCATATATGGAGGAATCACTTTTATCAACAAACAAAAACTATGATCTATGTATACTTTTGAACACTAAATTTTATTTAATAAACAATACAAATATTATTAACCTAGTTTGGGTACAGATAAATTCACAGATAGAGAATACTCGGTGCATCTATAAGTTCCAACGAACAGAGATCAAAACCCACTTTCTCAGAGTTAGCAATAATACCAAAATAACCAAAATAAATATGATTTAACCAACACACATGGATATATATATATATAAGAATCAAAAAAAGTGTGCTCCAGACGTGCACGTCTCTGAAAATATATATGTACATAAGTTCATAATGTATGTATACATCTCAAACTAAGCACATGTCATAATGTACATATGGGACCACATGAGGTTGCAAAAGGCTATATATAGTACAATGGACTGTGAATCTACTCATGACCACATATGTACATCCAGGTGTCCACTATAAATCTACTCATGAAACATCTTCCCTCTCTTCGCCCTGCTAGAAGTAGCACGTTCACGACCTGGGGATGTAGTGGAGGGAGATGCCACTACGGATTTCATTCGTGTGGTCCTAGGTGTCTCTAAGCATGCCTACAACCTAACCTGCACATTCATAAACAACAAGTTTTTAACACCCAAAATTTTAAAATACATTCAAAATTTAGAAACTTGTACAATTTAGTTAAAATGCATGTGAAATCTTACCGCAATGTTATGATCCCTATCAATTTGTTGTTGACGCGTCGCAGAGATAACAATAGTCTCACGAGGGGTAAGCTACATACAAATAATTAATTTTCAAATTAAATATTTCACATATATACCTACAAAATTTGATATTGTAGATTTAAGTTTAATAAGAAATAATGAAGGTCTCCAAAATTTAACAAATTTAAAAAATTGTGTACCTCAGTTAGTGGATCTGCAGATGCTATGGCAGTATCTACAGCAGCCTCCACAGTCTGCATATATGGAGGAGTCTCTCTAGCAGTCATAAGCTATACAAAAAATATGTACAAATCAATATTAAAATCTACTTAAGAGCTTAGCACTCCTATCGAAACCTATTGAAAAAAATAATAGTAAAGGAACTGAAAGGTCCCTACACTCTAAACATATCTTTTCACGTTCATCAAGGAAACACTAGATCTATATATAGGTACATGAAACATTTACAAGCACTCGTTCCACATGTTGAGATTTTAAGAAGGTAAAAAAACTATACAAAGGAGGGAAATTATACATTCATTCCCGTCCCTACTATACAATCTTACCCCAGGTGGTACTTTCAAGACATGTAAAACCAATATATGATTACATTGTATGGCTAGTTATATCAAATGAATTGGCATTTCCTACTATATAATATATAGGTTGAGTATAAGAAAGTGAAACTCATGTACACAGAGGTCCAAAGCATGCAATCCGTGCGTGAACTTCCAGTAATTAGAAACAAAGTGTAAAGAGATTTACTAACCTGTGTAAAACTCATGTGAGGCATGCTAGTAGCCTTAGTTCCCTGAGCAGATGATGACCTACTAGGCTCCTGTGTATATAAAGAGAAAAATATTAATACATGTACAACATACACGTGAAACAAATTATAATAATAATCTAGTGCAATTAAATGATTTATTAAAAATGTAAGTTTGTACAACTTGAAACTTACGTTTGAAACACACCCAGCCGCAGTAGCTAGCATGTCAACACCGGATGTTTCCTTCACCGGCTCTTGCTATTTAAAATAAAATAAAAAATTAGTTTTTTACATGTATGTACATGACGTACAATCAAATATATATATATATATTAATATCTCAAACATGTGAATTAAAATATTGTATATATATATATATATATAATTTAAATTTATTTAAAATTTACCTGTGAAAGACCAATATCAGTGGCTCCAGTTCCAAAAACACTCCCCAGCATCTCATCTATAGAAAAGAAATCCTGTGAACCAGAAAATGATTTCTTGCCTGCAGTGCATATGGCACCACATGATCCACAGTGGTGTGGTACACTAGAACTGGCGCCTCCACCAACATCATCAGATGCAATCTGGGTGCTATGCTGGGTGAGAGTGTCAGTGAGCTCCCTCAATGCATGCAATGTATCAATCTCCACAACCTCCTTCACTATAGGAGGGATAACTGAAGGTAGTGGGGGTTTTGGGGCATGGGGGATCCTAGGCTAACCTACGCGTGCACCAGGTCTACTCTGTGCAGAGCCACCTCCTCGACCAAAAAAGTCAGAAAAGTCAAAATAATTCGAGACCTCATTGAGCACGAACTCACGATATAATTTCTTCAAAAAATAAAGAGGAACCTCATTTTTGTTACATGGTGGATAGTCAAAAACCATCCACCATCGGTCATAATTTTTTTTTTTTGATTCTATCATCATGGCACCAATGGATTGGGAACCATTTGCAAGTAACTGCAGGGGGGTTATTGGTTCTAGGGTCAGTAAATAATGCACAAATTCAGTCTTTTCCAATTTTTTTGTCTTTGATGGCCGCATGGGATAGTTTATCTGCATACCACCACCTACAGTCACTTCTAAAGGTGTTCCATCTATGTATTTGGTTGGTTGCAGACTCGACTTCGCCAATCAATGTTTGTAATGTATTAGCTAAAGTCATGCGGGATGGATTTGTAGCATGATTTTGTCTTATATTTTGAATTAGGTTCTCAATGGCAATTTTATTTTATTGGATTCTTCCAATGATATTATCTTGCGTTCCTGCTGGCTCAGTGGGGATAGAAGGAGCCATAGGAGGCGGATCTATGTTTGGAGGAGGATTTTGAGGAATGTTCGGAGGGTTTTGAGGAATGTTTTGACGGTTTGCATGATTTCGAGCTTGCCGACCAACTGATAAAACAGGAAAATTGTATACATAAACAAACATTTCAAAAAACCCGTGAAAATGCACAAAAAAACCTAAAATGCAAAAAAAAAAACCTAAAATGCAAAAAAATGATTACAATCGGGGACTTACCTCCTCGTCTTGGTGGCATGGTTGAATATATCACTATCCAGAAGTCCGATGAGCAATTTTGAGATGGTATTGAAAGCGCGAGTGAAAAACGTTTAGAAAAAGTCACGGTTCGAAATGAAAAATGAGTAAAATAACGAGTTGCGGGATTGTTAAATTTTGTCTCAGAGTTCCACGATCGCGGTTTAGAACCGCGAGTGCTATTCTAAACTGAGATCGCGGTTTTAGGTTCGGTAATTACCAAACCTAGAATAGAGGAACCGCGATCGTGGTTCCTTTATTTCGGGTTTTTATGTCCATGGAATTGTCCACCAACTTTGTGCACTTACCCTAGAACATTTTAGCAATAAGAGAAACATTCATATTTCTTATATCTTTAATTCCTAGACATACAAATTTATTTGGCATGCACACTTGATCCCATGTAACCAAATGATATATGAATATTTCTTCAGTACCATGCCAAAGAAAATGATTTTGAAACTTTTGAATATTTTCCATGATAGTTGAAGGTATGCTAAACATGGACATAACATAGATGAGTAAGTTTTGAAGTGTGCTTTTGATTAGTAGACATTTTCTAGCACTAGAAATAACAACACCTTTCCAACTAGCCAATTTCTTATGAAATTTTTCCTATAAGGCATTCAAGACAGTCATAGACATTTTATTGGTCCCTAAGGGTGGACCAAGATATGTGGGTAAAGAGATAATTTTGCATCCTAAAATGAGTGAAATTTTCTAATGTCTTTCTATTGCCATGAAAATGTGTAACAGGGAAATTGACAATTTCCAAGCATGACAACAATACCCTTGTACCAAGTTTTTCAAATCCTATCATTCCAAGACACCCCAGGTCTTCCCATTCATTCTAGTAACCTCTCAATCAAAGTTATTTTATTCCCATAGGTGATTTAGGAAAGTCAAATCAAACCCCCTAGGTGATTTTATAAGTTCATCAAAAGTTGCAAGCTATAGGCAGTTGTGGGAAGGGATATCACTAGCCTTTTGAGGACTATAAAAACTCCATGGATCATAGAAGAAAAGACAAAATGGAAATGGAAGAAATTGAAAGGAATATGAACATCATGAAGGTGATTTTGAAAGGTTCAGGGAAGATTTGAAGTAGTTGTGGAAGTTTCATCAAAGTTGGAGATTCACAGGCCTAGGCACTGCACATGCCAAAAAAGCCACTGAGCTTTGGAAGGTGATTTCAGGAGCTCCAGATGGAGTTAGGAGAAATAAAAAAAAATCACTAGAAATATAATTCCAATCCCTAAAAGATGGTGAAAATATATTTTTCACAACACTTTGGTGCATCATGTATGCAAGAAGTTTTTCTCAGGCACATGTGGAATACCTAATCTAAAATCCAATTTTTCAAGGATCAAATGGAATAAACCTAAAGACTCGAGATGGGTGTTGCAGCTTGGAGATTGAGAAAATGGAATGCCAAGTCATCTAAGGTTGGTGCAACCATTTTTGATCCAATTATTCTCCTCTTTCTTCACTAGTTACGATTGTGTCTACAATCAAGTAACCATTTGATGATTTCTTGCACTTCTTTTTCATCTGGTCCATACGCATACCGATTCAGGACATCAAATAATTCAACTACTTTGACTAGTTTCCTAGTGTTAGGAAATAAGAGATAAAATATGCGGAATAATCCCTCATAGAATCGCAACAGTAGAAAACTAATATGCAGAAAATTATTACAGATCTCAAATAAAATTGCAGAATAAAATAACACAACACAAAGAGACAATATTTAATGTGGTTCACCCAATTTGGGATACGTCCACCAAGAATCACTTGCTCAGATTTTATTACAAGCCACCGCTCTCTCAATACAATACCCAGATCCGTTTGGAGCTATGCTCAACAAACTCTACAGAATTCACAGTCAAATTCAAAACACATTTGCAATACATTTACTTCCATACCTCTATCATATGCATAAGACCATATAAATAGACAACTGCTTACGCATTTTTACAAAACCATGGGCAAAAACCTGTCCCATAAACCTATGGGTCAAAAACTCAGTCCATATGAGAAGAGCACGTTTCCCGATACATGTCGGGTGCATTTTTCGAGGCATATGAAAAAATCATTTTATGCCTAAGTTTTTTGTTTCGGGGGCTACGGCCCCGAACCTCCCTACTATCAAGGGCTGCCACCCCCTAGACCCCCCACTCAGGGCCCAGCCTGCCCGAACTCCAGCAAGGATACATGAAAAGTGTACAGTACTCTTAGTGTATAGTCTTCAACACTTCACACATGAAAACAGGCTCCACAACCTAACAATCTCCCACTTTGAGACTAGTTTTCCTCTGAGCAAGCTTCTCAACCCTTCACTAGTCTTCTGTGAAGAAAAACCAAAGCTAAACACAACTTTAGTTTTTCCCTTGTGACCACCTTGGTCATCATGTCTGTAGGATTCTGACTGGTATGAATCTTCTCCAACTTCAACTTCTCTTCCTCTAAAGTTGTCCTAATGAAATGGTACCTTAACTATCTATGCTTCATCCTAGAGTGGAAAGCAGAGTTCTTAGCTAGGTGTTTAGCACTCTGACTATCACTATGCATCTTGCATTCCTCCTGCTTATGCTCCCAAATCCTCAAGCAATTGTTGTAACCAAATCATCTCTTTTCTTGCCTCTGTTGCAGTAACATACTCAACCTCCGTGGTTGACACAAGCCACCAGCTTTCTGTAGTCGTGAAATCTAGCTCACTGTTGTCCCATCTATATTGTAAATATAACCTATCGTGCTCCTCCTACTATTTACATCTCCAACCATGTATGAATCTACATAACCACACGTAAAGTGGTGTGTGATCCACTGTAACACAAAACTATCCCCATGGTCCCTCTCAAATACCAGAAGGATCCACTTTACTACTTTCTAATGCTCTTTACCTGGATCACTCATAAATCTACTTATCAGCTCCCACTGCATGGGCAATATCAGGCCTAGTGCACACCATAGCATACATCAAATTGCCAACCGCTGAAGAGTAAGGTACTTTGGACATCTGGTTTCTTTCCTGCTCTGTCTTGGGACACTGCTCTTTTGATAACTTAAAATGGCCTGCCAAAGGAGTCCCAACCGGTTTAGCATGTTGTATTTTAAACCTATCCAATACCTTCTTAATGTACTCTTCCTGAGATAAAGTTAGCTTCCGTTCCTTGATATCCCGAGTTATCCTCATTCCAAGGATTTTTTCTGGCTGCCTCCAAAATCCTTCATATCAAAGGATTCGCTTAGTTGTTTCTTAAGTACTTTTATTTCCTGCATGTTTTTACCTGCAACCAACATGTCATCAACATACAAACACAGGATAATATAACTTGCCATCCTGAAATTTCTTTGTATACAAAAAATGGTCAGAATGACATCTAATATAACCTTGCTCCATCATGAAGCTTATAAAAATTCTTATACCATTGACGTGGAGCTTGTTTCAGGCCATACAAGCTCTTCTTCAATTTGCACACCATCTCCTCTTTACCTTTGAACTTCATATCCTTCTGGCTGCTACATATATAGCTCCTCCTCCAAATCACCATGAAGAAATGTAGTCTTTACATCTAAGCTATTCTAAGTGCAAGTCTTCTACTGCCACTATTCCAAGAACAGTTCTGATAGAAGTCATTTTTACTATAGGAGAAAAAATCTCATCAAAATCTATACCTTGTATCTGTGTAAACCCCTTGACCACCAACCGGGCCTTATATCTTTTCTTTCCTCCTTCTTCATCTTTAACTCTGATACACCCACTTGTTCTGCAATGCTCTTTTGCCTTCTGGTAGCTTCACCAAATCCCAAGTCTGGTTTTCCATGAGAGACTTATGCTCCTCATCCATGGCTTACTCCCACTTCTTACTGGACATCTACCTAGCATTTCTTCATCAAAGCTCTCTGGCTCTCCACTATCAGTGAGTAATAAATAATAAAGAGAAGGAGAAAAACGTTTAGGTTTTTTTCTTACCATAAAAGACCTCCTTACTGTAGGAGTTTGGGGTTCCTGTTGAGTAGGTTCCTGAACTGATTCATGGGTCACTTTCCCATCCAGAAAGATCCTCTACCACTGCATATTCTTTCTTGGATTCTTCCCTGTTTTCCTACAACTATTTCTTATACATGACTTTCTTATTAAATACCACATCCCTAGACTCGAATTATTTTCTTGTCTTTGATACTCCAACATTTATATCCAAAGTCATCACCACCATAACCAATGAAAGTACATTTTTCTGACTTCAGCCTCTAGCTTAGTCCTATCATCCTTGTCTGTGTGAACAAACACCTCACATCCAAAGACTCTAAGAAATGAATAATCAAGCTTTCTTACTATACCAAGCCTTCTTAGGTATGCCTCCATCCAAGGCACTTGAGGGTCCTCTGTTTATCAAGTACACAGCTGTGCTCACCGCTTCTACCCAAAAAGAAAGAGGTAAACCTGCATGTAACCTCATGCTCCTAGCACGTTCCATTATTGTTTTGTTCATCCTTTCTGATACCCCATTCTGCTGCAGAGTTCCTGGAACCATCTTTTTCCTATGGATTCCATTCTTAGAACAGTAATCATCAAATTCATTGCTGCAATACTCCCCTCCATTATCTGACCTGAGAAATTTTAGCTTAAGACCTGTTTCATTCTCTACCAAGGCTTTCCATTTAACAAAAGTGTCAAATACATCAGATTTGTTTCTAATATAATAAACCCAAACTTTCCTTATTGCATCATCAATAAAAGTAACATAATAACTTGAACCCCCAAGAGATGATACCTAAGCTGGCCCCCACACATCAGAATGCACCAACTCTAACTTACTCTCTTTCTTTGTAGGTCCAACCTTGAGAAACCTTACTCAATTCTGTTTCCCATATATGCAGTTCTCAAAGAAATCCAAACCAATGTTCCTGTATATCCAGGAAAATTCTTCTTTATGATGATCCATGCCCCTTATGGCTTATATGACCGAGCCTATAGCGCCACAATGTTATATCTACTTTTGAAGCCACAAGATTACAAACATTAGTGCTATTAGTGGTTAAATACAAGGTTCCAACCTTCTTACCTCTTGCCACCACAAGAGCACCCTTGGTAACCTTCCAAGAGTCTGCTGTAAATATCATAGTACAACCATCACTTCCCAACTTCCCTGCCGATATCAAATTTCATCTTAATGTAGGAACATGTCTGACATCCTTCAATAGCCAAGTATTCCCATTCTACATCTTAACCTGAACAGAACCTTTTCCAACTATGTTGCAAGGCTCATCATCACCAAGAAAAACATGCCCAAAATCTCCTTGAACATAATCAACAAAATAATGCCTATGTGGAGAAGCATGGAAAGAAGCCCCCGAATCTAAAACCCAAGATTCAGTAATATTGTGCAAAGAAAGAATCAAAGCATCCTGACATACATTACCCGTTGCCACATTTGCCTCCTTGTTTTCTTCCTGTTGTTTCTTCTTATCCCAAAGCTCCCAACATTCCTTCTTTGCATGCCCAGACTTTCCACAGTGCCAGCATACTATCTTGCTTTTGGATTTTGACCTTGCCTGATCCTTTGATTTTCCACAGTTTCCTCTATTCTTCTGTCTCCCTCTAGTTTCCACTGTCAAAGCATTCCCTATGAAGTTATAAGATTCCCAGAGCTTTTTCTTCGCATTTCCTCGCTTAGAATCACCCCTACAACATCCTCAAACTTCAACTTTGAGTTAGCTAGAACCGAGTTGACTTACCGCCATTACCAGGCTATTCCAACTCTCAGGTAAAGAGCACAGAATTAATAAAGCCCTAACTTCTTCATCAAATTCTATTGTAACCGAAGCTAGCATATTTACAACCATATTAAAATCATTTAAATGATCTGCTACTGAACCATTCTCAGACATCTTCATATTAAACAAATTTTTCATTAAAAATATCTTATTAGAGGTAGAGGGTTTTTCATACAACTTCCCTAATGCATCCATCAGTTCTTTTGTAGTCTTTTCCTTTGAAACATTAAATAATACCGAAGATGCAAGACACAACCAGATTGTCCCAAGTGCCTTCCTATCCAGAAAATCCCATTCCACATCTGTCATGCTTGAGGGTTTGTTCACCTTCTCAGACAACGGAAGTATAAAGATCCTTCTGATAAAGGTAATCTTCCATCTGCATCTTCCAAAGACTGAAATTCTTACCCGTTGAATTTATCAACCTAGATCTTCCATCATCTGCCATAGCTCCCACTCAAGATAAAACTTTCCCTGTGATTCAACACTTTAGCAAACCAAACCAGGCTCTGATACCAATTGTTAGGAAATAAGGGATAAAATATGCGGAATAATCCCTCACAGAATCGCAACAGTAGAAACTAATATGTAAAAATTATTACAGATCTCAAATAAAATTACAGAATAAAATAACATAGCACAAAGAGACAATATTTAACATGGTTCACCCAATTTGGGCTACGTCCACAAAGAATCACTTGCTCATATTTTATTACAAGTCACCACTCTCTCAATACAATACCCAGATCTATTTGGAGCTATGCTCAACAAACTCTACAGAATTCACACCTGAATTCAAAACACATCTGACAATGTTTTACTATACTTACTACCATATGCATAAAACCATATAAGTAGACAATTGCTTAAGCAATTTTACAAAACCGTGGGTATTAAAACCATGGGCAAAAAACCGTCCCATAAACCTATAGGACAAAATCCGACCCATATGATAAAAACACGTTTCCTCGGTATATCGGGCACGTTTTAAGACCAAAAAAATTATTGGGGTTTGCGCCTCCGAACCCCGGCGAGGACAACATGAAAAGTGTACAGTACTCTTAGTGTACAGTCTTCAACACTTTCACACATGAAAACAGGCTCTACAACCTAACGCATTGCAGTCATAACTAGCTCAGTGTTTAGAGTGGGTTTCATGGAAGATATCAAGATAGTTGGAGTATGTCCCCTAAGTTTTTATTCAGAGATCCAGGTAAGATCAACCTCGTTAGTGATAAGTTCATGAGCGGATCCCCCATGTAGACATAGTTTAGAACCCCATACGACCATCAGCATTGCCAGTTCTACCCCCAGGTGTATTTTGGAGGTCATATTGCCTAATGGATGTTTCAACATTTACTATGTCATTCATCATAGAAGCACCCTAGATATCCCTTGGATTTTCATCAATGTTGATTGCCCAAAATTACACTCCCATGTAAGTTTAAACAACTCATCAAAATGTCAACTCTAGTCATTTTATGCTCATGGAAAATCTACAGAAGTCCCTAAGTTATCCTCTTCAAGGAATGCAATCACGTAAGTGTTCTACAGGTGTCCCCTAACCATTGGAACTCAAATAATTTGAAACTATTGGTAACTGTGGGTGGATTTCTTGATGAAATTAGTCACTTCTAGGAGTTTATTAGTATTTCGCGCCACTGAGGACACCTTAATCTTCCACTGGACCATTGCACATCAGTCTCAAACCATGGGTCGAGAAAAAAATCAAAGCATCTACCCCATGGTAATACACAATTCCCACAAGAATATGTTCATCGAGATATTAGGACTAAGAAATGAAGAACTTCCATAGAGCGAGGTAGGAATGAGAAATCCTTAGTGCTTTGTGGCATGGGTAATTGAAGAAATCTTCACACACACTCGGAGCACGGATCAACAAACCATTTGTTGTAGAGTTATTCTAAATTTTGAAGGACATCAAACATGAAGTCATATCCAAGTTACCCCAATTTACGATGTACAGAGGAATGTGTCACATGGAACCATGTGGTAGAATAAAAGGACCACGTGTCCATGCTAAGGATGGAAACCGTAAAAAAATGACTTAGTATTCTCCTGAGTTCTTACAAGTTGCCACGGAATGAAGTAAATATAGTCGCGGGTAAAGTTCCACATAATATAGGAATGAGCGTTAAACGAATAAGTACATAAACATTCATTTCACCACAAAATAAAGAAAAAACCCATTGATCGCTCAAGAAAGTTTGGAAGGCTCCATTAAGGAAACTATAAATCAAAGTAAGGTCATGAGGCACAAGCAGAAAGCCATACATGTTGCACTTCTCAATGTTATAGTGTGCAACATCACCTTAGCACTGGAGGGAATGGTCGTTGATGAAGTATGGCATTGTCTTGTGAACTGGTCTTCATGGCATGTAATACAATCAATGTGTCATGTTAGTGGATATGGTTGGCTCTAACTTTCATCATAGTTCTGCCCATATCCTATGCTACAAGTCAGCGGTGCAAGAATTCATGCGTGATTCATGCTTCAATTCTAATAAGTTCCAATCAGTGAATTAATACTCCAACATTGGAGGGCATGATCCTTCCCTCCATCTTAGTTTTCTCTCTCCTCCTCCACGATATTTGATAGCATGTAAGTCCCTATCTTGTGCACATTACAGGAGGTTATTCTTCCATTTCTTTATTAGCACTATTTCAGGGTTTTCTCTGTCCAAGATCCAAACTTTCATGCTATGGACCTCTGTAACTCGCGAATGAATACCTCTTTACTTCTCAGGGTTCCAGTGGGTCTAATTTACACTATGAAGAATTCGAGGAAATGATCAAGTTGAAGTTTCTTTCTTTCGCTTCAGAACTACTCTATGTTTTGCCGTGAAGCCACTATATACCCTCTTACAGGGATGTTGTATTATAATTTCTTTCACTTGTTTGTCAATATAACTTTATTCCCATGCTTCATGAATATTCATCATGTGAATCTTTAGTTTTTTCACTTGGAATTAGAGAAGTTACTCAAACTTTTCATTTTGAGTGTTATGACCACCCCTAGAATAAAAGCTTAGGATTTTATTTATACATCTCTTTGTCCCATTTCTGACTCCTGCGGTGCTCTTACTAAAAATAAGATGCCTGTCCTATGTATAGGGTCTAGTTACTCTAGGAAGTCCAAAGTGTTCACAGGGGATAGGATAAATTGTGTTGAACACATAGGAATCCTAATCTGTAGAACAAAGGAATCAAAAACATCATCTCTAGGGGTCTGTCTCAATCTGACAAGTACTCACACTTGTAAGTGCAATCCACATGTTACCACTACAAATATTTGATTGGTCATGCATGATCATTTAGAGGGTGAACACATTTTTAGAAGACAATGGGGTCAATCTACCGAGTATGTAATCAAATGGAAGAGATTTGGAAAATCTGAACTATGCACACATGGTAGGATAGTAAGTTATTTTAGGAGAAGCATCCAGTAGCTTACTAAACTTTGCAGGAAAATGTTGCTTTGAAGGGAAATTTTGGCATGATACACCTTTAACCTTGATTCATATATCAGGATCATGGATAACTTTATCATGTGGCTAACATAATCTCCTCTATCATCTCTCATATCATCCCTCTATTTATGCTCTCTCCTTTGTAATTGTTTATTAGGTTGTCATCATTAGGGATTTGGATCATATACACTTAGGGTATACATGGGAGTTAGAGATTTGTAGGAGTATTCTATCATCATTATAAGAGCACTTGAGTTTTATTGTATGGAAAATGGAGGTTGCATGAGTGGAATGTGGAAATGAAGCCATTCTACTGTGCAGGGAGGTGAAAGGAAAATTCAGATTATCTATAAATTATTTATCCATTATTTGGTGTTCAAAGGGTTGGTTACTAATATTCAAATCTATCTAGAGTGCACTATACCATTGAGATAATATAGGTCGATAACCAAATTCTTCCTTTCCCCTCATTAACGAATTTCCTCTATTTCCTACACTAAATACAATTTCTAATTGAGCACCATTACAAGTGGACTCAGTTGAACATATTTTTTTATGAGAATATTTTAGAAACTTTGAGTTCTCAATATTACCTTGTCTTGCTGTAGTTTGTAGTATTGTTTCCTCTTAATTTCAATGCATGTGATGTAATTGTAGATCAAGAATTTAGCGCTTGTTACCTGTCCAAGTTAATGTACCAAACTAAACACAAAAACCTTGAAAAACTCAAATGAAATTGATACCTGATGAACAAGATCCGAAGATGCAGACGGATAAGGAACCCGATGTAGATGAAATGGGCACACACGAGCAATTCCGCACAGTAGATCCGAGTAACCTGCGAGACACCGATGCTTGACAGAAAAAGACCACGTTAGAAGGTATTTAGGTGGACTGCCCAAGAAGCGGGTCTGGGAAGCGATAAGCTCCCTCGGCGGATGTCATTCCACGTTTTCAATTAAGCAAAGAAGCATACATGATAAAAGATGTATGTATAGGACTAAATTTTCTGATCAAAGTAATAAGCAGAATCTAAACAGCAGATAGAAAGTGACAAAAAATAGGAAACTGTGACAACAAATCTAGATTTGTGTTACCTATGTCTTTTTACCTGCCTGCAGGATGATCAGCGTCGATTATGCAGAATCGGCGTCGACTGGTAGAATCGGCGTCGACTGGTAGAATCGGCGTCGACTGGTATAATCGGCGTCGACTGGTTCAGATCGGCGTCGATTCGATGCAACGTGCAAGAAGGTTTGGGAATCGGAAAATGGAGGAAAGATCGTCAACGTCTGCTGGATCTGTAGAATGCTGGAGAGACACTAGCCAGGCTCCACCTGTGCTGGATGCAGGAACAGAGTCACCAGAAAATCAATGGAGACGTACGATGTTGATGTGGTAAGAATAGAGTAACAATGCTCCTCTCAGGGATTGATATGGACAAGATTCGCTCTCACTCGATAGATTTAATGCTCAAAATTGATGTTCGGAACTCTCTCGTGCTCTCTCTTACAATCTGTGTCTCTTTCAATCTGTGTCTAACCAGAACTGAGTTCTGGGCTTCTATTTGTAATCGGCGCTAACCGAGATTAAATCGGCGCCATTCTGAAAAATCGGCGTCGACCGAGTACCGGTCGGCGCCGATCGGGGAATAGACTCCCGAAATGGCCAAACGGAGCGATTTCTAGGAAGATGAGAATGACCCTATCATCCCAAGTATGGGAGATATCCCGCGACTCGGTTTGGGAGGAGGAGAAATAGGGGGGATATATGGATAAAATAGATATGGGGTAGATAAGTGGTTAGGATATATGTAAAAAGGTGTAATTAAATAGTTAATATTTAATTACTCATGGGTGAAACAAAATGGGGTGAATTAAACTTAGGATAGGTGTTTAAATCACAAAATGATTAATACTCCAAGGGGGTAGTGGTGATATAAACGTGCCCCAGGTTACCTGAGAAGATAAACGAATGTGAGGGACACTAAATTGAGTAACCAATTTTAAGTGTCTACATTTTGCCCCTTTTTGTCAAGTAACTTGCGATAAGCAAGGTTGTGAGACAAAAACAAGGAGGTGGAAGAAAAGAAGAAAAAGTGATGATGTGATCCCCCTCAAACTAGGGATGGGATGGGTGATAGAACAAACGATCCCAAGTTTGAAAAAGGTAGATGAAAACAGGATGCCCCAGCCAGATGTCTGGAGTAGATCTGATCATTAATGATGCACAAAAATAAATAAAAAGGCAGCAACCTAAAGAACTCACATTGGTAGGGAAATCTAGACGGTCTCCTCATGAGACGACGTTAGTACCTACAGACCCATGAGTGTAAGGAGAGCTGCAAAATAGTCAGCCTCTAAAGAGAGACACATTGGTAGGGACAACTAGACGGTCTGCAAGGCAGACGACGTTAGTGCCTACAGACCCGTGAACCCTAAGCGGCCAAAAAAAGTGAGTGCTCCACGCAAAGGGAACAAACTCGAAATGGATGGTAATATCGAAAATATGTGCCAAAAGGCAACATTCAGCGCACAATAATGATCAGATAAATAAGGCCAAGCATCAACACTATGGCAAGAAGATATGGAAAATCGGCGGCGATCAAACTAATCGGCGCCGACCCAAGAAATCGGCGCCGACCAAACAAATCGGCGCCGACCGTTCATAGCACATATAAATATACGAATGGAAAACATAAACGATTTATTTACACCGTGACGATTGATTCAGAGAGAGTCAAAAATTAGAATGACTGATTGATGATGGATAGATGTAGCGTAATTGGATAGATATAGACTGATAGAGGATATAAATAGATGTGATTTGATGTGATTGGATAGACATAGACTGATAGATGATAAAAATAGATGTAAGATGTGATTGGTGTGGATTTAATTTGGATGAGAAAATAGATATAGATAGATGTAATGTGACATGGATAGACAAATGATTAGACGATGTGATAAATAGATAGGAGGTAATAGCTGGAATGGATTTGATATTTTTGAGATTTTAATTATATTTTGATGAAAATAGATAGAGGCAATGAGATATGTATTGGACAAAGTAGATCAGATGAATTTTAGATAAATGATAGAGTTTGATTAACATGTTAAATGTTAAGTTAACTGGATGAAATAATTGGAAAGACTCTTGGTGAGAGTCAAGGATGTAGTGAGAACGACCTTGATTAGAAATAAAGGGAATACACCCAAATATGAAGAAAAATGATAAATCAGACTCCCAACCGACCATAAATAGAATCTGGATAGGAAACCAAAAGACCATGCATACAAGGCCCTATATGAGGTTAAAATAAACCTGACACTAACTAGCCGCAAACCAGATTTAGGATGGAAACGGAAAGAGCAGTAAGTAAGTATCTTGTCGAAATTTACAAGGGACAAAATACATGTTCATACTGGGAAAATAGGATTCTCCATATGATCGACAAAAGGTCTTAAATCTCAGCTTCATGATTTTGGTAGAAAAGCAAACTGATCAATGCGGGAAGTTTGCTAGATATGGAAAGACTGATCAATACGGGAAGTCTTTCAGCGATGCTAAAAAGTGTACAAACTGACTGAAAGGCTGATCAATGCAAGAAGCCTTGAGTATTCATTTGAGAAACAGCCGTCCTTCAAGGGAGCGGTCTGTATTTTGAATTTTAATGATAGCCATCCTTCGAGGGCATGGTCTATATCTTTTGATTCATTTGATTGTATGGATAGCTGTCCTTCAAGGGATCAGTCTATCTTTTTTGGATAGCATCTTTTTTTTTTTTTTTTTTTTTTTTTTGAAAATCCTTTTGGAAGAAGCTGAGTTTAGACCTAGATAGATCAGATAGAGGGGAAGAAAACATAAAAGAGCACGCACTCATGCCCCGAGTAGATCCGATTAAGATAAGCACTTGGGACAAATGAAGCGGTGATTAAGGTATTCCTACCATGAGGAGGAACATATCCAAAAGAAAAATGCAATGAGTAGAGCCGCGATACTCATATTTAAGGTAAAAGAGGCAATAGGTGGAGAACCACATAGTTCCGAATCACCAGGAAAGTATATGACTAGTTGTTAGATGGATGAAAGATCTGTCTTCCGACTAAATTTGTATAAGATAGATTTTAACAGTAGAAGGGCCGTAGATGCAAAGCATTGAGAGGTTCCACTTCAGGTATACCATCCATGGAAGATAAACGATAAGCCCCAGACCCATATTTATGAGTGATAATGTACGGGCCCATCCAGTTGGGAGCAAACTTACCACGTTGACTCCTTTCGAGTGTAGTGACATTTTGGTTTTCTTTAAGAACAAGATCACCAATTTTGAAGTCACGGTGCTGCAAGTGCTTGTTATAAGCACGTTTGACACGCTCAAGATAGACTTGATGATGTTCAAGAGCATTTAGACGCCGCTCATCTAATAATTCAAGTTGTGCTAGACGATTTTGATGATAGTCCTCATCAGAGACAAATTCTCTGAGAGAAACACGGAGAGATGGGATTTGGACTTCCAAAGGAAGAACAGCCTCAGACCCATAGACGAGAGAGAAGGGAGTAGCACCAGTAGGAGTACGAATGCTAGTCCGATAAGCCCAGAGAGCAAAAGGGATATGTAAATGCCAATCCCTACCAGCTCGACTAGTTACCTTTGTGAGGATATTACGCAAAGTTTTATTGGAAGCTTCGGCCTGACCATTAGCTTGAGGATAGTATGGAGAAGAAAAGCTGAGCTTGATATTGAAAGCGTCGCAGAGATTCTGCAAATCAACATTCTTGAAAGATTTACCGTTATCTGTGATGAGTTTGTGTGGAATGCCAAAGCGACAAATGATGTGTTGATAGACAAAATCAACTATGGGTTTAGCCTTTGTTGAAGAAAGAGGGATAGCTTCCACCCACTTAGTAAAGTATTCAGTGGCAGTAATGATAGAATGATGACGCTGTGAAGAACGGGGATTGATGAGACCAATGAGATCAAGACCCCATTGCGAAAAAGGCCACAAATCCACTGCAGGTTGTAAAGCTTGACTAGGGATATGTGTAAGATTAGAATGTTGTTGACACTTGACACATTTCTTAGTGTATTCACAACAATCTCGATTAAGAGAAGGCCAATAATATCCCAAACGCAAGATGCGTTTAGCCACAGCCAAGCCACTAAAATGTCCACCACAGATACCGTCATGGACCTCCTGGATAGCTTTAGATGATTCACGGGTTTTGAGGCATCGAAGCAAAATGCCATCAAAGCCACGTTTGTAGAGGATCCCGCCTAGAATAGTATAGCGATTAGCGCGTTGGATAAAAGATCTTCTACCATTGGTAGTCAGATCTGGAGGCAGGACCGAATGAGACAGATAATCAACGATCTGTCGATACCACTCATCCTGAGTATCGGTTGTGACAGCATGGATTAAAGTTAGTTGCCGGAGATGAGATGGTTGATCTAATCGTTGCACAGCCACATAAAGTCACGAGTCTTCGGTAAAAGGTGGGATAAGCGAAGCTAACGAAGCCATTGTATCCGCGAATCGATTCGCAGTGCGAGGAATGGCTTGGATAGTGAATTTATCGAAAGATTGGATTTGAGCAAGAATGATATCAAGATATTTTTGAAGGATATCATTCTTGCATTGATAGACGCCTGTGACTTGATTAACGATGAGTTCAGAATCACCAAAGATGTCAATATGACGAGCGCCGAGATTAATGGCATTTTGAAGACCCAAGACTAGAGCTTCATATTCAGCCATATTATTGGTGCACTCAAAGTTTAATTTGTGTGCGACAGGGATAGGCGTACCCCAAGGAGGAATCATCACAAAACCTGCACCTCCCCCTTGCTGACATTTGGATCCATCAAAGAAGAGTTTTACTTTAAATGGAGATAGACCAAAATCAATTTGTTGGATATATTCATCGGGGAATTGAGCAAGGGGGTTTTGAGTGTCCGGAAGAGGAGCATCAGCTAATTGATCTGCAATAACCTGACCCTTGATAGACTTTTGCGGGATAAACTCGAGGTCAAATTCTGTCATAAGCATGAGCCAACGAGTGATACGATCATTGTGATAAGGCTTCGCATGAATTGTCTTGAGTGGATTGACACTTGTGACAATGTAAGTTTTGTGATTAAGGAGGTAATGACGAAGCTTAGAAGTTGCGAAGAAGAGAGCACAACATAGCTTTTCAGCTTCAGAATAACATGTTTCATACTCATGGAGGGTGCGACTGATGTAATAGACAGCTTGTTCTTTACCACAAGTGTCCCGATGCGAGATCATGGCTCCCAGAGCATGGTCAGTCACAGAGATATAAAGATAGAAAGGCTCCCCCTCGCGTGGAGGTGTAAGCACAGGTGGAGAAAGAAGATAAGCTTTGAGATCATCAAAGGCCTTTTGGCAATGCTCATCCCATTCAAAATGAACATTCTTACGGAGGAGATGATGAAAAGGTTGACAACAATCCGAAAATTGTGAGATAAAACGACGCACTGATTGAAGACGTCCTTGGAGACTGCGGAGTTGCTTTAAATTAGAAGGGGGAGGCATTTCAAGGATAGCTTTTATTTTTGCGGGGTCTACTTCAATACCCCTAATGGAAATGATAAAGCCTAAAAGTTTACCAGTGAGAACGCCAAACACGCACTTAGATGGATTTAGACGAAGACAAAAGTGAATAAGCCTCTCAAAGAGAGGTGCAAGAATGAAAAGATGGTCCTGACGACGTTTTGATTTACCGAGGAGATCGTCGACATAATCTTCCACAGTTTTGTGTAAGAGATCATGGAAGATGTAGGTCATTGCTCGCTGATAGGTTGCTCCTGCGTTCTTAAGACCGAAGGGCATAACACGATAACAAAAGGTCCCCCAAGGAGTTATGAAAGAAGTCTTATGTTGGTCTTCTGGTGTGATAAGAATTTGATTATACCCAGAGAAACCATCCATAAGAGAAAGCATCTCATGACCCGCAGTTAAATCCACGAGTTGGTCGATATTAGGTAGAGGAAAATCATCTTTTGGACAAGCAAGATTAAGATCCCGGAAGTCGGTACAAATTCAAATTTTCCCAGTGGCTTTAGTTACTGGTACTACATTGGAAACCCATTGTGGATAATCGATGGGTTGGATGAAATTAGCCGAGAGCAAGCGCTGCAACTCTTCTTTAACAAGCAGGGCTACTCTAGGGTGCATTTTACGCAATTTTTGTTTAACTGGTCTGATGTTGGGAAGAGTAACGATATTGTGGACCACAATATCGGGATCGAGTCCTGGCATATCCTCATATGACCAAGCAAAGACTTGACGATGGTTGGAAAGAAAAGTGGTAAAGTCTCCTAACTCCTGTGGATTAAGGGATTGGCCGACCTTAATGATGCGAGGGTCTTTAGAAGTCCCTATATTAAGGTCGATAGTGGCTTCGTTGAGAAGCGTAGACGTGTCAGAAGGAATGGTCTTGGGAAGATAAGAATCCTCTACCCCCAGATAGGTGAGAACAGAATCATCATCCGCACAGTGGATAGTTTTGATAGTAAGAGAGTCATCTCCAACTATTTCAGGGAAAACTAACGGTATGGAAGTGGACGTGTCATTAGTCTTATAGGTTAGTGGCCCTAAGGAAATGGTATTGACTAAAAAAAAAAGTCAGACGGGATGGAAATGGCGTCGTCGAGTGATGCTTCTGACCTAGCGGGAGAAGATGGTTCTTCAATAGGAAGAGGCTCATCGAGAATAGTGACGGTGGCTTTTGAAAGAGGTTTAAATCCTAAACCAAATTTTTGATGTGGCATGAGAGTTGGAATGGATGCGAGGTCATGCACACCTTGTTCATATTTTCCCAGGCCAAAGCCCTTCCACGCGCATCGATATAAATAAGTTTTTGCAAACGTGGGATTCTGTAGACAATCGAACCCTGTTAAATAAGGTTTGGCCCTAGGAGGAGAATCCGGGCGATAGTGAGGCGTATCAAGACCACCGTAGATGAAATTAGTCTGTTGATTGGGCAGACCAATGGTGACGATGCGACCAAGACCAGGCTGATATTCAGGTTGTTTGTCTGGTCTACCATACTCATTAGGTTTGAGATGGGCGTCAAAAGAAAGGAGAGGAAGCTCTCCCAGTGAGAAACGCTGCAATGTCTCTTCTAGATTTTGTAAATCCGGTAGTTTGGTTGCAGGTATGGAAGAAGATGAGGCCCCGTCAGGAGAACAAGCATTTTCCTTTAGAGGGGCGGACCCTGTGGTCATATCGCATTGTGCGGAAGGAAAAGGATCTCCTGGATGAGTATAGATTTTTCCCTCATATTGATATTTTAAGCATCGATGGAGGGTGGATGGGACACAATGCATTGCACGAATCCAGGAGCGTCCGAGGATCATATTATAGTGGAATTTCCCTTCAACAATGTAAAAGAGTTCGTGAAGCAGCTTCTTACCTACTCGAATGGGTAGGACCACAGTTCCTAAAGTAACTGCTAGCTGATCGTTAAATGATCGAAGAGCGAAAGGCGGGGGTGACACTACGTTCTTTGGTAACTTAAGCTGCTCGAATGTGTGCGAGGAAATGACGTTAAGTGCAGCACCACTGTCGATCATAATGTGTTTTAATGTAGTGTTGTCGATTTGGACTGTGATAAAGAGGGGAGCCTCCAAATCCTCAGAAGAAAGGGAAGGAATTTCCGAATCTTCAAAAGAAATGGCGGTTGATGGTCTATTCAATCCAACAACCATCTCGAAGGGCTGGGGCTCATCTGAATTCACAGCGATGCGACGCAGATTATCAATCAGAGCCTGGCGATGTTGCGGAGAGGATTGAATGAGGTCAAAAAGAGACATTTTGACCGGAGCCTGGGTGAGTTGTTTCATGACACTCTCCTCAACTGATACGGGGACTTGAGCCCGAGGTGCAGCACGAATAGAGACTCGGGGTCTCGAGGCTAATGAGGAAGGAGAAATTCCTTCGGGGGCTGCAGAAATGACAACCCGTGGTCGAGATGCTGTAGATGAGGATGGATCATCATACTGTTGGGTTCTAGTGGCGATATGAATTGTGTCGATTTGAGAAGGTGGAAGATCGTTTGGAGTGGAATCACTAGAAGTAGAGGTCTGAGTAGATCGTTGGGGCTCAGATGGAGCTATGATGACAGGAGATACTTGTTCCTCATCCTCCAGCAAAAGATCACTTTCTTCCAAAAGGCTGTTGACAACAGATTGAAGGGCTTTACACCTCTCAGTATCATGACCCGGGGTACGGTGGTAGGTGCAAATCAAATCAGAGTTAAACCAGGCAGGTTTAACTCCTTTAGGGTTATAGGGTTTAATCGGAGGAAGAGATATGGATGAAGATTGGATAAGTTGGCGAAGGATTTCAGTATAGAATCCGTTAGACAAAGATGAGGACAGGGATGATGAAGGCGCCTCTTCTACTTTAACAGACTGCCGAGGTAAAAGGACTTGCATGTTAGGTCTGACAGTCTTTTTAGGGATCATCTTATTTCTTTGGACATCTGGAGGAGCAGCCCTGGGCACTTGAGGTGGAAGTAAGTGAGACATGATTGATTTCGATGGAGGAGGAGCCCCTAAAATAGATTTTGAAGATGATGGAGATGTGACAGGTGTTGCGGTCTTCAGAGGTAAAGGAGGCTGCTTGGTCGAAACTACTGATGATTTAGATAATGTCGATTTAGATGAGGAAGAAGCTCCCAAAGTAGGTCTAATCGGAGGAACAAAGGGTGCCCTGGTTTTTGGTAATGAAGATGACGATTTTGATAAAGGAGGTGACGTCTTTTTAATAGGTAAGTCCACTTTTCGAGGTGCTGGTGAAGAATGTATTGTAGAAGAAGATGATGGTTCTGATAAGTTTGCAGGAGAAGACGCCTTTGTAGTGGATAAATCCAATCTTTTATGAGGCGTAGATAGAGATTTTTGTGGGAAAGCACCCAGATTCTTGAACACGTGAACTATAGGCTTTCCCTTTTCAGGGATGGTGACAATTTCAACCGCATAAGGTGATTGTAACCTATTCGGGGGAAACAAAGGAGGAGATGCTGATGATGCAACGTTAGATTTTGGTTGTCTCGGTCTAAGTTCGGGAACCGAGTGTATAGGTGTCGGTGCTACTTCTTTAGATTTTCCTTTAATGGGCGAAGCAACATTGGTGATGGAAGAAGTGAGTGATGAAGAAGCAGCTCCTTGCAAAGGAACTACTTCTGGTACAGTAATTGTGGGTGAAACTACTGTAGGAAAGGAAACAGGAAGAGTCAAAATCGAAGACGCTTCCGTTGAAGTTGGTACAACTATAGGTACGTTCACCAATGGCATAGTCGCAGAAAAAATGGGAGAAATAGAAGTAGATGTATCCGCAGTGGAAACTCGAAGGGATGTAATTGCCTCGAGCACTGAAAGAATGTCTGACGATGAGACAGATGAGGATGACACTGTCTCGGGTATGGATGGAAGGTCAGAAAAAGAAGTGGAGAGAGATGAATCCATATTTATCAATGTAGGAATATGTGAAGACGAGCTATCTGAAGATGGTGGAATCCCAGTGATTAGCGAAGTGGAAGGAGGTTCTGATTCGGTTGATGTGTTTGCAGATAGATTAGTTTCAGAAGAAGATTCTTCCGTAGAGATGAAGCTGATAGTATGAGTGTTTGGTTTTTGAGATTCTGAAGCATTATGGTTTGGGGAATGATTAGGAAAAGGTTGTTTAAAAACATCCAGTGCCTGATTTGGGGGAGCATTTGGGTTATCTAGAATGAGCTCGCCTTTATCAATGAATTTCTGGACAAGATTTTTGAAGGTCTGACATCGTTCAATGTCATGACCTTTGGTTCTATGATAATGACAGAAATCATTTTCCCTATACCAGAATGGACGTTCTTGGCTTTCATCAATATTCCGAATGGGGGGAAGTTCAATCATGCGAACTTCCAACATTTTCTCTAAGATAGAAGCATATGATTCTCCCAACGAAGTGAAAGATCGAGATGACGAGGACCCTTTTCGAGAAGATGAGGAGTCTCTCCGTGGTGTTTGGTTAGAAGTGTTATCGGCTCATGATTTTTTTAATACGATAGCGTTGGTGGATCCCTGGTTCTTGTCTTTAGAAGTGGAAGGATTTGATTTGGTAAACCGAGAAAAATCTGGTTTAGACTTAGAGCGAAGTTTTAACTTCCCTTGTTCAATGGCGCGAGACTCAAGTTTGCATGCCATCGTAAAGGCTTCTTCAAATGTATGAAAGGTCTGGATCCTTAAAGTGGAAGAAATATGATTAGCACAAGATCGAGTAAACAACTTGATCTGTTGGGGTTGAGGAAGGGAGAAAGACAATTGGTTTACTATCCCTCTCCAACGAACGACAAAGTCTGCAATAGACTCGTCATCGAATTGACGAATGTTATAAAGATCTGTGATTGAGATCTTATGCGCGATATTTATTGAAAAGTTTTCAACAAACATCTGAGCCAATTGAGAGAAAGAAAACAAGGAATGTTGAGGAATGTTATTGTACCAGTCTAAAGCAGGACCTGCTAGAGACATAGGAAAAGTACGGAGCATAAGCTCCTAATCTTGGACTATGAGGTAGCAAGCATGTTTGAATGCTCGCAAATGCTGTTGAGGGTCCTCTCGACTATGGAATTTTGAAAATTTAGGAAGTTCCCATTGGGGAGGATAAGGCTTAAAAGCCACTGAGGGGTGAATGGGTTCATTACACACTTCTTCAAAAGAGTATGAAGGACGAGCCCCTTTGGTGGAGGCTTCCAAGTCTGTGATTTTCTTGAAAAGAATTTGGACCACATCAGATTGAGGAGGAGGCACAGTGGCATGTCCTACATAGGAAGCAAATGGTGGATGTTGTTGAGGTGTCAACGGGGGATTCATCTGTTGATTGATAGGATGATAAGAGGAATAACCAGGCATTCTGGGTGATGCCTGGTGAGGTATTTGCTGTGAAGGAGCCTATGTATAGGCAAGCTGTGAGACAATAAGTGGTTGAGAAAATGGAGGTTGGATGACGGACGGAGCCTGTGATTGATGGACTCCTATGCTTGTTGACTGAATCGGAATAGACTGAGGAACATGGGTGTCGATTTGATTGGACATGGTGGGGAACAAGACCTGAAAGAGGATTTTTACTGCCGGATTAGTTATTAAGGGCGCCGAAGCTAGAGGATGGGCGAAGGTCATTGTTGCCGGAACATTGGAAGAAAAACCCACTGGGGGACGAGAAACAGGAACCAACTGACTAGTCGAAGGGGGTTGACTCATAAAGAGGTACTGACCCTGGGACACAATGGATGGCATAGATGAGTTAACAACAATATGTGGGTGCGCAGACGTACCCATGATAGCCAGAGAAGAGGACTTCTCAGAAGTAGGTTGTGGAATAGTCGAGGTAACTGCGGCATTGGGAATAGGTAAGACTATTTGAGAACTAGTCGATACAGTCGGTGGAAGAGAAAAAGGAGGCACAGGTGCACCACCCTCTTCTGTGGCTCGAGGCGAGAAAAATGATGCTAACTATTCTACAAAATCCTGGGATGGTTCACGAGGATAATCGTACACTTGTTGGATTGGTGGTCCCTGATCAGATATTTGAATAGATTTGTGTACTAGGTAGTCCATGAGGGCTACCGGATTGCGATCAAGGAGCGCCTGAAATTCAAGATCCCCACGAGGAACATACTCTAAGTCAGTAGCAGATGATATTTCTGAAGGACTAGGGGAAGCTGGACGTGATGGGGTTGCTTTGGCTTGATAGAAAGGATTATATGACCAAGATGGGGAACCAACTAACAGCAGTCCCGAGGAAGATTTGGGGGGTGCCGAAACATCCACACTAGTGGTAATCTCGGAAGAAGAAGGGGCCAGTTGAGCCATTCTTCTAGATTGTAACCGAGTAATGACCGTCATAAACACGTAGAAAAAAAAGATTGACTTAACTAATACACAGAAAATTCAAGCAGCGCAAGTGATTATCTCCTTTAATTTTTGATGCTTTTAAGAAAGAAAAATATTTGGGAAGGCTTTTTAGAACAGGAACTACTCAGATAGCCAAACTAAGGATGGTTTGGGAAATGTTTGGTGAGGAGTCCCGAAGGCGTTTCAGTAAAAGACCAGTACGTGGCTTGATATAGGGGCCTACCCCCGCACTTCACACACCGCTGTGATAAGGGAGTCGGGTGCTTTGCCAATATATACCAGAACTTCCATGAATTTATAGCGCGGCCCAAGTACCGCGTAGGCTCTTCCTCTTAGATGTCACTTCCAAGTAGGTGAGGCCAGGGAAGGAATTTTTGTTTAAATGCTTTATACCTAGTGATTTTGGCTTTGTGTGCAAGGGTGAAAAATAAAAATCAAATAGTTTCACTACCGATTTTGATCAATTTTCCAGCCTAATTAAAACTAGATGAGAAACATACAACAACCATGACAAAGAAAGAGTTCTTTTTAAGCACTTAAAAAATGAAGTGTTTGATTTTGATGAAGACAAGTCAAACAAATTCTTTCCCAAATGCGATTAAATTCATTTTAAGCACCTAAAATTGAAATGTTTGGATGTGATAGAAAACAAACAATTTTTTATTTATTTTTATATCTTTTAGTTCCTAAAAGGAGAAAACACTGTAAAAGAGAAATACCTGTAGATTTAGCTCTCCAAGGTGTGTGGACTTCAAAAAGTGCGTTGTTGAGCTCTTCCCCTCGAACAATCCCATGAACAAGCAAAGTGCTCCGCAAGAAAAGGTTAAGCAAACACCAAACAAGATCCAGAAAGATATATCCAGATAATGGTGAAAACGAAAAAATTTCTATTTTAAGGAACTAGAGAAATTTCAAGATAATGATTTCGCATAAAAAAGTAAGATTGAAACGATGAAAGGAAATGCTCAAATAGAACTGATAAAAATCAGCGAGGAAAAAGAACAAAGCTCAAAACTAAAAAGAGATGAACTTACCAATAAGGGACTTTGGTTAGGTCCCACCGGGCATGCCAGAATGTAGATCAAGAATTTAGCGCTTGTTACCTGTCCAAGTTAATGTACCAAAATAAACACAAAAACCTTGAAAAACTCAAATGAAATTGATACCTGATGAACAAGATCTAAAGATGCAGACAGATAAGGAAGCCGATGTAGATGAAACGGGCGCGCACGAGCAATTCCACACAGTAGATCCGAGTAACCTACAAGACATCGATGCTTGACAGAAAAAGACCATGTTAAAAGGTATTTAGGTGGACTGCCCGAGAAGTGGGTCCGGGAAGTGATAAGCTTCCTCGGCGGATGTCAGTCCACGTTTTCAATTAAGCAGAGAAGTATACATGATAAAAGATGTACGTAAGGACTAGATTTTCTGATCACAGTAATACAACAGAATCTAAACAGCAGACAGAAAGCAACAGAAAATAGGAAACTATGAAATAAAGCTGGATTTGTGTTACCTGTGTCCTTTTTACCTGTCTGCAATACGATCGGTGTCAACTGATGTGGATCGGCGTCAACTAATGTGGATCGGTGTCGACTGATGTGGATCGGCGTCAACTGATTTGGATCGGCATCGACTGATGTGGATCGGCATCGATCCGGGGCAGCGTGCGAAAAGGTTTGAGAATCAGAAAACAGAGGCAAGATCGTCAACGTCTGCAGGATCTGCAAATGCCGGAGAGACACTGGCCAGGGTCCACCTATGATGGATGCAGGAACACAGTCACCAGAGAATCAATGGAGATGTGCAATGTTGATGTGATAAGAGCAGAGTAACGGTGCTCCTCTCAGGGATTGATTTGGACAAGATTCACTTTCACTCGATATATTTAAACTCAAAATTGATGTTCGGAACTCTCTCGTTCTCTCTCTCACAATCTGTGTCTCTTTCAATCTGTGTCTAGCCAGAACTGAGTTCTGGGATTCTATTTGTAATCGGCGCCGACCGAGATTGAATCGGCGTCGTTCCAAAAAATCGGCGTCGACCGAGTACCGGTCAGCGCCGATCGGGGAACAGACTCCCGAAATGGCCAAATGGGGCGATTTCTGGGAAGATGAGAGTGATCCTATCATCCCAAGTACGGGAGATATCCCGTGACTCAGTTTGGGAGGAGGAGAAATAGGGGGGGATATATGGATAAAATAGATATGGGGTAGATAAGTGGTTAGGATATATGTAAAAAGGTGTAATTAAATAGTTAATATTTAATTACTCATGGGTGAAACAAAATGGGGTGAATTAAACTTAGGATAGGTGTTTAAATCACAAAATGATTAATACTCCAAGGGGGTAGTGGTGATATAAATGTGCCCCAGGTTACCTGAGAAGATAAACGAATGTGAGGGACACTAAATTGAGTAACCAATTTTAAGTGTCTACAGTAATTTATAACTAGTGTAATGCAAGTCTCTGATTTCCTATTTTCAACATTAGTTTCTCTTGTCTAATATTCTCACTCCCTTTCCCATTATCCTAGAAAATTCTTCTCTTGCAAGTATCTGCAAGATTTTCCGCATGGTGAGTGAAGTGTCCCTGTTGGATCCCAAGTCGAAAGGCCACCCCATAAATCCACCTTTTCACATGCATGCATATATGAAAGCTACATTAGTTAAGTAGAAGGACTTATATTCCTAGAGCATTGGCAATATATCCAAAAATTTTACTACCTGAAAAATTTTATTGCCAACAGTTTTTGGCGCCCACCATGGGGCATATTTAGCAGCATTTGCACCCACAATACAGTCCCACAAGGTCCAATTTTTTTAAAAAAATTCAAATATTGAAAAAAAAGAGTTCATGAAAATTTATTTCTAAAATACACACTGCTGATTTCTGAACGTGTCTTTTCACATTCCACATTGTCTTTTCATTTTCTCATTGCAATTTTTTTCAGTGCCAAAATTCAAAAAATGATTTTCCAAAGTAAGAGATGAAATATAAGAAGAATAAACAATGGTGGACGAAGAATAAATACCTCAACCCATTGTTCCATGGGGAAGGAATACAGACCCACTTGCTCTTGAACCCCCTCTTCACAATCTACCAACTGGTTCCCACAAGAACTTTCCAAATTTCAAAGGTGACAACACACAACATCATGAAGAACACATCACTACTTTCACGACATCATTTGGAATTCTCAGTGTCAAACATGAAGACGTTGTTGTGAGATTGTACGTGGAGTCCCTAAAAAAAGCAAAAAAATGGTCTTACCTCTTTCCTGCTTGTTTCATCACGGGTTGGAATGACATCAAGGATGCCTTTGAAGAGAGATTTAAATCAAATAAATACTATCAGGACCTCCTAATACAGTTGGCTCAAATGAAGAAATGAGAAAGTGAAACTATGAGAGACTTTGTGGCTCATTTTGAATGGTTGTTTCGTAGGATACCAAAAGAATATTCACCATCTGAAAACAATATCGAGAGATTATTCATCAATGCTCAATCATCAAAAGTACGATTTTTTCTATGAAGATTCCAACCAAGGAACATTGTAGAAGCACAAAAGATGGCCATTGAACTTTATGACGATCTCATCCTCTCTGGAAAGATTAAGAGTCCATCAAAGGGAAAGACCCAACTTCGTGGAGATGAGAGAACCAATCCATCGTTGAAAAATTTGGCAAATGTAATGGAGTCACTGAGGAGGGAAATATTTTAATGAGTTTCTTATCAAATAACCAAAACAAATCAAATTGCAGGATCACCCCAAAGGTTTTCCTTAGAGACCCCACCCATGAACGTAAATTATAGATTTCAAGAAAGTGAAGAAGAGATTGAACAAGAAAGTGAAGGTGTTAAGTTCCTAGTTATCAATGAACTTGAGAATAGTAGAAAAATCAGATTTTGCGAGTATTTAATAGGTGATGAAGAAGACGAAGAGGATACACCTAGTTTCTCATGTGCGGTATTCACTCATTCTCATTCCCAAAAAAGGGAATCTCCCTCCACTGCTGCAAAGTAAAAGAAGGTTGATGATCCTCCTTTGGTGACTCTGCAAAACAAAATAATTAGTCAAGTATCCCCACTTCCATCTTCCATGAAGTCCACATTGTTAAAACCTGACCCTGTAGTAAGTAATAAGACTCATGTTATTCCAAGTAAGTTTTCCAATTCCTCTTCCATTTCTAAATCTAAATATGCTCCTACAAAATCTAATACCTTGAAATCCCCTAGTGTGCTATTCAAAATACCATTCATTCATCAAACATAAAATCCTACTCCCAAGCCTATCCAGACTCCAAAACCAGTCCCTTCACCCCCTTGTCTTCATCTACTCCCTTTGACTTCATAGAATATTAAAACAAAATCCAAAGTGCATAGTAATGAAACCGAATATTTGTAGACCCATCCTGAATAGTTCAAGTGGTTTTTTCATTACATCAGGAATGGTAGTTTAACACCTAATGATGTAGCTCCTCGTCCTAAAGGAATACTACAAAACCCACCTACACCTCCCTCTAAAAACATGTTTTCTCTTAGCGCATCAAAGACTGATAAAGTTGAACCTTTCTATGTCTCCCTTCTTGTTGGAGAATATGTATTGAACAACTACATAATAGCTTCAGGTGCCTCAGATAATTTCATACTCGTGAAGGTTTCCAAAGATTTCAAACTCACCATGACTCCACCCGATGGCTCTTATTACTCTTTGGAGTCAAAAGAGGTCCTAATTGTAGTGAAGGTCAAAGATGCAAAGGTGGCTCTTTCCAGATTTCCAGACAAGAAAGTTTTAGGGATGATTTTGGTATCAGACGTCCCAGCCTCGTTCGGAATGTTGCTGAGTAGAATTTTTTACCAAGACTTGGGAGGGAAAATTTAGATGAATTGGTCATCTAAAACCATACCAGTGAAGGGATAAATGGAGAAATTAATTCTCGAGAAGAAGATGAGGTACATGGTATGAAATTTCGGAATCCCAAAAGCTAATATTTTGTACCAAGATAGAAAGTGGATGAATCACTTTGTGATAACAGAGGAGGAAGAGGATATTACCAACTTGATAGGGATAGACATGCCTTCCCAGAGAGATTTGGATTTTGAATAAGCATTGAGGAGATTTGAGTTACAAGAGGGAAGCCCCAAATTACCAGATAATGCAAACCATGAGGAAGAGGAGATGGTTCTTGTTGATTTTCAAGAAGAAAAATGAGCTTATATGCTTATCCAAGATGAGGAGTTATTCTCATTCCCATTTGGGGATGAAGAATATATCAATCAAGCCATATATAGAGAGAAAAAATCAGCTTGTGAAAGTTTTAAAAAAAATGTCTGTTCAAGAACTACTGAAATCCGCAGAAGATACTGAGGACCCTGAGCTCGGTCTTGAACTCCTGATGTAAGCCATGAATATGCAAGAAAAATGGGAAGCTGATTTTGAATTCTTAACCAATGTTAAGATTGGCCATATTGAGATATGGCAAGATGAAAAAAATGTTCCCACTCTTGAGCTAATGGTTTATGGATGCAATGATGAAATGGAGATAATTTCTTTCCCATTTGCAGAAGAAGATTCTTTCCATGATGAAGAAATAGAACCAAGAAGTTTCAAGGCCTTTGAAAATGAAGCTCTTTTTTTATGAAGGATCGATAGGGTGAAATGATTCCCAAGATGATGAGGTAACCCCTCTAGATATTTTCCTTGATTTTCCAAATAAATATTCTTCAAAGCCATACAAAGATGAGTTATAGGAAATGATGAAGCATAACTTTGTGTAAGAAATATTGGATGCAGTATAAGTTATGGAACACCCCAAGTTGATTCTTGATATCTTCACTCATGTCATGGACATATAGGACAAGTATGATTTTTCCTCCGACTCACCTATCAGTACTCAAATGCCTCACAGTGTAGTAGAGATAAATATTGAATCAAATGTTTCTCATGGAGAAGATGTCAATGAGCATAGAACCAGAAAATAAAGTAACTCAGAATATCAAAGGAAGTGGAATTAAAATCAGCTTTGGGGCAAGGATGAGTTACTTGATGGAGAATTGGCTACATGGATAAACATGGAAGGAAACTGGCACAATGAAACCAATTTCAAAGAACATGAAGGTAGTGGAATTTCCAAGTGAATACCTGAGCATCAAGAAGCCCACATGGACTCACTCATACAAAGTAAAAGGATAATCATGGAAGCACCTGGCTTCCATAAATAACTAAGGAAAGGAGGTTACTTTCTCAAACCATTCAATGGCTTCATAGAACAACATCACTCAATGTTTCCCACTCATGGGTAATTTTTGCAAAACATGGAAAATGCTTCAGTGAAAGTGGGTTTTCCCCCACCCTGTTCCATAGGTAATTGTTAGGTGTGTTTCCCTTTCTGTGGTTTGTTTCCTTTTCTATTGTTTTTTGTGTGTGTTTCCTTCTTCTCTCTCTCTCTCTCTCTCTCTCTCTCTCTTGTAAGTTGTACATGACTTTACAGGGCCCAATGGATAAGGCACTAGTCAATAGATTATATGGTCTAAAGTTGATGTTATGGGATTCTTCATGCCATTTCTTCACTGCACTCATTCCATGTCATGTCCCCAAGCTAGAGCTAATTGTTGTCATGCAAATGTGCAAAAGGGAAATTGACAATTTCCAAGCACGGAAACAATACCCTTATACTAATTATTTTAAGTCCTATCATTCTAAGACACCCCAGGTCTATCCATTTAGTCCAGTAACCTCCAAATTGGTGTTAATTCATTCCCCTAGGTGATTTAGGAAATTCAAATCAACCCCATAGGTGATTTGAGGAGTTCATAAAAATTTGCAAGTTACATGCACTAGTGGAAAGGGCTATCATTGGCCTTCTGAGGATTAGAGAAACTCCATGGAGCATAGAAGAAAATCCAAAATGGACGTGGAAGAAATTGAAAGGAATATGAACATAATTAAGGTGATTGTTAGTGCAAATTCACAGCACCCCCAAATCAACCCTCAAATATGCTGTAGACAAATGATCAATTTGGTGTGAATGCACAACATGGAGTTTTCCATAAGTGTGGCACCTTGCAAATTAGAAAAAATCTCTAGATTGAGGCTGGTTCCTACCCCTTTGTTTAGGTGTATGCATGAAATTTTTAAAGAGGTTCTGATTCAAAATTCCTACTCTAAAATTACCAAGGAGACATGGTTGAGAGAAAACATGGAAATGGAAACAAAACTAAGGAAAAACAGAACGGTGATACACCAAAGGAGTGTTGGACTTCTTGCTTTGAAAATAGACAAAGATCATAATAATGCAACACTAGAACATTCAAAAATTTCCAAAATGTAATGAAGTATCAGAAGGAAACAATAAACACAAGAAAGGATTGAAATTTAATTCACAGTGCATGCTTTATCATTCCCAGTTTTTAATACAATGCATTACAATGGAAAGGAGTAAATAAACATATTACAGTTCTAATGGGAGGCTTGAAACTCCATGAATTCATGTGCCAATGGGAAGAGGGGATTCTGTAAGAACAAAAACATCCAACCTTTAAAAAATGTACCAAAACTAGCTTTTAACGATGAAAACACAGAACAGAGGAGAGAGAACATGAGAAATCCATTTTTTGCACCCACTAGCCAAAAAAATCCATTAAAAAAGAAAGGAAACCTTATCAAATCCATTTTTTGATGCATTTGGCCATGCTAGAGAAGAACCAGATGCCACACTTCATCAATTTTGGTGGTTAGGGGTTGGTTCTACATTTTTTCCCGTGCCAGAGAAATATCTTCATTTTTCTCCCACCAAACCCCACCAAAATTAAAAATTAAATATTCCATAATATGGAGGATGTTAACATCTTTCCAATGACACCAAAATTGTGAAAAACTGAGCTCTGGTTTGAAAGATATGGTCCTTTGAAGATTTAGGGAAAAACTGGTAAAAAATAGAGTCAAAATTGGGGTCGATGGGGTTAAACTTTAAATTTTTCCCCTTTGGAAAAATTTCCCAAAAATCTCCATAGCCCCTCAGGTCCACATGAAATGTGTCAACTTTTGGTTTGGTGTGGGGTGTGGCTCTAATTTTCATCGTTCTCCTTTGCGGGCTCACGGGCTGATTCTGGACTTTGAGTTTTTAGCCAAAGAGGTTAAGTGTTAACAATTTCTCCCCGGCCCCGTGAGTCTGCTTCCTTCCTTCATTGGGCCCACGAGCCAAAAATTTTATTTGTGCCTTTTTTCCCCAAAATGGCTAAGGGACAATTTTTTTCCCTGTCTCTGCCGATCTGCCAATTTCCTTGGCAAATTTTCTAACTCTACTCCACTGGCCCAAGACTCCCTAGAAAATTTTCCTCCTTACCTCCACAGGCCCGCCTAGGGAAAAATTCCCCACCAAAATCCACCGATCCATAACTCAAAAAATACAAGGAGTTAGGAGGATTTCTTTACCTTTCTAGAAAGGGGAAGAAATTATCTATCTGATGAACTAATACCTAGAAAATTTTGAGTCCCTGAAGCATGTAAAAAATTCATTTTAAGTACCAGTAAAGGAAAAGGAGGAGGATTTAGCCAAAAATAAGCATGGGATTATTTTGGATAACACTTTTGGTGACTCAGAGGGGTCATCTACCTACTAGATGAATGATCAGTGGCCTTTGAAGCATTCATTGGGCATGGAGTCAAGCTTGATAAAATGATTCCTGAACTCTAAAATTTTGACCTGTAAGTCACTTGGAAACCCAATGAAACTTGAAATTGATCTTCACCAAAATGCCACTGAAATGGACTGTGCAAGATAAAAACTAGCACCACAAAAACTATGTACAAACATGAAAATCATACATACCCCAAGTAGGATATGCAGAGTGTGCACAAGCACTTATTCTGCTGAAAGAAAACCTACCTACTCTACTCTAGCTGGAAGCAAAGGTGGAATAAACAAACCCTACAACTGGTTGTGCAAAATAGATTCCTTTCTTCAAAATTGGCAGCCATGCAATTGATTTGGTGTTGATCATGGCTAGTTAGATGAGTTAAAAACTAACTACAAGCTGATCTTCCACCCAAATCAACAAGGTATCAACTAAAGACAAATCAAATACCTCTTTTGGTTTCTCTGCATTTGGATTGAAGAGGTATGGCACATGATCCTTGGTGCTTTACATATCATCCTCATGCCCTGAAATGGACATGACTAGATTTGGCTTCTCCTTTGGCTCTGATGAAGCCAAGTACTTGATTGGGCATGGTCTAATCCTGTAATTGTGCCCATTTATTTGAATTCTAACTCCAAAAATGGAGTCTTCTTGCGAACCTTCTTGGATGGATGATGTGGAAGAAGTGATGACATCCTCTTGCTCTTCCCCTTCCTTTTCCCATGAAGCACGTGGAAGATTTAAATCTTCCAATCTTGGCTTCAAAAGGTTGTTACAAAATGCAAGCTACTATTCTTCAATGTTCTCCTTCGTGGCAGCGGGCTGTTGATGCTGAAGAATGAATGGTGGAGAAGGGAATGTTGTAATTTCAGTTGGCTCCTCATCCAAACATTCTTCTAAGTCTGATAAGCAATCAAACTCTTCAATATCCTGCTGTAACAAAGTCTCTTCCTCTTGCATGGTGACTTTCAAATCTGCATTATCTTCACCATGTGTAACTTCATCTTCAAACATGAAAATTGTTAATTCAAACTCATCCAAAAAATAATATTTTTGGAGAGATGAAGTGGGAGAGAAACATGAAATTTCTTGTGCCTCTTGTTCACAATTTGGACCTATTTTGTTCACCTTCATAATTTCTTCATTGATAAAATCAGCCCCTTCAAACGACAGCATAAATGTATCAATAATGCTTCCTTCTTTTGCGGTTGTAAAAAATAACTTGATCTCATCCATTCTAGTTTTTCTTCCTCAATTGTTGTTAAAAAATCATCCTTTTCCACCACTTTCCTTTCAACCTGAACTTCCTCCTTTGGCTTCACCATCAAGTGGACCTTTGAAAAATCAAATTTAGCAGCCCAACTCTTCATATTTTCTATCATTTCTTATCTTTTGGGTTTCTCTATTTGATGTTCTCCTTGGATGGTTTTTTGATTGTTTTCTTCCCAACATGGACTTGGGAAGGCAAGAAAAGTGGTGGGTTATAACTCAACTGGTTTTGCAATTATTTGTGGTGATGGAGGAGGTAAAACCTCATGTTTCTTTGGAGGGAATGGCTATTTGGAATGGAAAAGAGTAGAGAAATTGAGGTGGGATGGGATACTAGGAGGTGAAGAAATGTAATTAAATTTTGGGACATCATATGGGCAACTTGAAACTTGACACTATTGAGATAAAGTAGATTGGGAAAGAGGAAAAGAAAAAGCATGAGATGGTGTTCTTACCCATTGACAAGGTTGCTAAATACTCCTCTCATACACCTCTATTCCTTCAATCCACTTTACAAGTAATGAAAGCGTTGCTACCATGAATTCAAGTTTCTCTTGCGGACTATAATACCTTGGAAAAGGTCCCACCCATGGACAGGGTGTTACACAACCAATTCCAAATGCTTTCATTTGTGCTTGAGCCCTAGATTGTACCATGGTTGCCTCCATATTTTGGATCTCTAAAAAATATGCACTTTCTTCTTGACTTCCCTCACAATCTACATACCCTTGTGCCTAACATGCTTTATAGCCAAACTGAATTTGACATTGCTCAGGATGGGTATGCATATTGGTTTTGAATTTGATCAAAATTATGATCTAAAGGATTTGAAAAACATGTTGGAGATGGGAAACATTTCTGCTACTGAAACAAATGTAAATTCCATGGGGAAAATGAAGTCATGATTGTACAACTTCAAGGGATGAAAGAATAATGAAGAGATGGAATGAAAAATGGAATGAAAAATGAAATAAAATGAATGGAAAGAAGGTATGCAACTTCAGATATGGGTTGTTGATCAGATGGAGTCGCCAGATGTATTTGTAAGTGCCTCTAGAGGCTGAAATCTTCACAAGAACACATCAACCTGCAAAAAATGAAGTGGAAGACCTCTAAGGTCCCACCGGGTGTGCCAAAACTGTTAGTGGCACAAGGTGGTGTTGGATTTGTTTTTTTTGCTGACACACTACGAGAAGATGAAATAAATAACCGCATTGTCCCATTGGGCATGCCAAAAAATTTAGTGCAAATTCACAACACCCCCAAATCAACCCTCAAATTTGCTGTAGACAAATGGTCAATTTGGTGTGAATGCACAAGATGGAGTTTTCCCTAAGTGTGGGACCTTGCAAATTTTGAAAACTCTATAGATTGAGGCTGGTTCCTACCCCTCTGTTTAGGTGTATGCATGAAATTTTTGTAGAGGTTATGATTCAAAATTCCTACTCTAAAATTACCAAGGAGACATGGTTGAGAGAAAACATGGAAATGGAAACAAAACTAAGCAAAAATAGAACGGTGATACACCAAAAGAGTGCTAGAATTCTTGCTTTGCATATAGACACATATCATAAGAATGCAACACTAGAACATGCACAAATTTCCAAAATGTAATGAAGGATCAGAAGGAAACAATAAATGCAAGAAAGGATTGAAAATTCATTCACCGAGTATGCTTTATCATTCCTAGTTTTTGATACGATGCATTAAAATGGAAAGGAGGTAAAAAACTTATTACGGTTCTAGTGGGAGGCCTAAAACTCCATGAATTCATGTGCGAAGTAGAAGAAGGGAGTCTGCAAGAACAAAAATGTCCAACCTTTACAAAATGAGCCAAAACAGGGTTTTAACGATGAAAATGTGGAACAGAGGAGAGAGAACGTGAGAAATCCATTTTTTGCACCCACCAATTGATAAAATCCATTAAAACATTAAGGGCATCTTTGCAAATCAATTTTTCGATGCATTCAGCTATACTGGAGAAGAAATGGATGCCATACTTCATCAATTTTGGTGGTGGGGGTCAGTTTTGTATTTTTTTCCCATGCCACATAATTTTTTTCATTTTTCTCCCACCAAACCCCACAAAAAATCAAAATTGAATAGTCCATAATGTAGAGGATGTCAACATCTTTCTAATGACACAAAAATCATCAAAAAATGAGCTTTGGTTTGAAAGATATGGCCCTCTAAAGATTTAGGGAAAAACTGGTAAAAAAGAGTCAAAATTGGGGTTAGCGGGGTCAAACTTTAAATTTTTCCCTTTTGGAAAAATTTCCAAAAAATCTCCATGGCCCCTTAGGTCCACATGACATGTGTTGGCTTCTAGTTCGGTATGAGGTGTGGCTCCAATTTTCATCATTCTCCTTTGCGGTCTCGCGGCCCGATTCTAGACTTTGATTTTTTAGCCAAAGAGGCTAAGTCAACAATTTCTCCCTGGCCCCGCGAGTCCGCTTCCTTCCTTCATCGGGCCCACTGGCCAAAATTTGTCTGTGTGCCTTTTTTCCCCAAAAGGGATAAGTACCAAATGTTTTCCCTATCTCTACCGACCCGCCAATTTCCTTGGAAAATTTTCCAACTCCACTCCATCGACCCGAGATTCCCTGGAAAATTTTCCTCCTTACCTTCATTGGCCCGCCCGGGGAAATTTTTCCCTCCAAACTCCACCGAGCCATAACTCAAAAAATACAAGGAGTTAGGATGACTTCTTTACCTTTCTGGAAAGGGGAAGAAATTCTCTATTTGATGAAGTAATATCCTGAAAATTTTAAATCCCTGAAGCATGCAAAAAATTCATTTTAAGTACCTGCAAAGGAAAAGGAGGAGGAGTTATCCAAAAATAAGCATGGGATTATTTTGGATAATAGTGATTTTGGAAGGTTCAGGGAAGATTTGGAGTAGTTGTGGAAGTTTCATCAAAGTTGTGGATTCACAGGCCTAGGTAGTGCACATGCCAAAACAACCGCTGAGCTTCGAAAGGTGATCTCGAGAGCTCCAAATGGGGTTAGGAGAAAAAAAAACATCACCAAAAATATAATTCCAATCCCTACAAGATGATGAAATCACATTTTCACAACACTTTAGCGCATTGGGTCTTCAAGCAGGTTTTCTCAAGCACAGGTGGAATACCAAATCAAAAATCCTCTTTTTGTGGGATAAAATGAAAGAAAAAATACATGAGACCCCCATCATTGGATTCAAAATTCCATTTCTACGTAGGATCATATAATTTATTTTTCAAAAAATTCCATCAGGAGCTAAAAATATCATTGTTGCAAGTTTTCCTCTCAGACCAAGTTCAATACTTAGGAAAATTTCTATAAGACACGTGTCAGCTCTAGCAGCCTGGTGGAATTTTATGTCCCCGACATCCCTGAGGATCAGATACATCAACCTTGGAAAAATGATCTCATCCCTCATGTGACCTCAGGAACCCCATACGACCATCAACATTGCTAGTTCAGTCCCTGAGTGTATTTTGGAGCTCAAAGTCCCTGCCATCAGAGCAGCGCCACATGTTAGCTCCAGGACCACCATGGAATTTGATGTTCCTCATAGGTCAAGGACATCATACCATGAAAAATGTTCCCATCCCTCTAGGAGATAGTTTTGTTCACTTATGTGACCCACTTCAGGCCCCTTAGTGCTTTAAAGATGATTTTGGAGCACTCACTCCCTGTCATCGGATCAAATACATGTGTCACATCTAGGATTGCCATGGAAATTTATGTCCCTCACATCCCTTTTAGGTGAGGGACATCAAGGAAAATAAAATGTGCTCAACTCAAATTCAAAAATTTAAAAAAAATTCTAACTGTTAGCTGCTTCTTAGTGCCAGATGAAAAGTTACAGAGAACACCTCAGTCCACCACTCCACCATTACCAAAGCTCAAACTAGATTCATCACAACAATGAAATTCTCTACCCCATGGTAATACAAAAGTCTCAAAAGAATATTCCATTGAGATAAGAAGAAGAAACAAAGAACAAATAAGAAGAATAATGGAAATCCCCATTGCCATGAAATCAAAATTTGAAGAAATTTTCCAAATCGGTGGACGGATTGACAAACCGTATGTTGCTGAGTTATTATCTCTTAAAGGCCATTAAAAAATCATATTCAAACCTCCAATTTGTAGAAAGGAATACTCACAGAGAATCAATTTGACTTCTAGCTCCATAAATGACAAAGTTCAGTTTCCTATCAAACCGGTTGTTGGACTGAAGTAAAATTTTGCGCAAAGAACTAGAAGCAAAAACCTATCGTTATGGAATTTATTTCACCAAAAAAGGAGAAAAAAGACCAGACCTGAAAATTTCAAGCTCCATTAATTACCACCATGACATAGTAGTGGAAAAAATTAGTGAGCTACCTCTCTACTTCTTAGGGTTCCAGTGGGAGAAATCACACGAAAATTGGAGGGAATGATCGTTAAAAAGTCTAGTTTCACATGAACTAGTTTTCGCACCACGAAGTCCCTATCTTTTACAGATATAAAGGAATGAATTTTCATCAGAGTTCTACCCTATCACATGAATAACATCTAAAAAAAATGTAGCGAGATACTTCTTCAATTCTCAAGGTTCCTATGGGAGAAATCGCGCGAAAATTTTAGGGGATGATCATTCTAAAATCTAGTTTTGTGTGAACTAGTTTACGTGCCATGAAGTCTATTTTTTTTATGGATATGGAGGAATGAGTTTTCATCAAATTTATTCCTTGTCATATGAATAATATATTTGAAAAAGGCAGCAAGCCACCTCTTCACTTCTCAGGGTTTCAGTGGGTGAAATCACATGAAAATTGGAGGGAATGATCGTTGAAAAATCTAGTTTCTCATGAACTAGTTTTTGCACCATGAAGCCCATATTTTATAGGGATATGCAGGGATTTGATTTTTGTTAGTATTTTTTCCACGCCATGAAAATATCATTTTCCCACTTGTTCAGATGGAGTTACTCAAAATAAGAGTGTGGAACCCCAGAATAAAACCCAAAGTTTCAAGACTTTTTTTTTCACATCTTGACACCTGCAGCACATGTACTAAAAATAACATGCCTTCCTACGTAAGGGTTTATTACTTCATTTAATCCATCATTTGAAGGTTATATGAAAAAGGAATTGAACACAGAGGGAGTATCATAGGAAAATTCATCAAAATGGTAATCTCATCTCGCAATTGACACTGACTAAAAATAGTAAGTGGTTCCACAAGCCTCCTCTATAAATAGTTGGTTGGTCTGAAAGGTGAGATGAACATAGCAAGAAGAAATAACTCAAGCTACCATATCCAGTGGAGGTTTGGAAAAGCTAACTATGACACTTACTAAAAATGGTAAGTTGCCTGAGGTGTAGTTACTAAAAAAAACAGGTTGTTCTCAAAGGGAAATTTTGGCACAACAAATCTTTCCATTATCATTTGAGGATCATCAAGCTTTATCAAGGGAAACATCTTATCCTCTTCTCTCTCATTTCCTCCCTTTCTTTTCTCTCTCCATTATAATTCTTTGTTATGCATCATCATTGTATTTTATCATATTCACTTAAGTGACCTATTTTAAATTTGTAAAAATTATTCTTTCAAAATTATAAGAGAAATACTTAATTCATGGAAAACGAAAGGTCATGAGCGGAATATGGAAATGAACTATCATTTGAGATAGGTGAAAGTAAAATTCAGATTTTTATAAATTATAAAGCCATTATCTTTTCAAAGGGTTGGTCATTAATTTTGTAAGCTCAAGACTACATTCTACCTTGAGAGAACAAATGAGATAACTAAATTCTTCCATTCCCCTCATTCTCAAATTTCCTCTATTTCCTACACTATGTGCAATTTCTACTTGAGAACAATACAAAAAGAAGGATTTTCTATTCTTTTTTATGATAAGATTTTAGAATTTTTGAGTTCTCAATCTTACTTCATCTTGTTGTTGTTTTTAGTATTGTTTCCTCTTAATTTCAATGCATGTGATGTAATTTCCAACTAGTGTAATGCAATTTTTTGATTTCCTACTTGCAAAATCAATTTCTCTTGTCTAATATTATCACTCCCTTTCCCACTCTCCTAGAAAATTCTTATCTTGTAGGTATCTGCAATATTTACCGTAGGGTCAATGGAGTGTCCCTATTAGATCCTTGGTAAAAAGGCCACCATAGAAATCCACCTTTTCACACGTATGCATATACTCTAGTTGCACTGGTTAAGTAGAGGGACTTAGATTCCTAGAGCATTGGCAATAAATCCATAAGTTTGTCTACCCAAAAATGTTTCTCAGCAACACTTTCCAAAGGGGTATTGAAAAATTATATCGAGCTCTTGTCAAAATTAACTTGTTGTCCAGAAGATGCCTCATAAAATCAGAGAATGGTTTTGATAGCTTTAGCTTCTAAAATGGATGCCATCATTAGACATATGGTTTCATATGCAAATTACTAATGAGAGGTTATCTAATTTATAGATGTAGGTTTGAATCCTTTTAATAAACATTCATTAATCACCTTAGTGATAAATCTACCATGGATATCATCCATAATTATAAAGAGTAGAGGAGATATAGGATCTCCTTATCTTATACCGCTACTACTTTTAAAGAATCCCACTAGAATTCTATTGAACACAACTAAAAATCTGGTCATAGATATAAAATCCTATATAATCTTTCTGAATTTATTGGGAAATCCAAATTTTGAGAGAACCTTATCTAAAAAATGCAAGGATACTTTTTCAAAGGCCTTATTCATATCTTGTTTGATGGCCATCCCTTCTTTATTACTTTTATCCATGTCATGGATGGTTTCATGAACCATAATAATCCCATCTTGTATCATTATTCCTTTAATGAAACCACTTCGTTGTTTTGAAATCAAATCAGAAATCAATAGTTGAATCCTAGTGGGAAGAATCTTAGTAAAAATTACATAGATAACATTTACCAAACTGATAGGATGGAAATCCTTGAAATCGTTAGCATCCATCTTCTTGAGAGCTAGTACAATATGAGTATTATTCAGTTTTTTATAAAATCACATGTTCTATATAATTCATTAACAACCTTTAGCAAGTATTCCAAACAAATATCCCAAATTTTTTGGAAGAAATTAGCAGAAATTCCATTAAGCCCAGGTTCCTTACCTCCTTCCAAATTAAAAAAAAAACTCTTTTTAGCTCCTCAATTGTCACTACTTTGGTGAGACTTCTAAATTTCTCATTAGAAATATTATCTCCAGGGATGGCATTTAAAAGATAAAAGGTTGCTTCTTCATTACATACATTATTCTCAGTGAGCATATTTTCATAAAATCTTAGAGCTTCTATCTTTATATCAATCTGGTCCTTAATAATAATGTCATTTTCATTAGAAACTTTAGTAATCCTATTGCAGGCCCTGTGTTTTAGAGTGGTCATGTGAAAGACTTTAGTGTTTCTATCTCATTCTTTCAACCAAATAGCTTAGGATTTCATTCTCTAAAAGGTTTCTTCTTGATTATAGATGTTATGAAATTCAGAAAGTAGTTCCTTCTCCAATTGATGGTCTTTGCCATCTATACCTTTCAAAGAAACCCTTTGTTCAAGATCTTCCAACTTTGTTTCAAGTACTTTTTTTAAAAGATATTTTCAAAGACTTCTTTTTTCCTAACTCTCACTTTCTTCTTTACATTTTTTATTTTCTACACTAATTTGAATTGATTTGTTCCTTCCCCATCCCAATGCCACCATTATTTAATCCTTTCATTAATTTCCTCATGATCCAATGACATTTTTTCAAATTTAATAGAACTATGTAAGGGTTTGAACCAATTGAATAAACTTACTACTATAGGATTATGATCAGACCCAATCCTTGGAAGGTAAGACAGATGAAAATCCTAATTTAAAATCAAATTAGTAGAGATGAGAGCTCTATGTAATCTTACCTAAATAATCTCGTCACCAACTCTCCTATTAGACCAAGTGAAGTGGTTCCCATGAGGATCAATATGCATAAGATTGAGATAAGAGATAAAGTTTGCAAATTCTTCCATTCCAACAGAAAAAATAGATTTTCCACCTTGTTTCTTTGAGTTTAAGGGGGTATTGAAATCTCCTATAACCAGCCACTTACCATTAACATATCTTCTTCAGAAATATTTTAATTCCTCCCAATTACCAATATTATTTTTAACGGTAAGATAAGACCTATTATTTAATAGGCACATTGTAAAAATCATTCATGAGTTAGTATTCTTTGAACTCACCAAGATTCTTCTCAAGCTGGATTCTAGAGATGCCATGGAGATGAGGGTCACAAAGAATCATAGAGAAGAGGTAGATATCAAAACCTTAGTATGTTAGACGAGTCACCAAGATGTTATCTTCGGAGGAGGGTCATTATTTCATTTTGAGCTCGTTGGTGAAAATGAATGTCTGCTGACATCTAGAGACTTAGCACCACAAAATAGAAGTGTGGAGGTTTCTAGAAGAAGAATTAGCATAATGAAATGGAAGCGTTGATGTCTTCATGGTTAGAATACTGGTTTGAATCTACCAGGGTAGCTACTTGGTGTTTAGGTTCTCATTATATTTGTATTCAATATTACCATTCTTAGATTGTAATTTTGTGTTAATACATTTGTTGAGGGGGATAATATATAGTTTCTATTAATGAACCCATAGATGTAGGCATTCTGCGAAACTCTATTATCAACATGTTTACAGTGTTTTTTAATTCTTGCATTTCTTAAAGTTGATTTTAATGGGGTAATTTTGGAAAATAATTTAAAGCCTATCAGGGTACGTTGTTGAGAAAATAATTTCAGTCAATTTTCGTATCAACTTGGCTAGACATAATGATCAGTTGAAGGCGTGAATGAAATCAAACAAATTTAAACATAATGCACGGTGATTTTTCAATCATTATTTACACATTATATCTATAATGATTATTGGTTTCCAATATTTTCTAAGTACCTAGATGAAGGAAGAATGACACATAGGGATGTATGCATGCAAGAGGAGTTTGGATAGAGCACATAAAGGATGTGTGGGAAGGAATAGGGTTATGTGCAAGACTGCACGCATAAGAAGATTAGGTGATAACTTATCCATTTTCCATAGGAAGGCTAAAAATAGACTTATATTGTTCACCAAGAACGGGATAAAAGAAGGCTACCTTGGAGAGAAAACAATGGTTATTTTTTAGGAAAGAACATGCAGATGAAGGATTAAAGCACATCCATAGATTTAGATAATAATAGGATTAAAGAAAAATATTATTAGATAATATAATATAAGAAAGTGTTTTGTAAAGCATGCATGTAAGTACACATGGTTATTTTTGGGCACACCTGTTATTAGGAGGTACATGGGTAGTGAAGGATATGTCCCCATCCATATAAATACTTTGCTTAGTACTAGTTATTATGATTATCATTGTGTTAGTGTTATGTTGTTTTGGTATGGATGCACACATGAATCTGTACTAAGTATTGTCAACTTCTAGTTATGTAAATTTTTTTATGATTAATGGATAACTATAGATGTATTATGATCATTGATGTATCTTATTATGGGGATGAGTTAATGCAATTGATATTTGTTATGGTTTATCTATAGTCATTTTTTCCTTATTACATGTGTTTTCAAAGTGAATGAATGCAATGGATAAGGGTTATTGATCATTTACTTGCTTAAATATCATTATGGTTATGCATGCTAACAACTTGACAAGAAAATACAAAGGAGGGACCTGGTAGCTATGAGCGCTTCAAGTGAGCATTTAGATATCTTTGAATGAGGTGTTTTTATGCATAACACCCTAGTGATAATATAATACTACATTTTGGTTCTATTTCCAGGATCTCTTTTCAAACTGTCTTCCAGGATGTTGAATGAAAATGGAGTATCGATTAACTTTGGAAAGCATTAAAAGGTAGGTAGAGGAAGGTCAACATAATTTTTTGCAAAGGTATAACATAGGACCTGATTATAATGCACATCAATGGGTGGAAGGTAACCTTTATCATGAGCTATGTGAGACATTCTTTAGATTATTTCTAGTAGAATTATATGAGTGGTTTGTAGCATATGCATCAAAGAAATGTTTCGGACCTAGGTTGAAGCTTTAGACACAAGAATATTACTAGAATATATTTGATGCATATGTGGAGTGGACTAGAGCTATAGATCATTAGTGGGCTATTATGTTACACAATTATACATTGGAGTACACTATTTCTACGTATTTATGTCCATAGGAGGTTGATTTTTTGTTCTTGTGCTAGCCCAGAGGATCTTAATTACGTGTTATACCTTTAGTGATCAAGATTTTGATTATATAACTAGATTTAGAGAGCCTCTATATAGTAAGCTAAACCCCCAACATGCATAGGGGTAGGAACAAGTGTGGAGAAGGATGGAGGACCTGGTTGAAGAAAGGTAGAGATGAAATATGACTCAAGTTTAATGACATGTAAGAGAGGGACATGGTGGGAACACGAGATATTGTAGCATCATTGGATTTTAGGGTAATGATGGATCACAAAGGTTTTAAATCTCTCATGGAGGATGATGAGTTGCAACATTAGGTCCTTCCGACATTGAGAAATTGCAGTAGAGAATCCCCTTCAACTTTGGATGAGAGCATGTCAGAGGAAAGAATGAGGACTGCAGGTGCACATCTGATCCCACCTAGCCACCTAGCCCTTGCACATGGTGTTCTATATCTAGAGGTAGTTATTGAGAAGTAGCCTAGTGTAGGTAATCAAGAGGATAATGCTAGATATAATTTTGTGTTGAATCAAGAAGTGCATCAGACTACTAATACACCTATGGCATTGCAACAGACACCTTTTTTGGGAGTACTATTGGAGGTTTTTTTTCAAGCATGTCAATAGGAAAAAGTATTAGCATGTAGACCATTGGAAGAATTTATGTGGGTGTTGGGACTATGCAAACAGTGGGTGTCCAATTCAGTACTACAACTGGGACATAAGGAAGTTCATCAACTAGACCATAGCCTGCAACAAGAGGCATGGGTGGACTAGGAGGATCGAGTCAACAACCACCAACAGGAAATAATGGTGGAGCTTATGGTTCTAGATTTCTTAAACACAATTGACATCCATAACACCCACCACATCAATGACAACAACCATAATTTGGACACCTCATGTTTACTATGATATGTCTCTTCACTTATCAGAATATAGAGGGATTGAATATGTAGCCGAGCATGTGCATAAGTGTGAGTTAATATGGCATGTTAAAGAAATTACAACGTTAGATAGGAAGGAAAGCCAATTTTCCACTACACTTTAAGGGTGCACGCATAACTATTATAGGAAGTATGACCCACATCATACTATGGTAGACTACAATGCTTTGCGCACTGCATTTTTGGCTAAGTTTCACATTCCAGAGTTTGAGTAGCAAAGCATCAATGCACTCAAGGATATTAAGAGGGGATTAGCTAAAAGTGTGAGGGAGTATCACATGTGTTTTAAGACTTTGTTGTTGAAACTATCTTATGATATTCATCCTAGTCAGTATGCATAGTGGTTCATTGGGGGATTACTAACTCCATTCCAAAGAGATCTATCCAATAAGACATATGTGGATCCACACAAATCCTTAAAAGAAGCTTTTTGTGATGAGGTAGTTCGAAGTGTTGATACTGGAATGAACCCTTTCTTAAATGTGTAGATTACATCCATGATAAAGAAGTTGGATAAGCTCTTTGTCAACTTATCACAAGAGATGTTAAGTGGCATATGGTGCATTGAATGTGAATTTGAAGGACATACTAAGGATAGTTTTCTTCACAAATCAATGTGTGCATTATTACTATATTGTGAAACTTGTCACAAGGACCATGATGTCCAGGATTGTCCTCTCTTGTAGCATGCGATTCATAAAAATGTTTCCATGTATTGTAATATTTTCCATGCCCATACCCACGCAATCATTGATTTCATAATGATTGATCATATCCATGAATCCATTGAGATAGGAGTGCGTCAGACTAGTGTGGAAAGTGCATTAAACGAACAAGAAGGACAATATAATAAAGGGTGCAATAATGGGGATACGAGGAATGGATGATTTCGAGGATCATATCGAGGTCAAGGACACAATGGTAGTAGAGGAATTTTTTATTGAGGAACATGTTATAATTATGGGTCTCTTGATCATTATAACGTGATTGTCCTCAAAATTTAGTCTGTTCATGGTGTGGGAAACAACATAAGGTAGAGGATTTCCTTGACTTGTATGAGCACATGAGTAAAAACAAGAAGAAGGATAAGGGTGCAGGGATGATCAAGGTGTAACATGTGAATTTTGATCAATGTATGCCTAGAATATGCATGATTCTGATTCACAGACTATTTTGGTCAATACTCATGTTGAGGATGTGTGTGCACATGAACCTCTCATGGATAAGCCAATCATTACAAGATAAGAAGTGATGCATGTTAAATATCTAGATGTTACGTATCATAAGGAAGTATACTAAGAGACCATGGGATTCATTAAAGATTTTTAGGGTGAGATACAATGTTTAAAGGAGCAGGCACATGAGATAGAACATGCACAAAACATTGAGATCCTATAGAAGGATGTGGATGACTTGAAATAGATTTGTAAGATGTTGTGCAAGGAGAATATCATCCCAATCCTAGGTGAGAAGGTACCGCGTGATGGATTTGAGAATCAAACTAAGATACTTCATGCAAATATACCACCTCAGTATAATTTATTTGATAAGGAAAGCACACTTGATACAGTTATTGATGGGTGGTTCATAAGCAATATTTTGATCAATATAGGTGCTAAAGTGAATGTGTTAACTCTCAATGCATGGAATCAGATGGGTAGATAAACATTACAACCATATTATAATGTGATGTATATATGGAAAATAATACTAGGGCTATTCCTTTACCATTGAGGGAGCCAAGTTTATTGGAGGCTTTGAGGTATTGGAGCTTGTTGAAGCAGAGAAATTTCTAGCATTACTTGGATGGACCTGTTGTTATGCAAAAAATGTTGATCTACACTTTAACAAGAGATACATTAGTTTTGAGAAAAAAATTGAGTGTCTAATTATACCTCTACATAATAAGAAGGACATATCCTTATGTTGATCCCTTAAGTGAGGAAGATCTTAATCAAATTTATGTACAGATGGTGCACAATCTAGAGAATGTGGAACCATCAAAGGAAGGCATACTTTAGTGGGAAGATCCACATTATGTGAGTGATAATACTAGTTTTTCTTGTGATAATTGTTCTCATATCACATACGAGATGGTTAGGCATGAAGTCAAAGGAAGAGTCACTAGGATGATCAGTCTGCACATGTTTAGGCGATTGGGTTCAACGTAGGTACTAAGGTATATTGGTGAAGGGAATCCTAATACATTCTTGTGTTCCATAGAAACTTAGTGGCATAATGAGGGAGATAAAATAAACGTGTTTGTCTATACCTTGCACAAGATAACATCACACTAATGGGATACACTTAAATATAACCTCTTAGAATGATGATAAGTGAGAATAACCATTTCCAAGAGGTTTACTGAGAACAATGTACATACACACATGTTTTAATATCATGGTAATATTCCAACTTCGGTACACGTCCATAATTATGAGAGATTATGGGTGTAAGACCAAGAGGATTTACCGCCACACCTATGGGTAAAATTTCTACTTATCACTATGTGGATGTGCACGCGCTTGGTATGTCCATGCTAAACTAAATACGGAGACTGAAAATTAGCATGAGATGATTACATGTATGGTTTAAAATTTAGATTAATTTGCTACTAAGCCTTCAGTCCATGAATCATTTCAGATCATGAAGTGCATCACATTGTGGGATAGCACAAAGTGTAAGAGATCATGTTATGGCTGTTTGGTGAACTTGATCCCAAGGTGCACTTGGATATTAAAAAGTCAGAAGAGATACAAATGGTTCATGTTTGGAAAGAGAAAGAAAAAGGAAATCTAGTGTACATGATTGATGATGAGGAAGTGGACCACCTAGATGTTAGCCACATAGAGGGTGCACACGAGGTCATGGATTCTACAAATGAGAAGGCACACGTGTACCATACTTCCATAAAAATAAATAAGGTGAATATTGGCATAGATGATGAGCCTAAGGAGGCCATTATTGGGGAAAATTGGTCAGAACAAGAGGTAGAAAATATTATTTAGATTATGTGCAACTTCAAGGATTTATTTCCATACGGATACCATGAATTGAAAAGAGTGTACCCCTCTTTGGGAGAACTGAAAATTAAGCTTAAAGAAGATACGTTCTCAGTTCAAAAGAGTCATTACAAGATAAATCCATATCTGCACATGAAATTAAAGGAAGAGATTGAGAATATCCTTAAATTTGAAATTATTGAGCTTATTGAAGAGTCTAAATGGTTTAGCCCCATGGTAATTAGTATTAAGAAATATGAAATGATAAGGATTTGTGTGGATTACAACAAACTAAATGGTTCATGTGTTAGAGATCCTTTTTATACTACATTTATTGAGGAAATCCATGAAGGAATTGTTATGCACAAGATATATTTTTTTACATATACATTTTTAGGATATCACTAGGTGCACATTGCACATAAAGATCAAGAGAATATAAATTTCACTAATGAGTGGGGAACCTTTGCATGTTAGTGTAGGTTATTATTTATCCTTTTATTTATTTATTAGGATAATTCTTACACTAGTGTTAGCCCTACACTTGTTGGGTTATCTTGCTTAGGTGTACTAGTTGTGTGGAGTTATCTTCTTAGTTATGTCAAGTTAGCTTAATAGTCTTTTGGAGTTAACTTAACTACCAGTATCAGTTAGTGGGAGTTCTTCACCATTGATTTAGGTACTAGTTGCACTTCCCTCCTTCTATATGTACATCTTTCTTATTGAATAATTCAATTCATTCAATTATAATGTATTGAGCATTATGGATTATGATGGATTTCCATATATGGTATTTTATCTCTTCTGCTTTACAAATCTAATGTGGTGTGCTATTATCATCTAAGATCACGGCTTGGAATAATATTCTTATTGTTCCTTTCATTGCATACATAGTTATGTCTTTTGGATTCAAGAATGGGCCAGTAGTATTTACACGCATTGTTGTAGAGGATTTCCATGATTTCATTCACAAGTTTTTGTATGTTTATATGGATGATTCGACAGTCTATGGGATTTTTAAATCTCATTGTGAAAATTTGAGGCTCATGGTTGAGAGATGTAAAAAATTGAGAATTTATTTAAACATTAAGAAGTGTATTTTTGCTATACCCTTTGGAACCCTAATTTGGCACATCATTTGTAAATAAGGATTGTTGGTCGACCCTACTAATATAGAAGTGATATTAGGTTTAGAGGAGCCTATGAATAAGACTGAAGTCTGTGGATTTTTGGTACATACTGGTTACTATAGTTAATTTATCAAAGGTAATGTGAAGATTTATGTTCCCCTGGAAGAGGTTCTCAAGGTGAAAGGGAAATTTTGTTGGGGTGATGTGCAAAAACAAGCTTTCCAGACATTGAAGGAGAGGATTACCACTGCACAATTTTTTTGTTTTACTTCATGGGACAAACCATTTCATGTACATGTTGATTCTTATGGCATGGTGATTAGTGCAGTCTTGGTGTAACCCTAGGAAGGAATTGTATATTATCCCATTTTCTTTGTAAGTAGAAATTTTACACCCATAGATCAGAATTATACAACATAATGAAAATATTTTTTTATGATCTATGTGTTATACAACTTTAGACAGTACTTGTTGGTTACTCTTTTTATCTTCTATAAAGATCATATGGCATTAAAATATTTGGTCAACAAGCATTTTTTTCAAGGGTGCATCTATAGGTGGATACTTCTCTTTTAGGAGTTTGACTTCACCATTGTTGTCAAACCAGACAAGAGAAATTAAGGGCTTGGTCATCTATCAAGAATCAATTTAGGTGAGGATGAGTATAGCATTAGAGATACTATGCTAGATACACAGCTATTCAGATTGAACCGTGTGCCTATAGATTTGGAGGAAACAACTATATTATTATGGACTAGATTAGTGTCCAAATGAATAAAGACACTAGAGAAAATGTATATTATTATACGTGCAATACATTATCAATTTATTAGTGGATATTTTTACAAAATGGGGTGAGATGAGGTCTTCTGTTGGCACATTATAGAACATGAGCACAAAGATATAATGGAGGAGGCTCATGGTGGAATAACAGGAGGAAATTATGCAGGTGATGTGATTGAGGGAAATATCCTTATGGGTGGCATATGGTAGGAAATTTTGTACAATGATACCAAGGAGTATGTGAAATCATGTGATCATTTTCAGCACCTTAGAAATCTTAGAAATAGAGATGAGATGCCACTTAGACATATTTCTAGCGTAAAACCCTTTGAGAAGTGGGATATTGAATTTTTAGGACCTATTGCATCACCCACGTGTAGGATTGACATGTGCTACATTATTACTATCACATATTATCTAGCATAGTTGGTAAAGGAAACTCCTACAAAGGATTAAATTACAACTACAACAACAAGGTTCCTATGGGATAATATAACTAGTAGGTATTGTTGTCCATTAATAGTGACTAATGATATAGGAACATATTTCTTGAATGAGATAATCAAAATTCGGTTGGCAGAGTTTATAGTAATACACCATAAAACCACTCCTTATCACCCTCAAACTAATAGTATTACAGAATCTTTCAAAAATATCTTGTGACAAACATTGACAAAATATTGTGATGTTGGAAGAAAGGATTGGGATGATGAAGTATCAATTTTAATTTGGGATTATAGGACCATGTATAAGAGATTGAAAAAAAGGAATACCATTCCAGTTGGTGTTTGGTGCAGAAGTTGTGCTCCCAGTTGAATTTATGTTACCATCCCTGCGTATTACACACGTAGGTGGACTAAATGATGAACAAGTTGTAGAGGATCATATTGAAAAACTAATGCAATTAGATGAGTGACACGTCATTGCTCATTAGAGCCATATTAATGAGAAGGAAAGGAATAAGGCTTGAAATGATAGGAATATTAAGGATAAGGAATTTGAAGTTGGAAAGATGGTCCTTCTCTACGACTCCAAGTTTGCATGTCACCAAAAAAAATTGAAGGTGCATTTTTTAGGACCTTTTGTAGTAACCAATATACTTTGGTCAAGCACATGTCAATTACAGGCACTAGATGGCACCATGTTACCCAACTGCTTCAATGGGAGTAGGCTAAAGCCATACTATAAATAAGTTTCTTGGTGTTTGTAATAATGTAATTTTTCCACTTAGATTAGGTTTACCTTTCAAGTTTTTATTTCCATTTGTTGTTTTTTTTTATTTTTGTTTGTTTGTAATAAGCATGCTTGCATGTGAGAATATGATTACTATACTTGAGATCATGCACAAAGGTCGTGCATACAGTTAGTGTGGGGTGGGCCAGGTGCATATTAGTGATAAAGAGACCTTGTTGGTGCTTGGAGGAAAATTAAATTGGATGATGATGTGTGCATGATGGTAAAAGGATGGTGCGTTGGCTGTAAGGTGTGCGTACAGGAAAAGAAGGAAAATATGTTACAATAAATGAGAAGGATGGTGATAGTAAAGATATTTCTCAGATTGAAGACCACACAAGAAAAAGGATCACAAAGTGTAACGTGAGGTAGGTAGCGGCATGATTAACTACTTTGTATATTATGTAGAGGTTTATGTACTATGGAATGGGAAGGTGTGTGTGAGAAGGTATGTGGCTTGGGAAGTAGTGAGTATGTCATTAGGTTATGACTGTAGCATGTAGAATATATTAGCAGAAAAACATGAAAAAGTAGAAAAATAATAATTAAATTTGTTTCCTTAATGTAATATCTTTTTTAATAGACCCTTGGAACCTTTTTTTCCAACTATTATCTATCAAAAAAAATAATTAAATTTTTTGTACAATGGTAAGTGGTGAGAAATGAATGTGGTAAAAATTTGAAAACCTATAAAAGGGGCATCGGGGTAATTCTATTTTCGCCTTACCTCATGAAGAACTTGTGCATTTTAAAGAGTGAATTTGTGTGAAATCAAGTGAAATTGAGTGTGAATCATATAAAATTGAGTGACCCAAATCGAGAAAACACACGTCCTGGTAGTGGAGCTCCTTCATAGTGGATTTGGAAGCTTAAGGAAGGTGTGGGAGTTGTTCTCTAAGCTACGCTTTGAAGAGTTTGCAAAAGTTAGGGTTTCCAGATATTTTGGGGCTTAGAATTGGCAAGTTAGGGCACATAATTTATTGGAGCTTTTCAGAAAGTAAAGTATCTTGTGTGGAAGGTTATTTCAGGCACCAAAGGAACAAAACAATAAAAATTGTGAAGGTTGGTATTAGAGAATGCAATGGCACCTAAAAAAGAAGCAACCGTATCACCCAATGGAAAAGGAAAAGGAAAGGGAAAGGACAAGCCCATGGTTAAATCCATGCAGAAAGAATGGTACTCAGAGATGCAGTACCTAGATGAAGTACTCTTGGGGAAGGATTGGGTATCACATGTGAGAAAGATTACAATCAACAATTATAACCATTGTTCACATTAGAATGTGCATGAAATAGAAATTGAGCTGATATGGAAGACATATGAGAAGACTTTGGATGAAAATCCAATCTCTAATGAAAATGGGTATTGAATTTCGCATAGCGTGGGAGTTCTTCAGCTATATGAGCTATCATACTTTGGCAAACCTGAGTGACTATATCAATGGCTTATGTTGCGTTTCCTTGAAGAATTTTTCTATTTTTTACGAAGGAGAATGTTCCTTACCACACATTTAATTGGAAAATTTACTTGCCTTTGAAGCACAAGAACAAAGATTCAAGAATAATTAGAGGATGATGACGATGTAAAGAAGATGGTCACAGTGATGATGTACTAATAAGGAGGGCGTGCCATGGATATCGCTAAGATCATGATCTTGTTATCAGATTGGGTACATGGTTACTTACTGAATTGGATGGGTAGGAAAGGTGGGGCTAGGTGAAAAAATTATGGCTCAATGTCATGAAGAAAATATATGAGGGAAATGTCTATAACTTTCTTAGATTCATAGTAGAGGAGATTATTTAGGAAGCATTCATAGTGCACAAGACCACTTTAGGAAATGTCATATTGTTGATTTTGTTTTCTAAAATTTGGGTACCAGATGGGTTGAATGATAATATATGGAAATTCACACTAAGGATAAGTCATCTGTAAAATGATTTTTTGACTACACTTGTGATAGCATCAATAATACGTATAAGGCCAGAGAAGATAAATGGTATAGAAGGATACGTAAGGCGTTTATGGCATAATGACACATTCCAAGTGAATTACGTGGGAAGATGGAAGAGAAGGCATAATTTTCCATCTATCATTACTTTTTTATTGGCTAGTTTTATTTGAAGGATGGGTCCAAAATTCATGTTATCCATTTTTACACTTGGTAAAAATGGACAAGTTGAGAAAAATTGTATTGGGCACTTGATGGAGTTTCAGTGATGAATCTAGAGGAAAGCAAGCAAACTTAATGATTTTTTAGCACTTTCAGTCCATTGATGGAATTCTCCTCTCTATGGGCTTCATAAGTCAATACCCAGCCAAAGAATTACAAAACTGGTTAAAAATGGTAAAACTGGCTTGGGGGATTTTATTGTAAGTTTTCTAACTCCCTATGCTTAGGAAGTTTTTTTTACCATTTTATCGCACTTAACCAAATCAAAACATAATTTTCATGATTTCAACATGAAGAGGAGGTCAAGAAATTTCCATAAAGTCCAAGATCTTGAAAACCAGAGCATCTGGTCAAAAGTTATGGCCAATTAGGTTTTTGACCGCCCATTACTGCTTTCCTTTGTATTTCAGGCTTTCTGAATTACTTTACTTAGTTTAAGTAAATAATTATGATAAATCAATAGGTAAAGGAGATAAAAAGTACAGAAAATTGGTGAATTGGAACTACTTTACTTATTTTAATAAAAACAATATGAAAAAGCCACAAGTAAGGGGGAGAAAAAGTAAAGTACAATGGTGATTTGCAACTACTTTACTTATTTTAAGTAAAGAAGTATGAAAAATCCACAGGTAATAGGGAGATAAAGTAAAGTAAAGTGATGAATTGGAACTACTTTACTTATTTGAAGTAAAGTAAAGTGGTAAATTGGAAGTACTTTACTTATTTTAAGTAAAGTAAAGTGGAAAATATTTAGAAAAGGGGAAAATGATGAAGTAAAGTAACAGGAAAATACAAACTACTTTACTTCATAAAAATAAGAGAAGTAAAGTAATGTGAAAACACCAAAGAGAAGGCAGATAAGTAAAGTAAATTAATGCAGAGAATGCAAACTACTTTACTTCTCTAAAATAAGAAAAGTAAAGCATTGTGGAAAAGCCACAAAACTGGGGGAAAATGAAGTAAAGTAGTCATGTGGATGCAATCTGCATTACTTCTCTAAAATAAGAAAGTTAAATTAAATGGAGAAGTGTGATGGTAAAGGCAGTAAGAGGGGGTCAGATAACTGTAGATAAGAAGAAGTTGTAGCAATGGACCCTTCTTTTCCCAATAGACTACAAAACTTCAAATGGCCATAATGTTCGGCACAGAGCTCCATTTTGCAAATTCTTGGACTTTCCGGAAATGTCTTGTATCCATGTATTCACTAGAAACATCATATTTGAAATTTTGAAACTGTATGTCATTTAAAAATTCCATTACTTTTGCTGCATGCCCATGCAAATTAACACCTATGTACCACCATTAATGAGGCATGGAGGTCAATTTCTTCATATACAACAAAGAGTACATAGGGAATGTGTCCTGAAAGTGCCCCATGCTACTCCCACATCAGTTATTGTATTTTTTAGAAAATGAGAGCATGCATTCGGGTCTTCTTCTTTTCTCTCTTCTCACAAATTTCTCTATAAATTGTAAAGGAGGGAACATTTTGTAAAGGTTGGAAATTTTTTTGGTGTTGCCCTCCCTCTTATTCTTATAAAGAATTTTATGGATCTTATAGGTCCCATGTTTGGGAATTTTAATGTAGAATCCTTCCTCTCTCTACTATAATGGTGCATTGTGCATACTAAGGAGTAATAAAATTAGTGTCTAATGACTACCTCTCCATCCTTGTGCTATTTTTTTGTCTTTTCTTCACTTTCTCTATACTTTCAGGTTACTACGCATATTTTGTTCTCATTGCATCCTTAAATGTGTTTTTCCTAACTTGAAAATGGTGTGTTGTGTGTATTGTCTTGGTCTGTGATGCATGTCCATCCTCTCCATGCTCACTGTTGATGTAAAATCATAGCACCCCTGGTTGCATATCAGATTTCTAGATTGATGTTCATGCATCCAGTGTGATTGCATAACATTGAATCCTTCCTCCAAGTGTGGGACTTGAAAATGAGAAAGGATTCTCCAGAGAAAGGCTGGTTCCTATTCCTCTGTTCAGATGCATCAATGAAATGCAGAGGTTCACCAAAACTAAACTAACTACCCAGGAGACAGGGAGAGAGAAATGCATATAAATAAACCTAAGCTAAGGAGGTGATGCACCGAGGAATGAAGAACATAAGCTTTGCAACATAAACACAGATCATATAGATGCAATACCACACCATGCACAGGTAAACGAAGTGCAATGAGAGATCAGAATGACAAAAATGAATACATGAGAGGATTTAAGTTCAATCACAGACATATATATATTGCTCAAGGATCGATTCAATACATTGCAATGGCCAAAAGGCAAAAAACGGTGTTACAGTCTATATGGGAGGTTTGAAAACTCCACGAATTCTCCTACAAGCAGGAGAGAAGGGAGGGGTTGCAAAACAAGAATGTCCAACATTAGAAAGAAGCCCCTCCTTACAATTTATAGGAAGAATGAGAGAGAAAAGAGAGAGGAATTCGAAATCTGTCCCAACCACCTCCAGAATGCACTTAACTCATCTCATAATGATGGAAGCGGCGGATCTCGGCAAAACGGCGAGCTGTCTAGCAGAGGCGGCGAACTGTCCGCTGCATTAAAGTTGTTAGTTGAGCATCACTTCTGCTTATTATTTCGTGCCAGCGGCGTCTTCTGATTTTCTTTCTTCAAACTGAACCAAAATGCAAGATTGACCCTGGAAACGTGTAGAGAATCTCACAAGCTTTCCGTTGATATAAAGAACGCGCAAATCTGAGCTCTGGATCGAAAGTTATGTCGATCTGAAGTTTTAGGGCACGGAACAGATGAAAACCGATTTTGAATTTCTTCCCGCGCTCTGCCACTTGGATGATACGTGGCACGCTATGATAGGACGAGCAATTCTCTCTCCTCCGTCTTTTCGGCGTGCTGTCCTTTGAAATTTTGACTTTTAATGATTTTGGGACTTTTTTCACCCCTTTCCCGCGCTCCCGCCATTTGGATGACACGTGGCATGATCTTGTTGGAGGACAGGGTGCGGGGCTTCCTTTACTTTTAGCCCTTTTTTGGGGAACTCAACCAAATTCTCTAACTTCCTCCCGAGCTCCGCACTTTACTGCTCTATTGGACACGTGTCCAATACCTATTGGCTCGGGCCAACGCTTCAAACCTTGCCCCTTTGACTTTTTAACCTTTCTCCTTGAGACACGTGGCGTCTTTTGGTTGGTTCTCGGGCCTGCCGGGTCTTCCGCGTACTTCGCGTCCATCTGTCCCGGATGTCCCATTTGATTTTGGACCCTTTGTGACAATTTCGGCCGATTCAACCGGTTCGCGTACCTCTGGCCCGATTGTTCCATTTTCCTTTGGACCGCTTGGGACAATTTCACCCGGTTTGGCCGGTTCGCATACCTCTGTCCCACTTTGTTTTTGGGCCCTTTGTGCTTATTTCACCCGGTTCGGCCGGTTCGCGTACCTCTGGCCCGATTGTTCCATTTTCCTTTGGACCGCTTGGGACAATTTCGCCCGGTTTGGCCGGTTCGCGTACCTCTGTCCCACTTTGTTTTTGGGCCCTTTGTGCTTATTTCGCCCGGTTCGGCCGGTTCGTGTACCTCTGGCCCGATTGTTCCATTTTCCTTTGGACCGCTTGGGACAATTTCTCCCGGTTTGGCCGGTTCGCGTACCTCTGTCCCACTTTGTTTTTGGGCCCTTTGTGCTTATTTCGCCCGGTTCGGGCCTTTCTGTCCCAAACGTCCTGAGCAACACTTAGCCAATTTCTTCCTCCTCCTTCGGCCGGATCGGCTTTTCGCGCCTTTTGCGTACTTCTGGCCCGATTGTCCCAAATGCAATTTGTGTTGCCTGGAGGCTTTTCGGCCGATCCGCACCTTGACGTCCCAAATGTCCCAGTTGCTCCCTTTAGCAGGACTTAGCCAATTTTTTCACTTTTTATGAATCAACCTGTTTGCCTTTTGGCCACCTTTGATGCATGTTATCGAAATTTACCCTGGGGGGGGAAATTTGATAACAGTTTTGACGACTCAGCGGGGTCACCTCCCTGCTAGGCAGAAGATCAGTGGTCTTTTAGCGGTCCATTGGGCATGGAGTTAAGCACTAACCTGAAACAAGCCTGATACTGCAACTTCCTCTCCAGCAACACTCTGAACTGTAGAAAACAACCTGAGAGTAGCAAAACCTGTGCCAAAGCACTTAGGGAAATAGAAACCTAACTACAACAGGACAATGTGCATACGCACTTAGAGGAATTAAGAAAACTCTAAACTAATATTTACAAGGGCAAAACGTTTCTCTTAGTAGCAATGTTTAAGATAGATTCCGTTAACCGGGATCTGAAGTTCCTCTCCATCCAATGCAGACAATTGGAAAGCATTACTATTTTTGCATCCCGTGACCATGTAGGGACCACTCCAGATGGCATCAAACTTGGAATGTCTCCCCGGTTTTGCCCGATCTGCATCCCATTTCAGAACCAGGTCCCCTTCCTGGAAGGTTCTTGTTCTAGCTCTCTTATCAAACCATCTTTTTACTATGGCCTGATCCTTTTCAATCGTCTGAACTGCATGTTCTCTGATTTCTTCTAATTCCATCAATTCCGCATACCTGACCTCCATTGGCTCGAACTCAGATAACTCAAGCTGCTTCATGAGCTCCAAGGCTGGCAATTCCAATGATATAGGCAACACCGCCTCTTTCCCATAGACTAACTTGTATGGAGAATTACCTGTAGACCTCTTTGGTGTTATTCTGTCAGCCCATAACGCTGATTTTAGCCTTGTATGCCATGTTCTTTGATTTTCATCTAGAGTCCTTCTGATGATTTTTAGCAAATTCTTGTTTGTGGACTCTGCCTGTCCATTACCCTGCGGGTAATAATTTGAAGAGGTGCTCAAATAGATTCCATTCTTGACAGCCCATTCTGTAATTTTTGAACCTATGAATGCTAATGCATTATCTGATATGATGGTGGCCGGCACACCGAACCTAGTTACTATCCCTTCATAAAAGTCTAGTATGCTAGACTCACTTGCCTCTTTGAGCGCTACTGCTTCGGTCCACTTGGTGAAATAGTCTGTCGTTGTAAGAATCCACTTGTGGCCTTGACTCGAATTGGGATTGATGACTCCAATGAAGTCCAATCCCCACTGCATGAATGGATGTTCTACTGAAATTGGACGAAGGGGCAGTGCTGCTAACCTTCCTTTCCCTGTGAACAATGCACATTTCTTGCATTTCTTAACCCATGAGAAGCAATCATTGAATATAGTAGGCCAATAGTAACCAGCTTTCATGATTTTGAGAGCTGTTACTCGTGGGGTGAAATGGCCTCCTGCTTCTCCGTCATGGAACTCCTGTAAGATCCTCTCGATCTGACCTGTCCCGATACATCTTAATAGAACACCGTTGATGTCCCTTTTAAACAAAACATTATCAACAAGCACATAAGGAACTGCTTGTAATCTGAAATACCTTCTTTTTGCCTTGCTCATTTCTGGAGGGCACATGCCTGTCTGTAGGAAATGTATCATATTCTAAGTCCAACAGGGAGTAGACACATCATCATTTTCCTGTTTTTGATCATCTTGTAACAGCAGGACAGCGTCTTCTTCATCTTCTGGGCTGTCTGGTTGTTTGGAAGCGAGCTGCTCACACAAACCTTTGCCTCTTACCAGCTTGGTGATCTTGATCTCAATGTCATATTCCATGACATGGGTGATCCATCCTACCCTTTTCTCACTCAAATCCTTGTTGAGGAGGAAGTCCTTAACCCCAGCATGTGAGACCAATAACTGGACCTTGTTGTTTGAGACTAAATGCTTGAATTTCTTCAAGCTTCTGATTACTGCAAGCACATGCTTTTCAATAAAAGAGTACCTCACCTCGCAGTCATTTAGGCTCTGGCTGAAGAAAGCAATCGGCTGCTCCTCATTATCTTTGTTCTGTTGTACCAAAATGGCAGAAATAGTGTCATCACCTCCAAATGCATAGAGGATGAAATCCTTGGAAAAGTCCGGGTTGATGAGAGTGGGTGCCTGGGAGATGGCTTCTTTGATTGCTTCAAAACTCTCCTTGCCTTCTGCCGTCCATTTGAAAGCCATGCTTTTCCTTAACATTTTGGTGATGGGCTTGACAAGGGCTGCAAAGTTTGGGACAAACCTCCGAACAAAGTTTATCCTTCCCAGGAAACTCTGAAGGGCTTTCTTGTGACTTGGCAATGGTAGAGCTCTTATGGCTTCAACCCTCTCTGGATCAATTGCTAATCCTTCCTTGGAGACAATATGGCCAAGGAGTTTCCCTTCATGTGCAAGAAAGATGCACTTCTTAGGATTCAAAGACACTCCAAACTTTCTACACCTCTGAAACACTTGCCTGAGGTGAAAGAGATGGTCTGCAGCATTCTTTGAGAAGACAGTGATATCATCTAGGTATATCAGCACTATCTTGTTGATCAAGCCTTTGAATGCCATATCCATGGCTCGCTGGAATGTTGCTCCGGTGTTCAACAGTCCAAATGGCATCTTCTTGTAAGCATATGTGCCCCATTTGGTTGTGAAGGCTGTCTTGAACTGGTCTTCTTCCTTTACCATAATTTGATTGAAGCCTGAGTATCCATCAAGTAGTGAAAACCTTTCTGAACCAGCTACGACCTGCAATATTTGCTCCATGGAGGGGAGTGGATAATGGTCCTTGAGAGAGGCTCTATTCAAATCTCTGAAGTCAACACATAGCCTGATTTCTCCACTTTTCTTTCTGACCGGAACCAAGTTCGCAACCCATCTTGAGTGCTTGATAGGGAATATAATTGCTGACTCAATCAGCTTGTCCAGCTCCTTCCTCATGAGAGGCTCCATGTGTGCATTGACTGGTCTCTGCTTCTTCCTGACAGGCTTAGTATTTAGATCCAACTCGATTGTATGCTGAGCTAAGTTGGGATTGAACCCTTTCAAGTCTTCATAGCTCCAAGCAAACACATCAGGGAATTCTTGACATAGCTGTATGAACTCATACCTTTCCTGTTCAGTTGTCATCTTTTCAATTTGCAGTGGCTTGTTCTCTTCTACCAAGATGGATGCCGAATCCTCCCTCTTGACCTGAATATTTGCTTTCTCCTTTCTAAACTGATCATTGGGATTAAAAATGGACTCCAAAGTGATAAGTCCCTTGGGCAGCTTGTCAGTTCTCAGCTGTATCACCTGGTCACCATATTGCTGTTCCAACTTCTCTTGATTCTTAGCTGAGAACTCAGCTTCTTCCTGCAAGAAGTGGATGATTTGCTGGTCATTCTCAAATACTTGCCAATTGACATCGTTATCCGGCACTGAAGGCCTCACAATCACGTGGATGTTTGGCTGTACCTTGTCTTGTTGAATGTTTTCTACAATGTCAAAGGCTGCCCCTACTGCTGCAAGCTTGTCAGCAGCTTGATTCTCTTTCCTGGGAATGGCCTTGATGCCGAAACCCTCAAAATCTTCCATGAGGTCCCACACCCTATTCTTGTAGCATCTGAGTAGATCATTTTTGGTGGCATGCTGTCCCTTGACCTGATTTACAATCAGCTCACTATCCCCAAAAACTTGCAAGTTATTTATTTTTCTCTTTATTGCCCAATGCATCCCTTGCACCAAGGCTTCATATTCAGCAGTGTTATTGGAGCATGCAAATTGAAATCTAAAAGCTGAATAATACTTTACTCCTTGAGGTGAAATAAGCACGGCTCCACCTCCTGCGCCTTGTCTACTTCTTGATCCATCAAAAAATAGTTGCCATACCTCGTTGTCATCCTTGTGGCTTGGCTTGGTGATGCTAGGAATAGGTTGACTTTCTTCGTGTATACAATAGACCCCTAGCTCAGATTCTTCTACTTCTTGATAAATATCAAAAGCATGCACCTTGCTTGCCCATTCATCAAGAGTCAAATCTGGGATACTTCCAACCTTAGTGTCGGCTTCATCAGTGCCGAGGTGATCTTCTTGATCAAATGCTGAGCAATTGGTATTAATATGACTTGGAGTATAGGGCTCAATGTGGAAGTCTGCAATAGGTTCTGACCTAATTGTGGCCTTAGTCCCATATCTCGTTCTGAATAGCATGTGAGACCAATCAGCGGACAAATATCCCCCAATCTTGGCTGTGAAAGTCTCTTGACAAGCAAAGGGCAAAGAGTGGTGGAAGGTCTATGACTGATATATCTTGTAAGACAACAACATTTGGACATGCATGCAAGGTAAGACTCAAATTTCTAATCACTCCAACTGTTGCTATTGCTGTCCCATCCAGCTGCACTACTCCCTTAGATGTTATTTCATACTGGAGCCCTAACTGATCAGCTATCTGTTTAGGCATTACTGAGCTACTTGCCCCGGAATCTATCATGCAATTATGTACCAGCTGATTTCCAATGATTAACGAAACATAGAAAGGGGGAGGTTTCAGCATTCTACGTTGTTGTGCTCCATGATTTCCTTCAGGCTGGGCAGCATTTGTAAGCACTTTGTCTTGCCTCTGAACCTGCTGATTCGAAGTTGGCCAATCCTTCATAGCAGCTTGCAGCAGATCTCTTTGGCCTGGGATGGATAGGGATTCCCACATAGATATATTGACGTTTGTTTTCTTCATCTGATCAATGATACTGAATGGTGATGAAGGATCTCTCTGCTGTCCCTTGATTTGCACATTTTCTCCTTGAATGTGGGCATCAACAGCTGGCATTTGAGTTGGCCTAGGGGTTGTTCTTGGCTGCCCTTGTGCATTTGAAACTAGGTTTTGCTTGCCAATCATTTGTGGAGCTGTGGAAGGTTGTGGATTGGCTGGGGCTAATGGCTGTTCTTCACCCAAATTTCTCCTTTTTGACCTTGTGTTGGCAGCAACACCTTGAGAAACTGCTTGATTCATGCCACAGAAATCCTCTGCTTGCCAATTTACCAATGTGGTGTCAGTTGGGGCAGATTGCTGCTGGAATGTTTCTTGTTGTTGGCTGTTTTCTTGATTGCTTTCACCCTCCACACCAGTAGTTGTTACCATTAAAGCTTGGGTCAAAGCACCATTGAAGCACATGGATTGATTATGGGGTTCATTACATGGAAAACACCATTCATACTCCTGGGCAATGTTGTTTTGTGCTGGTACTAATGCCTTAGAGGCAGATATGGCATTTGGATTATAGGGCTGGAATGGTCTATTGACAGGAGGCCTTGTTTGATTCATATTTGCACCTGGATTGGGTGGCCTTTGAGGCTGATATGGCTGCCTATTAGGTTGAGCTTGAGGCTGATACGAAGGTCTAAAACCTTGTGTTTGCTGTCTCTTGAGTGTGACCAGCTCATTACCTAAATTTTGCAGTTGCTTCGTGACTTCTTGAAGCTCATTTGGGGCACTTGGAGATGAAGTGGAAGCTTCATTTGAACTCTGATTCCTAGGAGTGGGAATAGGAGCTAAGACAGGTGCTTGACTAGTACTTGGGCTATCTAAACTTGGATATAATGGCATTGGTGGCCTAGGAGCTAGCTTGCCGGCTTGATTCAGACAATTTTCAGCTCTAATGGCAATACTATAAGCAGCAGGGATAGTTGTGCCTCCCATAGATTGAACTAAACATAGAAATATCAGAATTTAAAGCTTTAAGGTAGTACAGAAAAGCACCTTCTGCTGTTGGCCTAACTGCCACCGGAATTCTATCCCAAGATCTTTGAAATCTGAAATTGAAGTCAGTCAGCTGCTCGTTGGGGGCTCTCTTGATGGTTGTCAATTGTTCTAGAAGAGACAAGTTGTCTCCCTTTTCTCCAAACTGCTCATGGAGAACTATGCATAACTGATTCCAATTCGTGATAGAACCAGCTTCAAGGCTCCTAAACCATTGCAATGCTTTTCCCTTGAATGAAGACGCCAGCAATTTGACAGCTACTTGCATCTCATTAATCTCATGGATTGCACAAATGTTAGCAATGTCCTTGACATGATCACCAGGAGTGGTCTGATTTTCTCCAGTAAAATATGGAATGTTCTTCAATGCTGCTACTGGGATTGGATTTTGTGCATTGAGAGCAAGTGGGCTGCTGCCTGTGAAGTTGACATAGGGGTTTACTGGTTGCGCCATTTTGATTGGTCTTAAAACCCTTGTATACTGAAAGAAAGGCCGCTCAGGTGGAGGAGTTGAGAGAGTTCTGTTTGGTGGAGATGGAGACCTTTGAATCCTTCTTCCTCTTTGCCTTCTTCTTGGAGACAGTTGCAGGTACTCAAACAACACTTCCTCTTCTCCACCTCTTGACCTTGTGATTCTTCTCATAAGCTTTTAGGCCTGTACTGCTGAAACCAGTTGATGCTTCCCTTTGGAGTCGCCAGATATGCAAATAATAGCTCTTTTTAAGCAAGAAAATTGCAACAGATGCATATCAACTTTGCTGCAATAAAAATGAGACCTCTAGGTCCCACCGGCGTGCCAAAACTATTGATGCAAAATCACAGCACCCCTGGTTGCATATCAGATTTCTAGATTGATGTTCATGCATCCAGTGTGATTGCATAACATTGAATCCTTCCTCCAAGTGTGGGACTTGAAAATGAGAAAGGATTCTCCAGAGAAAGGCTGGTTCCTATTCCTCTGTTCAGATGCATCAATGAAATGCAGAGGTTCACCAAAACTAAACTAACTAACCAGGAGACAGGGAGAGAGAAATGCATATAAATAAACCTAAGCTAAGGAGGTGATGCACCGAGGAATGAAGAACATAAGCTTTGCAACATAAACACAGATCATATAGATGCAATACCACACCATGCACAGGTAACCGAAGTGCAATGAGAGATCAGAATGACAAAAATGAATACATGAGAGGATTTAAGTTCAATCACAGACATATATATATTGCTCAAAGGATCGATTCAATACATTGCAATGGCCAAAAGGCAAAAAACGGTGTTACAGTCTGTATGGGAGGTTTGAAAACTCCACGAATTCTCCTACAAGCAGGAGAGAAGGGAGGGGTTGCAAAACAAGAATGTCCAACATTAGAAAGAAGCCCCTCCTTACAATTTATAGGAAGAATGAGAGAGAAAAGAGAGAGGAATTTGAAATCTGTCCCAACCACCTCCAGAATGCACTTAACTCATCTCATAATGATGGAAGCGGCGGATTTCGGCAAAACGGCGAGCTGTCTAGCAGAGGCGGCGAACTGTCCGCTGCATTAAAGTTGTTAGTTGAGCATCACTTCTGCTTATTATTTCATGCCAGAGGCGTCTTCTGATTTTCTTTCTTCAAACTGAACCAAAATGCAAGATTGACCCTGGAAACGTGTAGAGAATCTCACAAGCTTTCCGTTGATATAAAGAACGCGCAAATCTGAGCTCTGGATCGAAAGTTATGTCGATCTGAAGTTTTAGAGCACGGAACAGATGAAAACCGATTTTGAATTTCTTCCCGCGCTCTGCCACTTGGATGATACGTGGCACGCTCTGATAGGACGAGCAATTCTCTCTCCTCCATCTTTTCGGCGGGCTGTCCTTTGAAATTTTGACTTTTAATGATTTTGGGACTTTTTTCACCCCTTTCCCGCGCTCCCGCCATTTGGATGACACGTGGCATGATCTTGTTGGAGGACAGGGCGCGGGGCTTCCTTTACTTTTAGCCCTTTTTTGGGGAACTCAACCAAATTCTCTAACTTCCTCCCGAGCTCCGCACTTTACTGCTCTATTGGACACGTGTCCAATTCCTATTGGCTCGGGCCAGCGCTTCAAACCTTGCCCCTTTGACTTTTTAACCTTTCTCCTTGAGACACGTGGCGTCTTTTGGTTGGTTCTCGGGCCTGCCGGGTCTTCCGCGTACTTCGCGTCCATCTGTCCCGGATGTCCCATTTGATTTTGGACCCTTTGTGACAATTTCGGCCGATTCGACCGGTTCGCGTACCTCTGGCCTGATTGTTCCATTTTCCTTTGGACCGCTTGGGACAATTTCACCCGGTTTGGCCGGTTCGCATACCTCTGTCCCACTTTGTTTTTGGGCCCTTTGTGCTTATTTCACCCGGTTCGGCTGGTTTGCGTACCTCTGGCCCGATTGTTCCATTTTCCTTTGGACCGCTTGGGACAATTTCACCCGGTTTGGCCGGTTCGTGTACCTCTGTCCCACTTTGTTTTTGGGCCCTTTGTGCTTATTTCACCCGGTTCGGCCGGTTCGCGTACCTCTGGCCCGATTGTTCCATTTTCCTTTGGATCGTTTGGGACAATTTCTCTCCCGGTTTCGGTTCGCGTACCTCTGTCCCACTTTGTTTTTGGGCCCTTTTTGCTTATTTCACCCGGTTCGGCCGGTTCGGGCCTTTCTGTCCCAAACGTCCTGAGAAACACTTAGCCAATTTCTTCCTCCTCCTTCGGCCGGATCGGCTTTTCGCGCCTTTCGCGTACTTCTGGCCCAATTGTCCCAAATGCAATTTGGGCCGCCTGGAGGCTTTTCGGCCGATCCATGCCTTGACGTCCCAAATGTCCCAGTTGCTCCCTTTAGCAGGACTTAGCCAATTTTTTCACTTTTTTCTGAATCAACCTATTTGCCTTTCTACCACCTTTGATGCATGTTATCGAAATTTACCCTGGGGGGGAAATTTGATAACACTCACCTTTCTATGTTTTCAGGTGTCAAGATTGTAAAACAAACCCTTTTCTATGTGCTATCACCACCGATTAGTGTAGGATTTCCCTTTTCATGCACTCTCTCTCTCTCCCTCCCTATCTCGTTGGAATTGTTAGACTATATGTAGTTAGGTTTTTTCTTGCATTATGAGTAGTTGTAGTAGTAGGATTAGGAAGAGGAAGTCGTCCTTCTCTGGAGGTAAACCTTAAGTATACACATCCCACAGCTTGAGAGGTGGTACCCATGTTAGAAAAAAGTAGAGATCTACACATCGAAATCTTAGGGTGATATGTTTTTGTGATAACATTTCTGATACACCCAGTGATACAACAATCAATGTCAGATCTTTAGTTGTAGTACAGTTGAAAAATTTCCATTTTTCTGATTTGATGTGTTCTTGGAAAAATAATTTGAAATTTATGAGGCCTTGTAGCAAAGGGTCGTTAAATTAATGAGGTCCCAGACCACTGCAGAGAGAAGAGAAATTTATTGGTGATCTCAACCTGCATTAATGCTGAGTAATGAGTAGTCCAAACAATACAAAGAAGAAGAATCAATTGGTAGTCAAAACAATCCAGATAAGGAGTAAGTAATTGTACTTCAAATCACCGATAAGAAGAAGAGGAAGTAAGTTATTTAATTACTTCATCTTGTGCATCTTAAGTAGTTGCACCTCTAAGTTACACTACTTCAAGTTGTTTCATTACTTCAAAAGTGAAAGACATAAGTAGTTTCACCTCCAAGTTGTACTAATTCAAGTAATATAATGACTTCAAGTTGAAAGACTTAAGTAATTTCCCTTTGAAAGTCTGATAAGAAGAAGTAAGTGCACCTCCAAACAATGTAGAGAAGGGGAAGTAATGCAGGTTACAAACATTGATGCACTAAGAAGAAGGAAGATGAAGTAATCAGGCCTCAAAAAATGATGAAAAAAGGGAAGTAATGAAGATTTAAATCACTGATAAGAGTAAAAAAAGAAGTAAATTATGTTACTTTAACTTGTTCAAGAAAGATAACTACTTTAAGTAAGTTGATTACTTCAAGATGCAACAGTTGAAAGACTTACGCAGTAAAGGATCTGAAATCCAAAACACATTTGGTGACTCTACTGATGAAAGAAACCCATTCTCTAATTTGTAGACCTTCCTTCCATCCATTCCCATCCATTTTTCCTTCCACATATTTCCAACTTCTTCCATTCATGAAGTTGTGCAACCATGAATTCATTTCCCTCATGGAATTAACATTTGTAGTAGTAGCCATAACAATTCAATCCACCTCCAAGTTTTAAAGATTCATTCTCAAGTTACAATTAATCACCTCCAGGCTTATACTATGATGAAAATTAGTAGTATGCATACTCACAGGGACAAGAATAAAATCATTTTGGTTATCTGTCAAAGTATGCAGTTATTCAAGATAAGAAATATGTGGATCTTGGAAGCTATCCTACACCTGAAGATGTTTATTTGCAAAGCAAAGTTTAGGAGTTAGAGCTCAACATGGTACTGATCCGGACTAAAAAAACAAAAACGGCAACCTAGATTGTTTTCAAAATCCCATATCCATGGACTAGTTCCCTACCAAGTAAGTTTACTCCCCAACAGAAGCTTCAATTTATAATAAAAACATTGACCTAAGTTGAGGAATTAATCAAACACATTAAGGCTTATAATTCCAATGTTGGTTAATCATATAAATGGGAAGCCATTGCATTACCATCGTACAACATTCCTATACCTCCATCCATGTAATCTCAATTTGAACCCCATTATAATAAATTTCTAAGTACTACCCCTATTGTAGAACCCCCTTCTCCATCTTCTAGTCTCCCATCCCATCTTGAATTTTATGCTTTTTAACCTTCCAAGAAACCATCCCCTTTAATGAAACAAGAAGTTGTACCTCTTCCACCAAGTCAAGAAAAATAAAAAATAGTTGAATCCTAACCCATCCCTCCTCTTGCATTCCAAAATTCATCTTGGGAAGATGAATACTAGAAAAGTATCTAAGGGAAAAAAGAGGAAGATCCCAATAGAGAAGAAATGATAAGGAATTTAAGAAATTGGGATTTGAGATTCAGAATTGACAAAATTCCCTTGATGGTGAAGCCTTCAGAGGAGGTCAAAGTTGAAGAACTAGTGGTGGATAAGATTGAGATTGTAAAAGAACAAGATCAATAAGAAGAAAGTGAAGATTATTAATAAATTTCCTCAGAGTGTAGTGTGCATGATGGAATCATCTTTGCATAGGTTTTTGATCATCTACTAGCTCTAGAATAAACAGAAGAAGAGAGTGAATCTGCTCCAAACCAGCAAGAAGAGAAGCTTCCTAATGTGCAAGGTATTTTAGGTAAAATTAATAATCCTCATTTCCTTGTATGTCAAGAGCTTGTAACACTTCTAGAAGGTTTCAACAGTCCACCATAGTCATTATAAAAAATTAAACCAATCATAAGGAGATTCATTTCATTGAGGAGAACTAAATTGATTTGTGGGTATCAAGTAATCAATAAGATGAAGAAGATACTTTAGATCTCTCCCCCATTTCATCTCTCTAAGAATTTTTTTTTTTATGAGTTTGAGCTCACAAGATTCATGTTTGATGATGATCAAGTTGTAGATTTGAAGTTCATCTAAAATAATGGAGAATCCTTGGCACAGTAGGACAAGTAGATTGATTTATTATCTGACTTGGATGAGTGATTTGATAAATAAGAGCCTATGGAGATCATAGCCTTTTCTGCTCTATCATCCATCTTTCAACAATAATATCCTATTGCCATGAAAGAGAACATAAAAGAGTAGCCTATACTTCATAACAACCCTCTCAAACAATTATTAGAGGAATTGAAGCTTTTAAGTTTCATGCTGAATGAGGAGGAAGAGAAAAGAAATTACGACAACCATTTCCTACTATTCATAAAGGCAGAAGATTAGTTGTCTATAGATGAGCAAAAAGAACAGGATAACCTCAAAGAAAACCACCTTTTCCAAGAATGTTTGTGTGAATACTTCCTTAAATTATTTGAATCTTAGAGCAATGGGAAAACCTAGTGGATTAGACCTTTCCCAATTAAGTACTTGGCTTCATTAAAGCCAAAGGAGGAACCACAGTCAGTCATGCTTTCTTCTAAGCATGAGGATGAGTATCATAGTGTCAAGGATCAACTACAATGCCTCCAAGATCCAAATGAAGAACAATCAAAGGAGGCATTTCTTTTTTTTTCAGCTGATACCTTGATGTATGGAGTGAAATATTAGCTTGTAGCCAATTTTTCACTCCTAACCATAGATGTATTTAGTGCCAAATCATCCATATGGCTGAAAATTGTTAGAAAGGGAAGTTAATTTACCTTGCTAGTGCAAGGATTTGTATGAGTTTCTCATTTATCTAGTTAGTGTAGGGTAGAAGTAGGTTTCCTTTTAGCAGAAGAAGTGCTTATGCACACTCTACATGTCTTACTTAAGGCATGTATGATTTTTATTTTGTATATATATTTGTTCATTGTTCCTCCAAGCAAAGTGCATTATGTTTTTAGTAATTTTTTTCAGCAAGAAACTCATAGTTGCATAAATAAGTTACAATCCTCAATAACATTCAAATACAAAGCAACTAAAATCTAGTTAAGGAAAAAATTTCAATGTTTTAAATTCTTTGTCCCTCAAGATCAGCTGCAGCTAAACTTTTTGTTCCTTGTAAGAAATTAGAAAATCAACAATTAACATCCTTCATAAAGCTAGTTAAGAGAAACTCCTTTAAGAAATATCCCAATTAAGAAGCCTAAGAAATAAAAGAATGTCATTTTTTCTGTAGTCCCATATATAATGCAAATCATCATGTGTCTGCAAGTCATGTAATGCTTCATCTTGTGAAGGAATAAGTCAGTTTATGATTCATATTGGCAAGAATAAAATGTTGAGGAAGAAGTTATAGGTGTCATTATTTAGTCTCACAGATCATATTTGCAGGAATTAGCAGCAGCTAGTAGTTTCATGGCAATGCTTCAAACAACTCAAAATGAAAATTTCAAGGTTTGGATCAGTTCCGAGTTACTTTAGAGGAATCCATGCCCAATGGATGCCTCAAGGAAGTTAGTCTACTCCATCTATTAGGAATATGTTCTCATGAGTCACCAAATTATTATCCATTTTTAATCCCTGGTAAAAATATACAACTTGAAAAAAATGGAATTAGGCAGTTGATGGAGTTTTAGTAATGAATCTAGAAGAAAGAAGGTAAATTTCATGGTTTTTTAGCACTTGCAATCATTTGATAGCATTCCACTCTCTATGGGATTGGGAAGTCCATACCCAACTAAAGAATTACAAAAATGGTAAAACTGGATTGGGGAACTTTATTGTACTTTTTCTAACTCCCTATGCTTGGGAACTATTTTGCCATTTTTCTCGCACTCAACCCCATCAAAATCCAACTTTCATGATTCCAACGTAAAGAGGAAGTCAAGAGATTTCAAGATAGTCTAAGATCTCAAAAAATAGGGAATCTATTAAAAATTTATGGCCAATCAGGTTTTTGATCCCCCATTACTTCTTTCCTTTATATTTCAGTACTTTTGAATTACTTTACTTATTTTAAGTAAAGCAATATGAAAAGGTCATAGGTAAGGGGGAGGAAAAGTAAAGTAAAATAGTTAATTAGAACTAATTTACTTATTTTAAGTAAAGTAGTATGAAAAATCCTCAGGTAAGGGGGAGCAAAAGTAAAGTAAAGTGGTGAATTGGAACTAGTTTACTTATTTTAAGTAAAACAGTATGAGAAAGCCACAAATACGGGGGAGCTAAAGTAACGTAAAGTGGTGAATTGAAACTATTTTACTTATTTAAAGTAAAGTAAAGTGGGTAATTGGAACTAATTTACTTACTTTAAGTAAAGAAGTGTGAAAAATCCACATGTAAGGGTGAGCTAAAGTAAAGTAAAGTGGTGAATTGGAACTACTTTACTTATTTGAAGTAAAGTAAATTGAAAAATCCGTAAAAATGTGGAAAATAATGAAGTAAAGTAACCGAAAAATACAAATTACTTTAATTCATAAAAATAAGAGAAGTAAAGTAATTTGAAAACACCATAGAGAAGGAAGATAAGAAAAGTAAAGTAATGTAGAGAATTCAAATTGCTTTACTTCTCTAAAATAAGAAAAGTAAAGCATTGTGGAAAAGTCACAGAACTGGGGGAGGAAATGAAGTAAAGTAGTTCGGTGGATAAAAACTACTTTACTTATCTAAAATAAGAAAATTAAAGTAAATGGAGAAGTTTGATGGTAAAGGTAGTAAGATGGTGTCAAATCAGCATGGGTAAGGAGAAGTTGTAGTAATGGCCCCTGGTTTTCCCACTGGACTACAAAACTTCAAATGGCCATAACTTTCAGCTCGGATCTCCATTTCATACATTCATGGACTCTCTAGAAAGGTCTCGGATCCCACTACGCACTTGTAATATGACATTTAAACTTTGGAAAGTGTAAGGCATTCAAAAATTTCATTAAATCTTCTTCATGCCCATGCATAATAATAATTGTCTACCACCATAATGAGGCATATAGGTCAATTTATTCATATGTAAGCAAGAGTACAAAGGGAATGGGTCCTGCAGGTGCCCCATGTTGCTCCTAAACCAATTATTAAATTTTTTGGAAAATGGGAGCATTCATTCATGTCTTCTTATTTTCTCTCTCTTCTCACAACTTTCTCTATAAATTGTAAAGGAGGGCACATTTTGTAAAGGTTGGAAAAAATTTTGGTGCTGCCCTCCCTTCTTATTCTCAGCAAGGGTTATAGCTCCCTTGTTTTGGAATTATAATGAAAAATTATGTCCCTGTTTTTTGTAATGGTGCATTGTGCAACAAAATTACTGTGTTATGACTATCACTTTTTCCTTTTGCTGGTTCTGTTGTCTTTTATTTCCTTTCTCTATGTTTGTAAGTGATTGTGCATATTTGTTTCTCATTGCATACTTAAATGTGTTTGTGCTAACTTGAACATGGTGTGTTGTGTGTATTATCTTGATCTATGATCCATGTCCATCCTCTTCATGCTCACCTTCCTCTATTTTTAGGAATCAAGCTTGTCTAGCAACCCCTTTTCTCAGTGCTATCACCAACCCTTAGTGTAGGATTTCCATTTTCATGCACTCTCTCTCCCTATCTCCTTGTAATTGTTAGACTATCTGTAGTTAGATGTTTTCTTACATTAGGAGTAGTTATAACAGTAGGATTAGGAAGAGGAAGTCGTCCTTCTCTGAAGGTCCACCTCAACCATTGAATTACCATAGATTGAGAGGTGGTACCCATGTTAGAACAAATTAGAGATCTACACAACCAAATCTCAAGGTGCTACTTTTTTGTGATAACAATTCCTTGGTGTAAACATCCATTTGTGTTTACATCGCATTATTTTTATACTTTTGTGAACATATTTTCTAAGGTGCATAAACTAATATTTTGCATTGATAATATGGACTATGAGTACCACACCTTGTGTAAGACATATGGTTATCCCAAGAAGAGAACATATGAAGAGACATTGATATTAGATGATATAAATATGAATAAGTCCATTACTCTGGAAGTTTCCAATTTGGAGGTAAGTGTTAGGAATAATATATGTTATTTCTCACATTATTATGGGTTAGTATATTAATAATATAGTGTGTGAGTTTAAATAATGTAAGTGAGCTATTTGGTTGGTAAACCAACTCACATAGATAAGTGTGTGAGAGAATAAATGGATGTTAGAGAGATATTAGGAGATGAGGCTGAGATTATGTTTGACTCCTCCATTGTAGGGGTTAATTGATCTATATAATTAACCCATCAATCACAAATAATATGTCTCGTATGATTAAGAAATTTTGAGTTTTATTGAGTTTATATTCCTATCAATGTTTATTTTCATTAGTTAAAATTATAGTTTGATCCTCAAATTATTAACATTGGCATCAGAGCAGGTATGCAAACCTGAGAATGGATTTTTCGTGATTGAAAAAGATTGTTTTTTTAAATTCGTCTAAAGAATAGATTGTATATTTTATTTTAGGATTTGGGTTTCTCCAAAATTTAGTGGGTTTTATGATATATGGGTAAGAAAACTACAGATTTTTTTTTAGGTGAACCTAGATAGCCATTTTGGAGAAAATTATAATTCATGGCACCTGCATTTTATAAGTTGGAACTTCTGTAAATATTTATTTTGCTTCAAAATTTGGCAATCTGCCGCCATTCAAATCTTTGCTCTATGAGTTTTGATCTCTATGCCACAATTCAAGTCTATATTCCACTCATGCGTATGCCAATTTATTGTAGTTCTAATAAATCTATATGAGAATGAATTCCTCCGTATTCTTCTTCAAAACTATGATTTGGATGCTGATTTGACTGGTATTTCATTATTTCCATTGATTAGTTTTGGTATCCACCACATCTATGTTTTGCATCAGGACTCATATCTCCATGTTGCATTTATCCTTCTTGATTCTTGAATCTTCCTGTGATTTTTCCAAAACCTTTGTTTATGATTTAATTATTAAGTATTACAATTAAAATTCACTTTAGTAATTCTTAGGTTTATGTTTTTTTAATGTTAGAGTTCATTAAGATTTTTTTATAGTTTTTTAATAAAGAATTTTTGGTTTAGTCTTTTTGACTATATGTGGTTTAGGTTGTTTTTTATTCTTTAATATGTTTTAAAGTTTTTTTTATAGTTTGTTTAATATTGTTTTGTTTTATGTTTTTGTTTTACGTGCTTTAGAAGTTAAATAATAATTTTTTTATTATTATTTAGGTTATATGTTTTATAGTTTTTCTTTTTATGTCAATTTATTATTTGTAGTTTTGTGTTATTAAAAGTGTATTGCGAGTCATTGTAAAAATCTTTTTTTTTTGTTATATCATTTTTGAAATTTTTATTATATGTGTTAGTGTCAAATAGTCATTTTGTGATGTAAAAAAGGGGGTTCAAAATATTGCAAGAATTTTTTTCCCTTACGAACGCATTTTTGCGGGAATCTGACTTTTGTTAAGTTTATTAAAATTTTTGGGGTGTTTCATACTAATGAACTTTGAAGACCTATTCTCCTAATCAAGTATCCAAAACGTTGGAGGATGGAGTCAATGGAGGAAGGAAGTCAATCAATGACCTCTCACTAGCCGCAAGTGATCGGGCCGCATAATGAAGTTGTGGCATTTTTTCAGTTGTGTGTTTAATTTCTACTATGTGAAAATAAGAATAGAAGTACATTCCTATTCAAAATTGTAATGTGTGAGCAATTCCTATATTTTTCCCTTGATGTAAGAAGGTGATGAGAGCTAAAAGAGTATTGTTACATCTAGGAGATTGGTTGACCTTATAAAACCATCATTTGTTATGGTTATTGGTTAAGCACATGTAAAACCATCTTAATTATTTATAGGATATTGGTAAACCAAGTGTAAAACCATCATGGTCATTTGTAGGTTGGTGGTTAGCCAAGTGTAAAAAATCATTTGAGTTGGTTAGTAGTACATGATAATGTTTTCCCCATGTTCACACAAAGGGGGGAATGTTAGGAATAATATATGTTACTACTCACATTATTATGGGTTAGTATATTAATAATATAGTGTGTGATTTTAAATAATGTAAAAGAGCTATTTGGTTGGTAAACCAACTCATGTAGATAAGTCTGTGAGAGAATAAAGGGATGTTAGAGAGATATTAGGAGATGAGGTTGAGATTATGTTTGAATCCTCCATTGTAGGGGTTAATTGATCTATATATATATAACTCATCAATCATGAATAAGATGTCCCATATGATTAAAAAAATTTAAGTTTTATTGAGTGTATATTCATATCAATGTTTATTTGCATTAGTTAAAATTATATTTTGATCCTCAAATTATTAACAGTAACAAATGTGTATATATATTTGAAGCCAAGAATGGTTAATAGGAAATATGTCAAAGATGACTTGAAGATCTTGGAGGCACCCATAGGATAGAAAATGGTGGGAAAGAAGTGAATGTGTGAGTATACTCCTCCTGATGAATAAGAAGAGGATACACATTCTAAGGATACTCCTATTACAAGTGCAACTACGAAGAAGAGAACAATGCGTAAGGATTTTAAACCAAATGCAAGCACAATGAAGCTGCCATAGAAGAAGTCTCCAATGAAGAAGAAACCAAAGGTAGTTTCTAGCAAGGACACAAAAGATACTAAGAGTGATGAAGAAAAGGTTCTCAGAAATGAGGAACAGGAATTATTGTAGAAGTACCCCTTTCTTCATGATGTTGAGAAAATAGATATGGAAGAGCACAATGTACATTATGAGGAGATTCCATTCAAGGAGCCAGAAAAATAAGGACATGAAGTTCCTATTACTCAAATTTTGGAGCAGAGGAAGGAGCCTAATGAGGAGCATAGAGCTGAGCATAATATTGAGCTATAAATTGAGCTCCATAGTGAGCATGAGGTAGAGTGCATTGTGAAGTGCATTATAGAGCATGAAGTGGAGTGTGGAGAGGAAGAAGAAATGAATATGGGTGAAGAAGAATTGGGTGGTGTAAAGAACACCCTTGGGTTGGGTTTTCCAATAAGGACCCATGTGAAGAATAGGAATCCAAGGAACACACCTTATCTCCATGTGATGTAGTATATTAATGATCCTAGCAAAGTCTTACGTGTGAGGTATAATAGTATAGTGGAAAGAGAAGATATCTTCTATTGGTCATTCTTTAAGAAGGAAAAAGCCTTTGTTGCACATAAGAAATATGCTCTCCTAGGAATTCAAGTCACATATAGAAGAGCCTAAGTTTGATCTTAGTGCACAATCGATAACCAAGACTCTACTTAAGTCTATGCGAGGAGAAGTATACCAAATAGTTGACTCACATGCGTTGACAAATGAACAAGCATGTAATACATTCAGAACGTTGTCAGCAGAAGTAGGGGTTAGAGTTTCTGATAAGGAATGTTGTATAAATAATATGTGCAAGGAGATGGACAAAGAGAATGAGAGGAAATATCAATAAATTGTGAGGCTGCAACATTATCTAAGGCAAGAGAAGGGACAAAGATGCACAACATATAAGAAGGAAAAATTCATCGTGGATACTATCACAATTGCGTACCCGGATCTTTTTTTATCAAATCCAGGCTTCTTATGAGACATCCCTACATTGTTTAGATGACTTGGCATGTATAATTACACATGGAAAAAATTTCCTCATAATAGAGTTTGTAGAAAAGCATTTTCTTGGAAGAAGAAAATTGACAAGGAACAAATCAAAGAACACCTTGCATAGTATGATGCATTGGTGGTAGAGAAAAAAGAGGCAGAGAGGATGGTAGTGTTTATATATGATAACTGTATACAATTCAATCAAGTGGTGAGTTTTATGGATGTTAGAGATAAATCAAATTTGAAGGAGTTCTAGGACAAGAACAAGAATAATACGATAGAATCAGAGGAGTTGGCCAAGGTAAAGAAAAATATGGAATCGATAAACCTTTTGAATACCTCACCAAAAGATATACTAAAGTATCTCTTCCCATATATTACACATAGGATGGATGTGCTTGAAGATGTGGAAAAGAAATTAAAATATTTGATCGATCAGATGAATAGAAGAATTGACACGCTGACTCTTGCATAGGTCCCTGAAATTTTTGATGTCACACTAGTTTATGATACTAAGGAATTAAAAGGGTGGAAGGAACTGCAGAAAATAATGGACAAGTAATTTCCAGTACTCCTCCCCCTTAAGGAAGCTTGATTCTTTGATTCTTTAGTGTAAACCACATTATTTATTCTTCATTATTTGATTTATGGTAGGTGTTCTAATATTCTTTTCTTCATGTGTAATAGTTTCTAGTGTTGTTAGGATGGACACCATAATTAGTGTGGGGTAATTTTGGTTTCCAAAATTTACTAAGTACCCAGACAAAGGAAGACTGACACATCGGGACACACACGTGCAAGAGGCGTTATGATAGCACGTAGGAAGGTGCATGTGGGAAGGAACATGGTTGTGCATAGGACTATGCATACAAGAATATTGGGTGAGAACTTATCCATTTTCCAGAGGAAGGCTAAAAATAGAATTGGAGTTGTCACCAAGCAAGGGATAAATGAAGGCTACCTTGACAAGAAAGAAATGGCTAATTTTAGATAAATCACATGCAGACCAAGTATTAGAGCACATGCATAATGTCAGCTAATAATAGGATTAAAGAAGGGTATTACTAGAGAATCTATTATTAGTAAGTGTTTTGTAAAGCATGCAGGTAAGTACGCATGGTTATTTTTAGGAACACCTATTATTAGGAGGTGCATGAACGATGAAGGGAAATTCCCCACCCCTATAGATATTTGGCTTAGGATTGGTTATTATGATTGTCATTGTTTTAGTGTTATGTTGATTTGGTACGGATGCGCGCATGACTCTGTACTGAGTATTATGAGATTCTGGTTATGTTGGTTGGTTTTGATGATTAATGGATAACTATGGATGGATTATGATCATTAATGTATCTGAAGATGGGGATGTGTTTATGTAATTTATCTTTATTACGGTTTATCTGTAGTTTCTATTTCCTTATTACATGTGTTTACAAAGTGAATAATGTAATGGTTAAGGGTTCTTGATCATTTACTTTGTTGAATATCATTATGGTTATGCATTCTAACATCTTGAGAAGAAAATACAAAGGAGTTACCTAGTAGCTATGTATTTTTAGGGTGAGAATTCAAATCTCTCTGAATGAGGTGTCAGTGCACATAGTGCTCTAGTGAAAATATAAGACTACAACGATTAAGCCACTAATCAGTAAAGCGACTAATCTAATATCAATATATTTACTAATAGATTTCCTCACTACATAAGCATCGCATTTTACCTTGTTGATTAACTTAGACTAAAACTATTACCTTGATGATCTAAAAGATTTACCTATTCCAAATGAAGACCCTATTATTTCTTTATGATCGAAGATCATAATAGTGTCAAAAGAGTTAGTATAATTCAACCAATCATTATTACAACCACTTAAAACATTACAATTGTGTATGTATTGTAACCTTTAATTTTAACAAACAAAATGAGCTAGAATATTAATAATAGGTACAACAACCAAACTATACATCAGTGCACCAAAATCACCACATATAAAAAAATGATATGAAGAACAATAATAATCTACAGTAATTTACTATGATTAAAATAGTAAATGTATATGCCTTTGGGTCTTTATACCTATGTAATACAAACTTCAGTATAAGATAATCAAATCTCATAACAGGTCATAAACCAATAGCACATTGATGTTACACAATAATTACACACAAAAAAGTACGGTAATTCCTTACAATAAGAAAGAAAAGAATAATTTATAAATTTTAAGAACTTTACGAATGCTTTGTGACAAACATTGTTACATGGTTGGGCATGCAAACTGTGTGTATATCCTTTTTCAGGATGTACAAATGCATGTATAGCTGCATACTCAACTATGAAAAAAAAAATTATCCCCTTCCCTAATAAACTACCCTTTATTTAACACTTATACTTTTGACAAAACAAAATGAAATTATGGGATGTGATGATCATGAACCAGAGTTATAACAAAATAGATTGAGTGTCTAACCTCCAGAATATAACCAAATCTCATTAGGTGAAGTTGAATCTGTGTGATGTGGAATGGTTTAGAGGAAGGGTTGTGAAGAAAGGATTTTATGGTGACAAGGGTGAGATTTGTAGGATTAAGGAACAAAGTTGATCTACTGGATTGAGCTATGGCACGAAGTGGTTTGAATGACTGATTGTGATCGAAAAGGTTGAAGAATAGATTGAGCAAGCAAGATTTGGGTTTTTAAAACTTATGGCACACATTCACATGGTAGAATAGCTATATAAGATTTAAATAGTATGAACGATGACGCCAAGAAAGGGAAAAAAGAATAAAAAGGTAATTAAAGAGGCACGAGATGGTTATTTTCTAGAAATGAAGTATCCAAAAGAAGTAATTGTGGGAAAATGATGGGTATCACAGCTATGTAAGTGAAAAATAAGTGAGTATACCACCGTGCATAAGGCCAAATAAATACATAAAAATGATGTGTTGCAAGAAGTGAGATAGTGGACACCAAAGGGGAAGAAAATATTTGATGATAAGGTGTCTAAGACCTTAGAAGACTTGGGAGTGCTATAATTATATGAAATACCATTCTTTAGTAATCTCATGTGGTTGTACTAGTGGATGATGAGGTGATTCCATTCAGATTATTTCTACTTTGTAGGTAGAAGGTTTTTCTTAAATGTAATATTAATCAATAGAGTGACAAGGTTGTGAGATAATTGTAAAGAGATAGCACTTGATCTGTGCAACGAGGCAGTAGAAAAGGAGACAACCCAAAAAAATTAGGAATAAGAGTGGAAGTCATACCTTTAACATTTCAAATATTACTAACATGATAACCAGAGTGGAAACACACTTGGTGAGATGTAAACTAGGTGCTTGTGGAAGGTGGTCAGATGTCAATAAGAATTTTTTTCATATTACACACAAGATGGCATAGGGGAAAAAAATATCATATTTCCCTATTCATAGTAGAGAGAATCATAGATGAAGCAAGGACACAAACTGAGAAAGGAGATAAAATCACATGGGATTCTATTCTCTTGTTAATTGTGTTTTGGGAGATAGGGGTTCTGGATGGTCTGGTAGATAAAAATTGGGAGCATCCTATTGAGAAGAAAAATTCAATGCAATAGTTCGCCAAGTACACTTGTAATGGTGTAATTTTCAATCCATAAAAGGAACTCTTGTAAAAATGGTATAAGAGAATGCACGAAAATTTTGAAAATGAATAATGCATAGTGTTATCCAAATACCTCCCCTAGTGATTTGGATAACTTGTACACACATTTTGGCCCTAAGTTATCTATTGAAGAACTTTGTGGGATCAAAATAATTTGGCACATTCCTTTGGTCATAGTTCACATGTGCCCTTGTTTCCTTTCTCCTTCCACTTCCCTCTTCCTCTCACCTCCTGCACATTAACCTTCTTCCGACTCAGTTTCTTTCACCCCACATGCCTAAGTCCTTGAACCTTTACGCGCCATACCCATTACTTTGTAATAGTTGTGCCTTAACCATACGTTCTTTGCTCACCAATTTGATTCATCTCCCCATGTGCATCACGCGCACCCCCTACATGCCTTCCCCTATTTTCTCTTTGCACCCTTTTGTGCTAGATCATTTTGATTAAGTGTATAGCGCGTAACCAATAGGGAATCAAATCCTTGTAACAAATTAATGATTGACACGTGGTAGAAATGACAAACAATTTTATATTTGGCCACCATCTCAGCCAATCGGTGTGTGCCATGTGTCTTTTATATTCCGAAGACTATAACATCTTATAACATCCATATCATTAGCTACAGAGCTCAAATCAGCATGCGCCTGGACTTGTGAGAGGACTATTGACATCAGCTACAGTGGATCTGGTAGGTAAGAATTGGGAAAGCGTCTCTCTAAACATTGATGAGAAGATCTGATTACTCCAACCACCCAATTTGGTATGATCTTCCCTCTTTTGTCTTCAACATGTTAAACAAACATGGGGAAGCATATTTCATGGATTTCTGAGTGGATTTACAAACATTGAATGCTTCTTGTTGATGGTTTTGTTTCAAATTTGGGTTTTCCCTCCTTTTCTCTTCTTCCTCCATGGAATCATCTATAAATGTAAGAGAAAGGATCATTTGTTATGTTGGACCTCTGTATCCTTATGCATGTTGCTAAGGACTCCACATTTTTTGTATTTTGAGTTGTAGACCTCCATGTTTTTCTCTTGAATGTGGATATTGGTCTCTTTATCATTGTAACAGTTCTGTGCATTTTTAGAAGTAATAGAAGCATTTTTTGTGACTCTTCTCTATCCTACATGTCTGCATTCCTTCTTCTTTCCTTTTCTCTTACACCGTGAATTGTTGTGCTACTTTAGGTCCCCTACAATTCCATATCTAGTTGTGTTCCATAAGGACGATTCGGTGAATGCATGTTTTGCTATGCTACCTATGCCTAGCCTCCTCTCACACATTCCCTGTCATTATTGCTTAGAACAGATAGTGTTTATCCCTCTTTTCTGGTGCTATCACCTTTTAGGTCCCTTTGCATTCTTAGCTTAGTTTCCCCTTTCAGCACTAGGAGTAACAGTAGCAGTAGAGATAGATAGAGGAACCGGCCTTCTTTGGAGATATGTCCCATGCTCGTAAGGTCTCACAACTTGGGGATGGTTCCATTGTGGTCTCAAACACCTTGTCCCTTTTGAGATCTAAGACATGGGTGCATGTCTGATCAACCAATAGTTCCTAGCACACCTGGTGGGACTAGAATTGAAAGCTCAAATTTCATATCTTTAAGTTATGGTGTGTGGACTTAGTGTTTCAACCTTTGAAGAGGCTCCCTTCAAACACATTTGGTGACTCCAAATATTTTAAAATCTTTGTTTTGATAGTCCTGAGCACCTATCATGAGAAAAGTGCACATAAGATGAAGTGCAATAGCTAAAGATTATTTTGAATACCTCCAACTATCCTTGAGAAAAAAAATTTCCAGAAATCCCGCGCATGCATCTATATCTCTAGCACTCCATGCCCACTCAACTCCTCCTACAAACAAACAACCTATGTGCCCTATAATGGCACATCAACTACCTCATCTATTAAGAAGATTTACAAATTTTGATGGAGGGAGTCCCTTACTCCTAGACGTGCAACATGATATGCCAAATGGCGCACTCAAATGTATTCCTTACTTTACTAGTGAGAATCACGTCACCCCTCAGGAGCATAACCAAGATCTGGTAAATGTGTTTTCACTCTATATGATCACACATAATGATGTAGCAGTCAGGCTACTTGTAGCATCTTTCAAAGCTAAAGCACTTCAATGGTACTGAGGCTTGAGACTTGGATCTATCACCACTTGGGCTGAGTTGGGAATAGCTCTATGTAGTTATTTTGAAGACAAGTCAGATCACCTATCTTTGGTGGAGAAACTGATGACAACAAGGAGGGCTCCCAGTGAGCAGATGACTAATTTTAACATCAAATTTAAAAAGACTTGGGATAGAATTCCTCTTTTGGTAACACCTATAGCCCAACATGCTTTCATTTATTATCTGAAGGAACTTAACAACAAAATCTCAGTAATGATCTAATCTATGGGAGGCAGGAATTTACCAGCTACTTATAACATTACAGTAAGGGTAGAAAATAGTCTCATTTAGGTGGAAAAGTTGGATCCTAAACCACCTATACCCTTGTTCCCAGAGATGTCACAAGCACCCTAGCCTTCTGTGGCCCCTGTTCCTACTCCTAAGTATAGCATGAAATCGGTTGCCTCAACATCCTATTCTCCATCACAAGAAAAGGAGGATGAAGAATTGAAGCCCTTTATCAGAAATTTATCAAACAAGGTAATATCATTAGAAAAGTAACACACACAAGCATATAGAGGCATTTCCAATCAGGTGCATGGCCAAGGAAATCATCCTTGGCAGAATAAATATGTAAATCAAAGATACGTGCCCAACCAGCAAAATGATAGGTGGCAGCCTAATGGACATATGCCCTTGCATGTTGTCCCTACCACACCTTCTCTCCTAGCACCCAGTGTGATCCAAGCACTTATTCCAGTTTAGAATGACTTGGCATAAGAGTTAGAATGGCACTTCCCTTACAAAATGCCTCATAGTCAGTACCATTGTGCTAATGTTTTGCGTGCCCAAACCTTCATGATCTAGGATGCTTCATCCTGTGAGCCCTCAATAAGCCCCCATGAAGCAGATAATCCAAAAGGACCAGAAACTCCTCTGGAAACCAATTTGATTTTATTTGGTGCAAAATAATTCTGTGAAATCAACCAAGCTACAGAAGATACAAATAGACTGCACGCTCAAGTGGAAGACAAGAAAAGATATAAGAAATGAATATTAGAGTCAGGCACATAGGCCACAGTCCCAGTAATACAAGTAGATCTTCAGAAGAAAAAATAATAAGATAAGACCTCTTGCAACAAAAGCATTCAAATCCCTATGCAGAAGGTCCCATGTAAAGCTCCTTCTGAAGCAACATGCACCCATCCTTTGGTAGGCCAAGCCTCTGCTCTAGCTAAAATTTAGGCTTTTGCACCTGAATAGTCAAGAAGGGATGTTATTCCCCAAATTCACAAGGTGGGGGAGCTTTCATTTAGAATTATTTATCAGATGAAGAAGAAAAACATAAACTTCACAATGTGGGATTCCCTGAGAATTCCATCTCAGTGGGATCTGTTGCATGAAGCTTTGGCACAACTTACACGCACTGACATGGTTATGAAGAAGCCACGTGCTTCTATCAAAATATTCCAAGAAGAAGAGAAATAAGTAAGTAAAGTTGCTAAAACCCTTCCCTTCTATATGTCCTTGATTATAGGTAAACACCCAGTGCATAACTGCTTGATTGACTCAGGCACTAGTACTTCTATCATGCCTAAGAAGATAGCTGATGTCTTAGGTTAGAAATATATCCCTTTATCTAAATGAGTCCTACAACTTGATGGATCAATTGTAACCACCTTAGGAGTCATCAAGGATCTTGAGTTAACCCTCCATGCATGTTCAAACCTGACAATTACTCAAGATGTGTCAATTATTGACCTGGCTCCTTTGTTTGCCCTATATCTTTCAAGAGAATTCACTGCTAAAGTGGGTGGTTACTTGTCTTCTGATTGGTCTCATATGTTACTCAAGACAAGGTATGGTACCTAGTTTACCATATAAGCTAAGCCTATATTTTCTTATCATGTAGAGCCATATGTCCCATCCCCTCTCCAATCCAATTGTTTTATCCAAAAAGAATAGGTTTCAGTTCCTGAATGTCAGTCTCTTCCAACCTCTATTCTAGATCTATTACTTGATGAATGGGTGGAGAGGCATCACAAATTTGATCCCTATGCTAAAGAACTAGAATCCTATGAAACTGGGGTTGGTATTTATTGCATTCTAGAAGAAGACGCTACGCTTTCACACACGCTCATAGGAGTCAAAGTTCAAATTGGTCTATGGAAGTTATACTTTGATGGATCTAGAAGCAGAAATGGTGCAGGAGTAGGAGTGGTTCTCATTTCCCCTAAGGATGACAAATTATTCTTCACGTATAGGCTACAGTTTGCATGTTCTAAAAATGTGGCAGAATATGAAGCGTTGGTGCATGGCTTGCTTATTGCTGAAAAGAAGAAAATTAAAGCATTGTAGATCTTTGGGGACATAGAATTGATCATCCACCAGGTCACCAAAAAATTCCAAACAAATAATAAGCTTCTTAAAGCTTATAAACATAGAATTTGGGAGCTACTTGAGAGATTTGATGTACTTAATCTATAGGTAGTCCCATGTAGAATGAACAAAGAAGCTGACCAAATGGTTGCGCTCAGTTCACAATTTTCTCCTGCTAAGGAATTTTTCAAAGAAAACACTCAACACATTAATATGGTAATTAGACCATCCATTCAAGACAATAACACCAGCTGGAAAGTGTTCGACAGTGATGCGTAGATTGTCCAATTTATTGAGAATGAAGCTAAATTTTCATCAAATATACAAGCTGACTTGCATGACAACTATGGTGAGTAAATAATACAACTAAATAAAAATAGGTTTCCTAAAGGGATGGTCACCTTAGATAAAATGTTCAGCTCTGATGATGAATTCAAGGGTAAAGACAGATACATGCATGTCACACAAGAGGATTGCTCCTCTATTACTATCATGCACGGAAAGGAGTTGCTACTTAGCAGGACTTGTGCGTATGAAGAAAAACAGGCCTTCATCTCTCTCTGCCAAAAATACAGTGACATTTTCTCATGGGAGTATGAAGACCTCAAAGGTTTTGATCCAAGTGTTGGTCAACACTCCATTGACCTTGATCCTGGCATAAAGCCTATTAGATAGAAACAATGGTCAATCAATCCAAGGATAGAGCCCCTCATGAGAAAGGAACTATCAAAACTCATTGAGTAAAAAATTATCTTTCCTATCAAATACTCTACTTTGGTGGAAAATATTGTTCCACTATGCAAGAATAATGGTGAAATTAGACTGTGTTGATTCTAGAGATTTAAACAAGGCATCATTAAAGGATCACTATCATTTTCCTTCTATGGATCAGATTTTACAAATAGTGGCTGACTTGTAAAGGTTTTCCGTACTGGATGGATATTCAAGATTTAATCAGATCATGGTTAAGGAAGAGGATTAGTTCAATTTACAACCAAATGGGGAACCTATTCATATAAAAAAGCATTTTGGTTTATCAAATGTAAGCATAATGTTTCAGAGAGAAATGAACATCACCTTTAAGGCCTATATCAATGAGTTTATCTTGGTTTACCTTGATGATATAACTATCTTCTCAAAGCAAAGCGCGGATCACATGCTCCACCTAGAAAAGGTCTTTGAGAGATGCAGAGAATTCAGGGTATCTCTTAATCCGAAGAAGTGTAATTTTTTGATGGCTTAAGGTAGGCTCTTGGGCCATGTAGTTTCAAAGTATGGCATCACAATTGATCATGAGCATGTTTCAGCCATCCTATCCCTTTCCCTACCAATGCAAAAAAAGGCCTTACAGTCCTTCCTTGGCAAGAGTAACTTTTTTAGGTGTTTTATCCTTAACTTTGCAGGACTGGTCTGGCCCATCACCCTTATGCTCAAGAAGGACATAGCCTTCAGATGGACATCAAAAGGAAGAGAAAGCTTCAACAAGATCAAGAAAGAGATTTCATGTGCACCAAAAATCGTCAATCCAGATTACTCAAAGGATTTCATCCTTTATGCTCATGGTGCTAGTGCAAGCATTGCAGTTGTCCTAACATAGGACAATAACTAAGGGCTTGAACAACCAGTGGCCTTCTTCAGCCATACGATGAAGGATTATGAATTGAAATAAATCCATATGGAGAAGCAGGTCTTCGCCATCAGGTGTGCGCTCAAGAAATTCAAAAGTATGCTCACCACGAATCATATCAAGGTGTTAGTCTCTCACTCATCTATTAGAGACTTCATCATGGGAGCAGAAATCAATGAGAAGAGAGTGCAATGGATAATAAAAATCATGGAATATGATGTGACTATTAAGGCCATGAAGCTGGTAAGAGGCAGTGCACTCTGCAAGCAGATTGATGAGGATGCATAGAATGAACTTGAGACTTCGCTATTTCTAGATGAAGACCTCCTGCGCATAGAACATGAACAGAATATAGATCCCAGCACACATGACTGGATGAAGGACATGATCAAATTCCTTTTTGAGAGTGTGTACCCTCCCGGTTTGAATAAATCAAAGAAAAGGCATCTGACGTTGTAATATTTTCCTTAAGTTTTGATTGACAGAGTTATCTTCAAAACAAATCTAGATGGCGTGCTATTAAGATGTATCAACGACCCATAGAATGAAAAAGTGTTACAGAATTCCATGATGGATTCTCTGGTGAACACTTCTTTACCAAGACTACAACAATGAAGATCATAATGACAGTAATATTTTGGCCTACCCTTTTTGTAGATGCACATAGATGGGTCAAAAAATTCAAGGAATGTGCTTTCTTTGAAGGAAAGAAAAGATTGGAAATGCTTCCCCTTCAACCAATTCAATCAGATCAACCTTTTGCATAATGAGGTCTTGACTTCATAGGCATTATCAATCCACCTTCTAGCACTAGACATAAATGGGTGCTAATAGCTACAGATTACTTCACTAGATGGACAAAAGCTTTTACACTAAAGGAATAAACCGAGGCAGTCATCCTTGACTTTCTCGAGGGTTTAGTCACAAGGTTTTTTATTCCTCAAACCATTATCTCTGATAATACAAAGGCCTTCCTTGGTACTAAAATTTTTGATTGGGCTCTTAGTCTTGGGGACTTACTTGAAGACTTCTTCAACTACTAACCTCAAGGTAATGTCTATGAAGATCCTACTAACAAGAACCTTATCAAAATCATGAAGTGGACTAGTTGCCTACAAAGGTCTTGTGCGCACTCTGGGAAGATAGAATCATGGTGAAGAAGGTGATATGTACTTCACCTTGTAAGATTGTTTATGAAAAATAAGTTAGGATTCCTTTATCACTTGAGTTTCCTTCACTAGAGTTATCCCAACAACTATAGTTTAAGAGCATAGATCAAAGAGAAATTTGAATGAAAGAGTTTTTTGAACTTGAAGAACACAAGAAAGTTTCCATGATCAAGTTAGAACAACAACAGTAATCAACTAAGTAGTTATTTGATAAAAAGGCTAGAGCTTAAGCTTTCAAAGTGGGTGATATGGTATCTAAAATGGGATGCTAAAAGAGTCTAAACCATGGAACCATTCAAAGTTTTACGTACTTTGAAGTGAACCATATACATCATCACTTCTTGTAAGGAGGCTAGCTCTTTTGAGTTGTCTCATCTTGAATGGAGAGTGCACTATCATATCCCAATCTATGGGATTTTTCTCAAATATTTCCATTAGGTTCTTCTGCATCATGTTGTACATATTAAAGTAGTTTCAATTCATCCAAGTGTGCATTTTTGCATAGTTGTTTTTCTAATAGTATAGCTTTATAGTTCTCTCACATGCTCTTGTGTTGCTTCCTTGGTTGGCAGTTTAGTTTTTTACTTTGAGGTAGTATCCCATAGTTTTCCATTCTCATAAATTTCAAGTTAGAGAATTTTTATATGAGAGTAATAATTCTATTCACAGTTAGAAAATGATTTCAAGTGACTTACAGGGGTGATTTATTCAAGCTACAAATCAGAATTTCATGATTTTCAAGAAGACTTCATGCCTAATGGATGCTTCTAAGGACTACTGATCTCTTTCATCTAACAAGAATATGGCCTCGAAATGGTGAACCTTGATCAGTTAGTGTAAATAGCTCCCCTATTGATTTTGATAAGTGGTATACACATTTTGGCCCTAAGTTAGTCTAGTGAATGAATTTGATGCGCTCTGTAAGTCGATTTTGCACAGGTTCCTTTGGTAGTGAATTTACCTGCGCCCTGGTTTCACTTGTCCCTGTCACTTCCCTCTGGTACTCACCTTGAGTGTAGGAGTCTACTGTAGGTATGTAAATGGTTCTTTCACCCCGCGTGCCTAATGTCCTTAGAGGTTTTTACAAGTCACACCCATTACTTATGTAATAGTTAGCATGGTAACCAGAGATGTCTACATGCTCACTGGTTTGAAGTCATTTTCTAAAATTCTCTATTGAAATTGGACCCCCTCCATGCCTTAGACTATGTTCTCTATGCAGCCTGCTGATGCTATGAGAATTTTTGTACAGGTCATGAAAATATCATGTGAGCATGTAAGCAATCCTAGGGATGGTGTATAGGGAATGCATGAGCAAAAAAAGGTTTAGTTTAGCTCCTGGTAGAAATAAAATTCAAAAGTTGTACCAAAGTTAGCCACCATCTGAGGACTAGTAGTGTAGGCTGCAGGTAAGTGAGATATGCTTTGAATAGTACTTTGACAATATTTATGAAAAAAAAACTCATCATTTATTTACAGAGCTCATATTAGCATGCACCTAGACTTGTCAGAGGGTTATTGACATCAGGGATAGTGCCCGAATTTAAAATTTCAAATTCTGGCAGATCTGGTAGGTAAGAATTGGGAAAATGTCTCTCTAAACATTGCTGAGCATATTTGATTTCTCCAACCACCCAATTTGGTATGATCTACCCTCTTTTGTCTTCAACAAATCAAACTGACATGGGGAAGCATATTTCATGGATTTCCAAGTGGATTTACAGACATCGAATGCTTCTTGTTGATGGTTGTGTTTCAAATTCAGGTTTTCCCTCCTTTTTCCTTCTTCCTTTATGGAATCATCTATAAATGTAAGAGCAAGGCTCATTTGTTATGTTGGATACTATAGATCCTTACACATGTTGCTAAGGACTCCATGTTTGTCTCTTGCATGTGGATATCGGCCTCCTTATCATTGTAATAGTTCTGTGAATTTTTGGAAGTAATAGAAGCATCATTTTGTGACTATTCTTTATCCTAGCATTTTTACATTCCTTATTCTTTCCTTTTCTCTTGCATTGTGTATTGTTTTACTACTTCAAGTCCCCTGTAATTCAATATTTGGTTGTGTTCCATAACGACAATTTGGTGAATGCATGTTTTTTTGTGCTACTCATGCCTTACCTCCTCTCACACATTCCCTGACATTCTTGCTCAGAATGGATAGTGTTCATCTCTCTTTCCTAGTGCTATCAAATTTTTGTGTAGTTTACTTCATGTTATCCTTCTTTCCCTGGTCCCTTAGTATTCTTAGCTTATTTTCCCCTTTCAGCATTAGGCATAGTAGTAGCAGTATAGATAGATAGAGGAACTGGCCTTCTCTAGATATCCATCCTGAGCTGACAAGGTCCCACAACTTAGGGATAGTTCCATTATGGTCTCAGAAACCTTGGACCTTTCAAGATCCGAGATGTGGGTACACGTATGAGAAACCAACACATACCAAGGGAGCTACCCATGGATCTGAAGGAGTAATAAAATTTTGAGTTCAAAGAGAAGAAGGAAGCAATAAAATCTAAGCAAGATAGAATAGAAGAACAAATTGGTGAGGTGTAGACTCTAGTGATGTGTAAGGTAATTGGGTTAGACGGAATCACCATAGAATGCAATTTCATGATAAAATAGCTGCAGGAGAAGTTAGATGAAATGAATCTTGAAAAGATTCCAAACATTGTTGAGACAACTCCAAACAAGGTATCTAATGAGCTTGAAGAGTGGAAACAACTAGAGAAGGGGTGAAGCTGAGAGTTCTCAGAAATTCTTCCATTTCTCTAGCTTAAGTTTTGATGCACATGGGGTAATATTCTTTATTATTTGATTTTATTGGAGTATTTATCACATTATTCTATATATTATTTCATTTTTGGTATTGTTGAGAATGTATAATATCTAGTGTGGGGTAATGTTGGACTGAGAAAAGTGGCTAAGTATGAGCCATGTGGAGAAATAAAAGGGATAAATATTACAAGTATAACATAGCATGCTAGGGTACGCACAAAGTAAATACAAAGAGTAAACATGAATGGTTACAGATATGAAAGGTCAAAATAACAGATAGTCAGAAAGCAGAGAATGAATAAAAATAAGAAAAACAGAGGTTGGTGTGTTAAACAAGGAAGAACTATAAATGGATAAAGGACCACTCGAGAATAAAAAACATGTAGGATAAATAAGTATTGTGCATGGACATATCTACATATAGGATGCATTCATGAATAAAAGAAATATATTTATAGCACAGGGATCAAGCCTCTAAAGGATAGTCACAGATTGGACGCCAAAATGCAAGTTACAATAACATGCAGTCTATGTTTAGGATTATCTATTGTTATAATTAAAGCATGTAACAGTGAAGGAAGGGTTCCTACCACTATATGTGTATTTGTCACATCCATTGTATGGAGGAAATTTGTATGTGGTGCACATAATGTAAATATGTGCATTGATGTTGAGTAAAAATTAGGAATGTTCTATTAGAACTACTCATGTGTTTGTAATGGATTACTTAGTGTGGATTTCCAAGGTTAGTAGTGATGCACATGGTATAATTGGAGTCTAAATTTTGTTGCTAATTTTTTACACTAATGAATGAATGATAAGAATCCTTATTATATTTTGTCTCATTACTGTCTTATATTTGTATATAGCTTCAAAACACTTATTTCACTAAATTGGGACTTATTCCATTCCTAGCAGCTAAAAAGTATACTCCATATGGGAAGCCAATATTACTATTCTCGAATTCCAAAATGTCAAATATTGGAATTATCTACACTCCAAAATTGGACATATTAGATTCTAAAATCACACGTATTGGATTCCAATATCACATACATTGGATTCCAATATCGCATATATTGGAATCCAAAATCACATATATTAGAATCCAAAATCAACTATATTGGAATTAGATGTACTCCAAAGTCCCATATATTTGAATCAAGAAAATCAAATATTAGAATCCATTATACGGTCTAGTATCCGTTGACCATTATTTATGTGATGTTATGTACATAAAATGTTTCTGTTTTATAAAAGCAAGCGGCCCCATGCCATTATTTAATCTATGTTATGTACAAAATATGTTTCTGTTTTAAAAGGGTTGACGGCTACTGGCCATTATTTATGCTATGTTATATACAAAAAATGGTTATGTTTTAAATGAACTAGCGGCTGCTAAGCATTATTTATGCTTTATCTTAGTGGAGCTCCAAAAAATAAGTTCCCTCAAATTTGGTTTTCGATCAAATATCATCCCGAACATCTTACCTTGTCCTTCAATGGTTGCAACAAAGGCCACAATGTGGTGTTAAATTTGACTCTCGTTTAGACATTTTTTAATCTTTTTTTATCCATAAAATAGTTGCAAATATTTGAAATAACCATCACATATGACTTGCACATTTTAGATATGACCATCAATTTTTATAGATTATATATATATATATATATATATTAAAAATATTTTTAAAAAATTAAGTATATATAGTATAATTTTATATTTATTTTATGAATAGTGTAAAAAACGATATTTTAAAAAATTTCAAGGGAAAGTTTTTCCAATAATTCACTACATAAGTTATTCAATCATATTTTCATCTTATAATTAGTGAAAATATAATTCCTCCCAACTTATATTTCTACAATCTCAATATAATAGAATTGAGTTATGCAGTACATTTTATAATAACATATGAATGTATATATTATTGGCAATGTTAAGTAGTAAAATCATAACAACATTCTGAAAAGATAAAAATTTATTTAGATTTTTCTTGCTCTAAGTATTTGATGCCCTCTACCACATTCAATTCTTGAGACACTATTTGTGATATTTTTTGTACAAATCGGCCATTAATCATTTATCTTTTGTACAATCTTTGCATCTAATTTTCATACCCATCATAAAATTTTGAGGGTTTCCTGTTGCACCTAATGTAATACACAAAGTGTTTCTTGAAATTTATGAAAAATCATTTCTCCTCCAAACATTTTCTAGGTCTCTTATTTTTATTCCCTTGACTATATTGCAATGTTCCTTTCCCTAAGTGAGTCTTGGATTCAAAACGAATGATATTTTTTTATTAAAGCATGTTAATATATTTTTAATGTTAGTAGAAATTAGAGTGTCAGAATAGAATCCCAGTTCACATTATGGTGATAGTAATTTTATAAATTCTAATAGGCCACCTCGAAGGTTGACAGCTTACATACCGAACCTGAATGCCATCTTCCTATTGTATGTTTTTTTTATCCCATATAACAGGTCCTCCATATCCAAAATGAGTAAATAAATCTTATCGCTACCTATGGGGAAGTAAAAATAAAATTTCATCGACCACATCAATTCCAACCAATTAAAATACAAAACATTTTCGCTTATAGCTAACAGTTACCGATTGAGATTACAACTTCATTTACACCTCCTGTAAATTCTACTAGATCCATTGATGCAAGAGCTATTTCAAATAATCAATCATCAATTCATAATCTATTTCTTCATATTGAAAATATGAGCATAATGTATTTGAAATAAACATTAATCAATTCATAATCTATTTCATATTGTGGAAAACTTAAATGGATAAACATAGTGGTTTCTGTGGTGAAGTGGTAAGTACAATATCAAATATTCTCTATATTATAATTCAAATTTAGTGGTCATTAAGCTACGCTTATATTCATCGAACCACCCTTTGGAAGTGAACAATCCTCGGCTATTGATGATGATTTGTGACTGCTAGGCTATGTCATCATTTTCCTTACTACACTTAGTTGGAAAACCTTTAATGAGGCTAGCTAAGTGTTGATTTACATAAAAACAAGAGGGATCAAGCCGTATGTAGTTATGTTTATGATAATGTTGAAGCCAAAACAATGTTAATTCAATGTAAGTACTCAATATGTAGTAGTGAATCAATGAAACATTGTAGACAATATGTAGTTGTAAATTAACGAGATATTGATGATTGTAAGGTTTTTTAGTCAAACTATTTCTGTATTGAACGTGGATGCATAGAGTCCACTAAGCTCTATATATTTCATTTTAAATTGTTATCATATCTTACAAATGGATTTCCATAAATGTTTTCTTCGACCCTAAGCCAAGAATATAAACTAATCTCCGTTAGTTATCGTTTCTTATAAATTTTTGGGCCTTATAAATATTTTTTTGTAAAATACACATGGATATCATATTGTTTCCTATAAATTTGTGGGTCTTACTGATTGTCTACACAATCATTTATTATCTTATAAATATTTGGTGCTTATTAGTGGTTTGGTTCGTAAATTCACACAATTAACATACCTAGATCTGATGGCATATTCATGGATGATGTTCTTGCATCCTCCACATCTATCATCTAAACTGTTAAAAGCATAAGTTTGTTAAAAAAATTGAAAACCATGGTAATTGAAGATAGATCTCATAAAACATATTTATAAAATGATTGAAAGTAAATCACCACATTTATTTGGTTCTGTACTATCACAGTGAAATGGATGTATATCATCATTTATAGCTTTTTGGTTTTCTACGTAAATAATAATTGTATAAGTATCATTTTTAGGCTAAAATCTATTAAACAAAATCACTTGTTGAAGTTGTTTTCAGATACAAACCTTTCTTCATATGAGAATAGTAATGTTTTAGAAACATTGTTTGACTATGTGTCTCAAGAATAAAAAATAGAAGATAGTTTGAAATCCAACAATGCATGGATTGTGACACTACCACCATAAATCAGTAGTACTAGAGAATTTTTGAAAAAACATCAAGTGAACATCTCAACCCAGAACTCAGACGATCTTTCATAAATAAAAGGCTGGATGTTTCCTTGTAGGAAAATTTCACTTGAATTTACCAATTTTTGTAGAAGTTTCTCCATCCAATCCACAGTGACCTCTTCTCTATAGTCATCATTATTGTTGCAGTTGCGCACACAAGATATTGTGTACATAGGATTAAAAAAACTGTGAATATCCTGTTGTTATCGTAGAGTTTGTATCATCCATCAAGAATTAATACTCCAGTGTCTTTAACCTTTTCCATGTATATTTCTACTATGTCGCTTAACATTTATGAATAACCAATTGGTATTAGAATAATAATGATACAATCCAACACACTAGTTCCGATAAATTTTAGAAGCTCCATTATGACATTGGAAGAAATATCGCTGGCCAAATTGCAAAAATCAGTGTTCACACATTCAATATTGAAAGGATTAGTTGAAGGAATAATTGATAAATTTCATAGAAGCTGGAATGCATACGCACATTTACAAGAAAATTGTCTGTGAATTTCACCCTTACTGGTATATTTCCTTTCAGTGACATCACATAGTTGTCTAATATTGTCTGAGCCATGACAAGAAGTACTTCTTCCACCTCATGACCTTTTTTTCCATTTTTCCATTTTTTCTACAATATGGGAATCATATTTTATGTTTCCATTGCTCTCTTCACCCAATAGTATAGACAACTAGTGGTTGTGTGATTCATGCAATTTAATTTTTTTTATTACATTGGATTCACTGTAGGATGTCAATACATTATTATTAGGATGCTTATTTCTCAAATGATGTAGAATGTTTTATCTCATTTTGTTGTCTCCTTTTATTCTTTGGTAGTAAGAATAAAATGTCTCTATTATTACACTAGCCTTAAAAGACCATGGTTATTACGTATTCCTTTTCAACCCATGCAATTTTGATTTAGATGGGTCTATTTCAAATTTAGTCAAATATGTTCGCCTCAACATAGTTAGCAACTTGACATGTTTTAGAGGTGAAAGAAAACATTTTCCATGAAAAAAATGAAAAACAAAAGATGTTTTCTTGTTTCTATAAAATTTTCAGAATACTATAAATATACCATTTTGAATTAATTCTACATTTGAACAACTAGTTTTGTCAGAATATGTTAGAATCCCCAAATTCTAACTGTATTTTGAATAGGAATATGGTCCGTTGTTTATGGAGACATTCATTTCCTATTTCCTGAAACAAGAAACATCTAAATCCATATCCAGAATAAGACACTTATTTTTTTCAAACTCAAAGTGTTCCACCTAGAAACGCACTGTCCCCATATCAATAACTTCTTATGATAGAACAATACAAACTTCCTCATGATTATCCTCTATAAAAAAACAACCACATGTTGACATGGTATTTTTCAAGGGAATTAAGCTCCACAAGCCATTCCTCATCTATTTTCTTCCAACAAATACTGCTTGTGATGAATGGAATTGTTTTGAATGGAGCACGAACAATGGAAGACATTTTACCTATATTTAGAGTAAAATACATTGATAATTAGGTCATTTTCTAAATTTAAAGTGTTTTTACCACATTTCCTATTAAGGAATGTAAATAGTACCCTAGTGGACACCAACTTCTATAGCTCTTTACTATGTATCCTAACATAGTAATTAATTTAATGGTTAGCAACCGATAAGATTCGATAGGACATCTTATGTATAATCCAATTGGCTACAATAATTCATATTTTTTGGATCAAATCAATAATAAAATACTTTTTCTAAAAGTTTGAAATCAAATTATGATGCATTGAAAGATAAAAAACCCTTTTCACCTTTTAAAAGTATTACATATTAGCCAGACAAGCCATAACATTATATAGATGGCATGATAGGAAAGTTAAAAACACACACTTTACTGGAAGAAAGACTTCTAGTCAACATATAAAAGAACAACCTAATTTTTTTTTAAATCCATTTATACCTTTTTTAATGATAAAAAGTAGAGGACATTAAGATGTAATATTTAGTATTTTGAAGAGAGTTTGTGACAGCTTGGTATTTTTTGTTTTACAAGACTATATGATTTATGTGTATATCATTCATACTGTAGTAATTAGGATTAGATGCCTATAACAAGACTAATGAATATGTTTAAAGGATAATAGTTAGAAGATCTTATGTTTGGTATTTTGAGGAGATTATTTGAGCAACAAATCACATTAACGGACTTAGTGATAACTCATTATTTTTTGTTATATAAGACAATGTGAAATATATTAATATTGGACATAATTTTGTCATTATGTATAAATGTCTATAACTACTATAAGTATGATATTTTAAGCGTAACACTAGGCGGTAATGTAGACACTAAAATTAGGTCACACCCCCCTTTGGTCCCTCGACAAATAAGTACCCTTCATCACATTCACTTAGCCATGGCCCCCTTCACCTCACTAGTATTAATTTAATTAAATTAACTCATTATCCTCACCATATTTATTATTTAAATATCTTAATTTAGATAATATCTACAAAAACACTTCACTTAGACACCTCACCAAGTTAACTCAACATAAGACCTATTCTTAGAAAGTTACAATAACTAACTAAGACTCACCCAACCCTAAAAATCAATGCCTACACTCCCTCTAACCACATTCCCGCATGCTCACAGCAAGCTCCCAATTGAATCCGTGGGATAACGACACAAGATTCAAGAAAATAAGGAGGATCCCCCCTAATTTTGGTAAACCTAGAAAATCCCACCTTGACCGATGTTGGTTACCCCTAACCGTCGCCATCACCGGTTAAGCCAGACCGCCGTCGATTACCCCTTTCAACCCAAAATAACCTTATTTCTCAAGGTTGGAATTTGGAACCTAGAGGTTGGAAGCAAGAAAGTTGATGAGCAAGAATGACATCTTAGAGAGATAACGCATCTTCAGAGAGCCAATTCCAGCAAGAACTGACATCCAAGCAAGGAGATTGAGCATCTTCTCCTACACAGCCATCCCAGTCACCTTCTAAACTATCCAAGTAAAAGAGGAGTGTGCATGCAGCCCATGCAAAATATTTTCTTTAGTTGGTGATCACTTACGGACTTCAATCCCATCATCAGCACCTCCATCTATCACACACAAGCCTTCAGGAATGAAATCCAAGTACCATATCATACTTTCCTGCTTATTTCATTTCATTGTTGTTTTATCACCCATTGTTTATCTTTCTCCTTATTGACCATCTCCAACATTTTGTACCTCCATAGACCCATCAAAAACTTTTAAAAACCTATTCCAGTAACATAAATACCTCCTCACAACCAACCAAACCCTTTGTGCAATCACAAAGGAGACCAAATCTCTTTTCTGTGACATTTCCAAATCTCACAGTAACCGGTGCCGGTTATACCTAACCACGGTCAATCACCCCTGACCGACGTCGGTCTTTATTTTTTCCCACACAGCCTTAAACAGAGGCCTATCCACATAATTTTCCTCACCCTCACTCACTTGTGACCTACTTGAGACCTTTATCAAACCTATAGAGCCCATAACCAACCATTTGACCCGTGGATTCTATTATAGCTTAGCCTATTAGATTAGATCTATTTCTTATTGTGTTTTAAGTGAGATACCTAAATCATTTTAAACTAGGAATATGATTTACCTTGTTTCAACATTAATTTGTTTAAAACAATGGACTAACAGCCATCTAGGAAGTACCATACTTCCCAGATCTAGTTCACGCTAGGCAGTTCGCTGCCCATATTGTTTAATTCTTTCTAGTGGTCTTGTTTTCATTTTAGGTAGTTCCTCCTAGCCAAAAGGAAGCTCTCACGGTCAGATGTGGATTTAAAAGTGATACGCGTGCAATAACCCATCAACCAACATTTGAACAGGTATTCCTCTTACACCTGTTACCCTATCTCTTTCATCAACAATTCAAGGAAAAAATCTAAGAAAAAGGTGTAACATTTTGGCACGCTCGTTTAAACACGGATGTTATTTGATTGCTCATGATGATGCCTTACCATTGAGAACTTTTCCCATGTCCCTCACTAGATCTGCATTAGACTGGTATAGTGGGTTACCCAAACACTCCATATTTTCATTCAATCAGGTAGCCCAAGCTTTCTTGGATCATTTTTCTATCAACATCACCAATAAAGCTAACATGACTGATCTATATTCCACATGTCAGTACGAGGATGAATCTATCAAAAATTTTGTCACTTGCTGGAGAATCCTGATCAATCAACTTACCATTCAATTACCACAAACTAAACTCATTGAGATCTATACTTGAGCTTGCGCTAGACATATCTCCCTGACTTTATAGGTCCAAACTTTCAGAACATTTAATGAGGCATTCACTATGGCATGATAGTTAGAGATTTGGGCCATTTAAGAGAAGAAAATCCAATTACAAAATAGGAATTCGGCATTCAATTCAAATGAAACATCTTCATCTTCTAAACAACCAACCAATTATTAAAAGGCTAAAGGTACCACTAACGCAGTGGTACTCAAGGCCAGCCCATCTCACCCATCTAATAAAGCTACACCCTCATCTAATTTATCACTCGTACAGGCTTTTCAATTCAGACAAGAGCAAAAAAATAATACCCCAATTGGGGAACCTTACTCTTCTGTTTTAGAAAAGCTTATCAAAGCTGGTGCCATCACCCTTCCACCCATAAAACCACATACTGGTTTTGACCCTGCTCACCCCATGCCCGCGTGGTATAAGGAACAAGATTTCTGTAATTATCACTGAGTAAAGGGTCATAGTGATGAAAAATACATCACTTTTAAGAATACTATCTAGGAAATGCTCAAGAAATATGAGTTGACTGTGGATAATCCCAATGCCGCCCCTAACCAAAATCTACAAATCTTTAAAAAACCATTTCCCAATCTTGCCCCTTCATCCAATCAAACCGGTGAGACATCCACTCATGATACCCTTATCCGTGAGGTTCATGCAATCTTTAACGTGGTACTTGTCACCTCTCAATTACCTCACATCCCTTCCATAGAGGAAATCCTAGCCCGAAATCCTCCTTCCACATTAGAACCAACTGTCACCCTTCCTTCACCAACAGAAGAACACCCTTCATCTCCTACATCACCTACGGAGGAGTCTTCTGCTAACATTGAGACCATCTCACCTCTAGCTTCTCCACTTAGTGAACCTTTACCTACCATACCTCCTCCACCCGTACAGGAGCACCCATTACCTCCTCCACCTATGGAGGAGAACCCATTACCACCTCCACCCACAGTGGAGCACCTATCCATTCCTTCACTCATAGAGGAACTGCCATTATCTCTTCCACCCGTCATAGACCCGGTGGGGATACCTTTTCCTCTTGGCAAACATTTTCCATCCACTACCCAACATCCAACAGACCTACTTTCAGCTCTCTTACCGACAGAAGCTGAAGTTGACCGATTCCCTATCTCCAAGATGCATTTTAGGGGAATTCCCATTAGGTCCTCACCAACTCCACCCACAAATGTGCCATTCTCATGTTTGGCTGATCACTTAGATTATGTGGATAGGGATTTGTTATGGGGGCACCTCTTACTCCCTATCTCAACACAAATGCAGAGATCCCTTGATGACACCTCCACTATCTACCCAAGCACATTTCCACCTGTTAAACCACATACAACCACTGTTGTTGCAACCCCTTCCACGATACCCATTAGCACTCACACCATACCCTTACCCATAACCCGACCTATGCCTAAACCCAAACCCATACCCACAATATTTACCTCCACTAAACCTATTACCACTTTAGGGGTTACCTCGACCACCAACCTTACTCAACCACCTATTAAACTCGATTTAGCTACATCCTCTAAAACCACACCTACTCTGACACCCAAACTAAAGAAACAAACTCATCAACCTCATAACCTTACCACACCAATCACACCCACACTTTTCCCGTCTATCTTAAGACCTCAACTGCCTAACATGGTTAAGCACCCCTCACCCATTCATAACCCAATAGCACAATCACCCCTTCCTCCCTCAAAACTATCTAACCTACCTAGTCACATAACAAGACTCATACCAGCACATGCAGCCTCTTTACCATGAATACCTCTGATACCTTCAACCATTGGTTCACTACCTACTAGACTTCAGGCATTTTGCCTCACACCCCAAGCATGACCCACATCATCTACCTTCATAGCACCCCCATTATCTGATCTGAAAATCAAATTTAACTAGCAATTGTGCACACACATTTCTTTACTTTGTATTGATTTTCGATGTAAAAATTGAGCATAATATCCTTTTGTTTTTTTAATAAAAGAATTAAAATTGCAAATACTATGCAAATATTTAAAGAAATGAAGAGAATTCACTAGAAATTTGACACAAGAATTGATAACGGAGTTCGGTGCTTGAGGCCTACGTCTCTGGGTCCGGTTGAATGGGACCGATCTATTAAAATCTTAAAAAAAATATTTACAAAGAATTCTACAAGAATCTAACCTTATCATAGTCTTTCTCTATCAAAAATAATAGGGGTTTCTTTTTACATCTCCTCAAAATTCCACTCCTAGCTCAAGTTATGAGCATTTCAATATTTTAGCACAGACCCGAATGCTATTCAAATAAAATAACACTCCTTTTATATTGTTTATAAGCCTCCTAGCATACCGGCTCAGTGCTTATCCTTTTACACAGCCCACCCAAGTTCCATTCTCCTCTAGCACATTTGTCTTATCACCAAGGGCACAAAATCCCACATTTGGCGCATGAGGAGTAGGAGGCAGTTTTAAATGGTTGGTTGGTGCAATGTTTAAGTGGCTTAAGAGCCACCTTAGCTGTGGGAAGTGGTGCATTTGTTTCTTGTATAAGGATGGCGCATGGATATTTTTAGGCACCTTGAATAATGCCAAATATAATGTGTGGAATAGGTATTAGGGATTTGGATGCAATGCGTGGAATATGGAATTAAATAAAAATGCGTGGAATATAGTAATTGCATACTTTAAAAAGGCATATCAAATAGTCCCACATGCATAGCACAAATGCAATTACAGGCATATATATACACAAGTTGGTATAGTGATTAAATGAGAAGGAGGCCAAGACACCCCTCCATAATTGAGTATGTCGAACCTGGCTAAGGGCCCCCAGCCAGTAAATAGCAGGGTCCATTTGTCTGTGAATGAGTGTCCAAGACCGGCGTTCCCAAAAACCACTTTTAGTTCATCACACAAATTGTCCACATGTCACAATATAATTGAAACACTTGATGAGCGTGCACACGTCCAACCTGCACAAAACTCCAAATTTTGCCAGTTGCCCAAAAATTTCAGCGGGCTATAAATTTTGCAAACGAGCTCTGTTTCCTGCAAACAAGATATCGACGAAATCGTATAATTTTTCTCCACACTTTAAAAATGACTAAAACTTATTATGAGAAGATATTAGATTGGTGTTTCTCTATGAGGATCCTATGGATCATTATCCCCATGGGTAACTCACTCTCTTCCTCCATCTACTTTTCCTTATAGACCTCGTATACCCACATCACCTTTACCCAACAAGGTGTAACCCAAAAACAAAACCCCACTACCCCACAACAAGGTAGTCAAAACAAAAATACACCTTCCTACCTACCCATCTACTATACCCATACCTAAACGAACCTGACCAATACCTTAAACCACACCAGCACCTAAACCCATAGCTCGACCTATTCCTACCCTTCCAAAAATAATTCCTAGACAACCAACCACACCTACGCCCAAACCCACATTCACTTCCCATTGTGATCCACTAGCAGGGTCCTATGTGAAAATTTTAACCAACTCCTCGAGACTTCTGTTATCACATTACCACCACTATAACCTTACGACCCCCTCAAACCCAAGCCAAAGGGGTTTGATGATACCAAAATTTGTGCATACCATCATGTGCCAGGGCATGATGTGGAGAACTGCAAGCCTTTGAAAACCATTATTATCCAATTATGTCCACTTGAAACTAAATTTTATGATGATGACGTTCTTGATGAGGATCTTTCTTAATCAAAAACCACAACATCCACCCTCATATCTCCCAAAACCACACCCAAAATTTGAAATTAAAATGGTTTGCATAACATAACTTGCCACACCACCACCCAAATGTCACTATGCCCAATTGACCTCACAGGGATTTTCTCCTCCCGTAGGTTTTTTCCCTTCATGTCATTATACCACTTACCCTACACCCTCTCCATTTGACAAATTCCCGTCAAATTAACATGGTACACATCCCTACACGTACACAGAAGGGTAAAGAAAAGGTAGTTGACCTATTAACCAATCCTATACCCAACATACCATCTGCACCCATACCTAAGATAACTATCCACGGCCCCAAATACCCCATTTCTAATGGTGTCACACATCACACTATGCTCAAACAATTACATCAATCACCCCTCAAAATGTCATTATATGACCTCATCCAAACCTTAGAATCCCATCTGCAAGCCCTCATGGAGGTTCTTCTTCTCAATCTATCAAGGTTTTACCAAATGACCCTACACCCGTAGCATCCATTATCACACCCCATCATGTATCCTCTCTCACCAAATTACCACCTTCATCCCCACCTCACTTTATTCACCAAGTGGCCTCCCTTAGCTTCTCAGAGACAGAGATCTCACCATACCAAAATGATGACCTGGACCCAACCCTCTTCATCTCTATACACATTGATGACATACAGGTACATCATGTGATGATTGATGGAGGTGCTAGCATTAACATCATTTCATCCCATGCATTTTCTCAAATGCGCATACCTAACAATTACATGCACAAACATCCAGTCATGTTGTGTTCATTCAATGATGCTATCACCTCCACACTAGGCACTGTCATCCTTCACGCTCACGTGGGCCCTTGCACTATAACAGAATTGTTTTATGTTTTGGAGGAGGAATTCCAATATAACTTGTTGCTTGGTAGACCCCGGATCCGTGTCATGGGTTACATTCCTTCCACTTTACATTGTTGTGTAAAGTTTGAACACGAAGGACACACTTATACCATTCCATCTGACCCATCACCTTTCAAAACATGCATTATGCTTTACCGCCGTAATGATGTACTCATACCGATCAAGCCGTCTACTTTTGTAACCAATACCACTTCACCTACACCTACACCCACACCTACTAGTACAACCACTACTTTCACCGCACATACCTCCTCCATGCCTACCACTGTTATAACCTCCATGGCTGACCCATTAGCTTCCCAATCCTTTAACACCACCTCCGCATTGACCTCTGACACATCGCTCATACCAGCTACCCACATACCAACCACTGATCCCTTGGAAGGTTTTTTTCAAAACCTCACCCTGGGGGAGTACCGCCTATATAGTATCAACACCTTCCTTACCCCACACGAGTATGGAAGTCTTGACCAACAACCTCACTATGATCACCGTATAGAAGAACACCTCCTTTATGGTCCTCCTCATCTTCATACTAGTCTCACCTATGGGGGACTTGATACTACCACCTACACACCTGAACCACCATCACAGCCCTGCCCATTTTTTGCTGACTTCCAATCACTTACCAATCGCCGTTTTTCCCACACCTTCCTACACTGTTGTGCATGGAAGGATTTTGGTTTTTGATTCTATGAGCAAGTTTGCCAGACCATTATTCCATGTACCAACCGTAAACATAATGATTGTAGTGGTATTGGCTTCCCCAAACCTCCTACCAAATAGGCCCTTATTGAATTCATTGAGGACCCTAGCCCTTCTCCACCTTCATCACCACCCTCACTGATGGATTCGATGGATCCCGAATCTATCCCTCCTTAAAAAAAATTCATAAACACCATTTCCTTGGGACCTCTGACTTATCAACAACAAGGCGAGGCCCCTTCCACTCTTCCATTCCTATATCTTGAGATGATAAACGATGTCACATTGACCATTAATATCGTTCAATGTTATGATGATGAATCCATACACACCTACCTTGGTGCAGAAGACTCATATATTCATCATTCGTTACCCTCTGAGACGTAAACCATGTTGAATGAATCGACTATTGAGATCAACATTCATACTCAGGACAATCTGCACATCTTAAATATCAGACAATCTTTATATGTTGCTAAACAGAAATCCATCACTTCTTTTCTCTACGATCATAACCACACTTTCACTTGGTCTTACGTAGACATACTTGGTATTGACCCCACCATAGTGGTCCATAATATTGTAACTATTCTCGATGCCAAACCTATCAAACAAAAGCTGAGGAAAATGCACCCTCGCATTACTCTTCTTGTCAAAGAAAAACTTCAGTGCCTTCTTTCCATTTCCTTCATATTACCTATTGATTATCCTCATTGGATTTCTAACATTGTCCCTGTCACTAAAGCAACAAGGGGACTTTGTATTTGCATGGAATTCAGTGACCTCAACCTTGCCTACCTGAAAGATCACTTTCCCTTGCTTGGTATTGATTAACTGGTAGACCTTACTGTGGGTCATGAGATGCTCTCACTCATGGATGGTTTCTCGGGTTATAACCAAATTTTGCTTGCCCCAGAGGATCAGCACAAAACTGCCTTCATTACCCCTTGGGGAACCTTTTGCTATCGAGTCATGCCTTTTGGCCTTAAAAACGTTGGTGCTACATATCAGTGTGCTATGAATTACATCTTCCATGATATCATGCATCACATATTTGAAGATTAAGTGGATGATCTCTTGGCTAAATCTAAATGCCACACTGAGCACCTCATTGTCCTTGAAACCATCTTTAATCTCCTCATTAAATATTGCGTCCACCTTCAACCTAAAAAGTACATCTTCACAATTATCTTAGGAAATATTCTGGGATTTATCATTTCCTTATGTGGTATAGAAGTTGACCTAGCTAAATTCAAGGCCATTCTAGAAATGCCTCCGCCCATGAACCTCAAACAACTTCGTAGCATGCAAGGTAAATTGAAGTCCATTCACCAATTTATTTCCCAACTCTCTGACCGTTGTCAACGATTTCATCATCTGATTAAGAAGGATGTCTCTTTCAAATGGGATGATGAATATCACAAAGCTTTTGAGGCCTTGAAATAATACCTTCTCCAAACACCCATACTCATTCCATCGAGAGACGACCAACCTTTTTACCTATACATATAAGCTACCGATCACTCCTTAGGGGCTATGCTCGCTCATCTTAATGAACAACATAGGGAGAAGGTGGTTTATCATATCAGTCATACCCTTATGGAATATGAAACCCTATATAATCACCCTAAGACAATTTTCTTAGCCTTAGTTTTCATTGCCACCAAACTTCGCCATTACCAACTCAACCAAAAAACCTATGTTGTGACCAACACCGACCCTTTACACTTCATGTATGCCAAACCCTATCAAAATCAACGTGTCACACATTGGCTCATGATTTTAGTTGATCTTGATTGAGAATTCATTTACCAAAAGTCCATTAAGGGCCAGGCTATCACTGACCAACTGGATGATGCACCTATTGCCAGGGACTAACCCTCTAATTTTGAATTTCTCGATGAATCGATTGCTACCCTTTCCCTGGATGAACCCCCTTACCAAATGACATTTTTCTTCGACATTTCCAAGTGTTAGCATGGGGATGGATCTAGTGTTATCCTCATCCCTCTGGATGGAGAACCCATGCCTTTGTCTTTAAAACTAGATTTTGAATGCACCAAGAATATTGCTGAGTATGAAGCACTCGTACTAGGCCTTTAGACCACCTATGCCCTTGATGTTAAATCAATCCACATCTTTGGTGATTCACAATTGGTCATAAACCAAGTCAATGGTGCGTACCAATGTCGTAACGAGATACTTCAAAAGTATAAACATCATGTAGACATACTTTTGACCACTTTTGATCATTACACCCTTCAAACCATCCCATAGTCAACCAACAAATTTGCATATACCATGGCCTGCTTAGCTTCCCAAATACCTTCTTCCCCTACTGATTCCAAAATATTTGTCACTATACAATGCCTCCATTTACCTTCTTATTTACCTCACGATGTTTACTCAATCAGAACCGATACCCCTAACCTGAGTGACCTTTGGTATAAATAATACTCCGACTACCTTTCCCTCTCCATCTTGCCTCCTGATCTCACCCGTAACAGACAATGTGCCTTCCTTAAGAAGGTCTCCCATTTCATTATTCTAGGGGGAATCCTCTATAAATGTAGCTTTGATGGTATTATCTTACGATGCCTAACAAGTTCTGAAATTCCTTACACCATCAGGGAGGTTCATGATGGCATATGTGGAGGTCACTTTAGTGGCCTTGCTATTGCTTGCTATTGCTAAGTGTATTCTTCACCTAGGCTATTACCGGCTGACCCTTAATCATGATTGTTGTGAATATGTCAAATGCTGCGTGAAATGTCAACAAAATTCCAATCTTCATCATACACCAAGTCATGCCTTACAGGTCGCTCGTGACCTTTGGCCCTTTTTTTAATAGGGTTTGGATCTTGTCAGAGAAATCAATCCTCATTCTTCCCAACATCATCAATGGATCATAATCGCTACCAAATACTACACCAAATGGGTAGAAGCCATACTGCTCATTTCCATGAAAGGTGAAAAAATATGTGAGTTCGTTAACCATCACATAATTTGTCGCTTTGGTGTCTCTCATCGCCTCATCACTGACAATGGAAAACAATTCAAAAATAAAACACTGCAAAAACTTTGCGATGCCTTTGACATTCAGCTTAGTTTCTCCTCACCTTATTACCCACAAACCAATGGCCAAGCCAAATCCAATAACAAAACCCTCAATAAAATTCTCATGAAAGTGGTTGATGATACTAGGAAGGATTGGTATACACACATTCCTTTTTCTATATGGGCATACCGTACTAGTATTCTCACTTCCACTGCGGCTACACCCTTTTCACTGGTCTACGGTACTGAGGCTATTCTACCTCTCAAAGTCTAGATCCCCTCACTTCGCATTTCTCTCCATGACATGCTTACTGGTGATGACTTTAATCAGGACTGCTTAGCACAACTAGAGTTATTAGACGAAAATCGTCTTAACGCTCTAGATCACCTTCAAGTTTATCAACAACGTATTAAACATGTTTATGAAAAACGTGTTCATGAACACACCTTCGAAGTTGGTGACCTTGTTTTGAAATAAAATCAACATGTAACCAAAGTAGAGAAAATCAAACAAGGCAAATTTGCTCCTAATTGGACCATACATCATAACTCATACCTATGGATCAGGTGCCTATTGTTTGTCCTCACTTGAGGGTAAACCTGAACCTAAGTCCCTTAACACATTACATCTTCAACCATTCTAATATTTACCTCTAGTCCTACATCACTATTTATCTAGTTCATGCTCGTCCCTTCAGTGCCATTTACCTTTTCCACATCTCATCTCCAATGATTGAACACAGATCATGTGATTACCCGTCACCCTTTTGCCTTATCGTCAATATGTGCACCACGGCTCTACGCATGGCATGATTCTCATGGATACTTTTCATCTTATTTTAGATGAGATCCCATGGTTGTTCAACCTTTCCTTCTCAACAAGAACCAAATGCTTCATTATAGTCTCGTCCATGACTCAAAAGCCAAAACAAAACAAAACAAAAAAAAGCAAAAAAGATGAATCCCTTAGAAGGACATCTTCCAAAATAAGGGATCAACTCCTTGAGTCAAAATTCCAATATAATAGATGAATCCCTCAAAAGGACATCTTCCACCCTCAATTGTTGCTATAAGCAGACTACTCCCTCGAAGGATAGCTATAAAAATCTCACAACTCTCTACATAGTTTTTTCCAAAAAGAAGACTATTTTCTCAAAAATCAAAATTCAGAAGCTTCCCACATCGATCAGCTTTGCAAAGACCCCAAGGAGACATATACTCATCCCATTTAGACTTTGCACATCGATCATTCTATCTACAAAGTCAAAAAAAACAAGAAGAAGAAAAGATATGCTTTTTCGTCATGGACTTGCCTATTGTGATCTTGGCTCTATTGCCCAAGGCATTCTGCCTCCCATTTTATGACCCAATTAGGTACACCTCATTACCCATTGTATTTTCATGTCATACCTCAAGGGACCTACTAAACCTACGACATTTGGTGATCATGTGACTATTCGTCACTCTTAGAATTATCAATCTTGTAATGTCTTTAGGGTCTTACATTCATTGGCCTATCTAAAGATGTGTTTCATACATTTTGATCCTTGCCAATTAGGTGGCTTTCATGCCCCCTCTTATCCCACCTCAATCAACCTAAACTTACCTTTACCTATCTACCTATTCTCAACCCCAACATCAATTCCCTCAACCTAATTACACCTATGACCTAAAATCACCCATACCTATCTACCTATATTCCACCTCACCTAATCAACCTTGACCTCATCATACTTATGACCTCAAATCCAGCCTAACTATCAACTGCACTACCTATTCTTTGATCTTATCATATTCTTCCCTAGCTTATGAGAGAACTACATCGGTCTGAGGTACCTTTTTTGCTAGGACTATGTAGGTAGCACTTCTAGAGCATGGGGCCCTGGAAGGTTAACTCGAGCACTGTTTATCCTAACCATTTGCCCCACCTTTTACCTGATTTCTTGTTCATATCACAAACCTCAACATCTAAACCATATACCTCATAACTTTTACCACTTATATTATTTCACATTTTCATACATAACCAGCATTTTCCACATTTTACATGATCTCATACATTTATATTGCTATTTGTTACCAAAATACCAAAATGAACATCCATGCATAATCCAACCTCACTCAATCCATGCCTAAATTGACCTGACTCAATCCATGCCTATGACCTAACTTGATCCATGCCTAAACTGACCTAACTTGATCCATGCCTAAACCAATTTGACTCAATCCATGACTAAACTGACCTGACGTGATCCATGCCTAAACCAACCTGACTCGATCCATGCCTAAATTGACCTGATTGGATCCATGCCTATGACCTAAATCTATCATGCCTATCTCATCTATTTTCCATCCATATCATAATAAAGTAAAACTCATACACATCACATTAGCCTCACCTGACTATCATCTATCTCCTCATATATATACATTTGTATCACATAAATATGTATCTCCAACATAATCATCATCAGCTTGTAGGCTGGTATCCTATACAAAAATGTATTTGGCTCGTAGGCCGGTATCATTTACAAAAAATAAATACAATATCTCTTTGAATCGTAGGCCGGTATACATCCAAAATCCAACAATACAAAAATAGGTGATATAGTGCCTCAAATCTACTATAACATATATGCCTCATCTATAATGTCGATAGTCCCCTCTGACCTGGAGCAGTGCATCACTACTCTCACTCTACCACTAGACAGCCTGACATTTGATGTTGACCCCCATGCACTGCTTGATGTCCTCTACTCTCTCCTTTGGGCTCACCAGCCACCTACACTCTTAGCACTATACGTGTGAGACTGTTTCTACTCACTCGAGACTGTATGTGGTGGTCTCATCACATCATCTACTAATATCTATAGCTCGGGTTCCTCCTCCTATACCTATATCTGAGGCTCTCTCCTCTCTACCTATATCTATAGCTCTGGTCTCTCATCCTGTGCCTGTGACCCTTACCTCTGTATGGCCCACCACTAACTATATGCCACTGTCACCCCCACATCATCTATGTGGTGGTCCACAGGCTCCTCCTCCTCCCCTGTCAACTCTGCTGGATGGGATGGAGACAAAGGTCTCTCCACCTCCTCACTTCTATACTATGGGAAGGGCAGGGGTGCATCCTGCACTAATCCAAACTGTCACTCCCTAGCATGGCATCCCTCTATCCACCTCCATAGTTGTATTCCCTCTAGATCTGCATACATCCCTTTGTAAGAGGGATAGGTCACATAAGGTCTCCATACTATATCCACACTAGACAGGCTCTCTAGTATCTGTCTATAATATGCTACATTGTATGTATCCTGGGCTCTCTGTACACCTCCCTCCAATAACCATCACCTATAGCCAACTCAAATGACTCCCTAATCAAATGCATCTACCCAGGGTAGGCATGTCAGTCACACACAAACAATGTGCTCGGCCCAGTAATGTAGTAGTACGATGCAACAGATGTTGAACCTCCACAGTCACCAGTAGGCCCATAGCTCTCTATACACCTGTGTCAGCAATGTAGGTGCCCATGTGAATCATGTCTGATGTATCATCATGTCATGGAGGACTCCCATCAATGATCTCAGGAACCTCCCACCCTCTGCATCTGGCAGTGCAAAGCAGCACACTACCTCCATCACAAGTACAACTAACCTCATCTCCTCTCGATGAGCTCTTTACATCACTCCATAGCTCATGCTAGCACTATGGAACATCAAGCCTACTACACCCTCACCAGAAATGGGTGCCAGTAACTCCTCAGATGCCTCTGAAAAGATAGAATAAACCTGGGCCCCCAATATGGGCAACCATAGGATCCTATATAAATCCTCTAGGGTGATCGTCATCTCACCCATCGGTAAATGGAAGGTATTAGTCACCGAGTCCCATCTATCAATGAGGGAAACCATAAGACTCACCTCCCAAACTACATGCTGGTAACACCTCACCCCTATCAATCCCACCTCTACGACATGCTACCACTCCACCTACGTTGCACTCACCCGTAATCTCAATAACAAGGGTGGCACTCAGGCTCTCAACCACATCTCGTCTCTCACCTGCATCTCATAAACACAATGTATTAGTCAACCTTCCCATCTTACCTTATTTTTTTAACCCATCTACCCAAACCTATCTACCCTCACCCTCAACCACACCTACCCACACCCATCTGCCTTACCTATCTACCCTCACCCCCAACCACACCTACCCACACCCATCTGCCTTACCTATCTACCCTCACCCTCACCCACACCTACCCAAACCCATCCACCTGACACTACCTATCCTACCCTCACCTATGACCCACCCTCACCCTTTACCCCCCTACCCTACTTTTTCACCCTAAACCCTTCCCCCCTCATCCACCTTCTTTCCCACCCTACCCTTACTCTCTTCCCTTTTTTATCCCAATTTCCACTTAAGAATAACCAACCCTAGTTTCCCCTGACTGAAGACAGTATCCCTTTAACCAGCACCGGTCACTGTTCTTGTGACCGGCACCAGTCACTACCCACCAACATCAGCCCAAGTAGACAGACATCGATCACTGTCACACCACCTACCTCGACTTTCCAACAATACTTTTTCCCTTCCTCGACATTCTACCCACCCAAATCCCTCTTTACACCCTTAATTGTTCCTACATTACCCTTTTACCCTACCCCTTACCATCCACTATTACTTTTTCCCTCTCTTTTTCCCATTTTAAAATTCTTTCCCCCCCAAACCCCCCATTTTTAAAATATTTTCTCCATCTTACATCAAATTCATTCAAAAATCAACACCAAAGGTTCAAATCATACATGATCTTGCTGCCGCCATTGTGGTGGAACCTCCAGCCTCTGTACCGATCCTCTTGAGCCCTCTTCAGCCTCTACCATCCTCAACTAACCTCCAAATCTCCCCACCAATCACCTCGTGCCACGTGCTCTCATGGCCCCACCTCTCACTCCCCCACTCTCACCTATGTGGCTCACCAACCAAGCTCTCTGTTGTACTATTTTGTCCTCTTCCTCTTTTCTCTCTTCTTTTCCTTTTCCCCTTTTCCAAATGCACAAATAAAATTTAAAACGTGGGTTTTCTACTTTTTATACCCTACCCAACCCGATCGACATCGGTTAACCCTTGACCGCTGCCATTCTAATGCCCTAGACTACTACCGTCGGTTCCCCTATGCCGTCATCGGCTCATTACAACCGATGTCAGTTACCTTGCATACTCATTACCCTCACATTTACCTCCTTTTTCCTTACCTCCTCTTTATTTTACCTCCCCTATACCTACTTGGACCACTTTACCTTCACCTCTGGCCCTCCACCTTCTTCAACCTCCTTGAGCCCACTGTCGATGCCTTATTATTTTACCCCTACCTTGGCCTTACCCATGCCATGATCTCGATATTTAAACCTGGAATATCACTAGGGACCTTTGACCTCATGTGTTCACTATACCTTGTGGCAGTGTTACCTGTGTTGTTGACCTAATGACCTTACCTAGCCTATTGTTGTGACCGTTTATCCTAACCCTACCTTCGGTGTACCAAAACATACCTAAACATTCCTACACCGAACCTACATTGTATTTCCTGACCTTATCTTATACCTTGGATACTGGATTCAATTCAACCTTGTTTGGATAAACCTATCAACCTTAGGCGATGTAGAGTTTTCCTACTCTTCAACCCGGTAGCGTGCTATAGTTTATACATGTGTGTACGTTTGACTACTGCTACCTTAACCTTGACCCATTACCTAGATTTCTTGAGTAGACCTTTCACCCTCTTCCCCTACCCCCACTTACATTTTCCTTACATTTACCTTTGATCAAACCACTCACCTCTTCAACCTACTACTTCATTAGTTCCTGGTTTGAGGGGGATCACCTTCACTCCCACATAGGCCAACCACATCTTATTTTTGTTAGCATCTCTTACCAATATAATCTATGCAACAAAAAGGGGCAAAATGTAGACACTAAAATTAGGTCACACTCCCCTTTGGTCCCTCGACAAATAAGCACCCTTCACCACATTCACCTAGCCATGGCCCCCTTCACCTCACTAGCATTAATTTAATTAATTAAATTAAATTAACTCATTATCCTCACCATATTTATTATTTAAATATCTTAATTTAGATAATATCTACCCAAACACTTCACTTAGACACCTCACCAAGTTAACTCAACTTAAGACCTATTCTTAGCAAGTTACCATAACTAACTAAGACTCACCCAAACCCTAAAAATCAATGTCTACACTCCCTCTAACCACATTCCCACATGCTCACAACAAGCTCCTAGTTGAATCCATAGAATAACGACACAAGATCCGAGGAAATCAGGAGGATCTCCCCTGATTTTGGTAAACCTAGAAAATCCCACCTTGACTGACGTTGGTTACCCCTAACCATCGCCGGTTAAGCCGGACCGTCGTCAGTTACCCCTTTTAACCCAAAACAACCTTATTTCTCAAGGTTGGAATTCAGAACCTAGAGGTTGGAAGCAAGAAAGTCGATAAGCAAGAACAACATCTCAGAGAGATAACACATCTTCAGAGAGCTAATTCCAGGAAGAATTGACATCCAAGCAAGGAGATTGAGCATCTTTTCCTAAACAGCCATCCTAGTCACCTTTTGAACTATCCAACTAAAAGAGGAGTGTGCATGCAGCCCATACAAAATATTTTCTTCAGTTGGTCACTTGCAGCCTTCAAGCCCATCATCAGCACCTCCATCCATCACACACATGCCTTTAGGAATGAAATCCAAGTAAGTATCATATCATACTTTCCTAGTTATTTCATTTCATTGTTGTTTTATCACTCATTGTTTATCTTTCTCCTTATTGACCATCTCCAACATTTTTTACCTCCATGGACCCATCAAAACCTCATAAAAACCTATTCCATTCACCTAAATAACTCCTCCCAACCAACCAAACCCTTTGTGTAATCACAAAAGATACCAAAGCCCTGTTCTGTGATGTTTTCAGATCTCACAGTAACCGGTGCCAGTTATACGTAACTGCAGTCGGTCACCCTTGACCAACGTCGGTCTCTGTGTTTTCCCACACAACCTTAAATAGAGACCTATCCACCTTATTTTACCTCACCCTCACTCACTTGTGACCTACCTGAGACCTTTATCAGACCTGTAGAACCCAGAAACAACCATTTGACCTGTGGATTCTATTCTAGCTTAGCTTGTTAGATTAGATCTATTTCTTATTATGTTTTAAGTGAGATACCTAAATCATTTTAAACTAACAATAGGATTTACCTTGTTTAAACATTAATTTGTTTAAAACAGTGGACTGGTAGCCATCTAGGAAGTACCATACTTCCTGGATCTAGCTCACACTAGGTAGTTCACTGCCCATATTGTTTAATTCTTTTTGGTGGTCTTGTTTTCATTACAGGTAGTTCCTCCTAGCCAAAAGGAAGCTCTCACAGTTAGTTGTGGATTCGGAAGTCATATGCACGCAACAACCCATCAACCAACATTTGAACAGGTATTCCTCTTATGCCTATTACCCTATCTGTTTCATCAACAATTCAAAGAAACAATCTAAGGAAAAGGTGGAACAGGTAAATTTCACAAGCTATAAAAAAAATGGGAAGGATTACACTTTTCCTAAATATAAGTATGGCACTCTTCACAACGTTTCATATCAGAAAAAAATTCTACCTAACTCTTAGTTTTATTACTTATCACAAGTAACTGCACATCACAAGTTACTTTCAACATTTTCTTTTATTTAAAATTTTGATAAAATAATAAATTGTGACCTAGCTGAGTTACCACAAGGCTCCTACCATTATGGTCATTGTAAACACTATATGTATAACTTTGGATTTCTAGTGTTTTTCATTAATTATAATTATATCATGTTGGTTGTAATGTACCTAGTGGAGAAAATAGCTACACTAAAAACCAGATAGAGGGATCAAGCCTTACGTAGTTCCCATAAGGTATATTGTTTGAAACACATAATTTAGTTTGGATCTTATGGGAGAAAATTCTTAGCCAATGCTAATAATTTTTTCCTTATCAAAAGTAAGGGCATAGTGGAAACTATGTTTAATAGTTTAATAATTTTAAAATAGCAATAAAATAAAATACCATGCTCTAGTTTAGAGGTTTCTAGGATCTCATCATGCTTTCTCCAGTATTCAAAACCCGTCATTGATATTTTGTTTATAGTTCATCTGATTGTAGTGAAATATCACTGGAATGGAATTTTAGATGGTCTTACATCATCCTCAAATCTCAAAAGTATGTAATCCAGGTTGAGTCCTCTGCATTAACTTCCTGCAGAACCCCATTTCCCGCAACATAGCCCTCAAAGAGTCAGGCCATTTTACAACTTTCTAAACCCCAACCTCGTTACAGCCTTTGCACCACCACTTATGAGAATGTTTGTCAATGAGTTAAGCCTCATGCCCTGAATTCATAGGAAATGATATTTTTCTTGTAAAGTGAAAATAAATTATTACAAACCTTATCTATTAAATATTTTACTAGACGTTACTTCTTATTTTGGTTTAATGCTTCCATTTGATATTTACAGTCTAAGATTGCCAAAATAACTCAGTTTTATTAAGGAAATTAGGCCTATAAATACAAAGTACATTAAACAAGAAAATACACAAACATTAAATAAGCAACGAAACCCAATATAAGAAAATTTGGTGTGCTCCTTTTTATTCAATGAAAGACCCATAAATCTTTAAGCCATTTTCCCCTTATGAAACCTTAAAAATAAAAAAATACCCAATATACTAAAACTCAATAAAACATAACAAAACAAAAATTGCTTCCTTCCGATGAATCCTCTAGAATCTCGACCTCTCCTTCACCGATCTCTGATTGTAAATCCTTGGGATCCTTGTTGTCGATAGTGTGCTTGATAGAAACACATGTATACAAAATATCCTTCATAGATCCCACAATATTTTGTTGCATGGATTATTACTTCATGACCTTCGCAATTTCAATAACATCATTCAATGAGATGTCCTCGATATGTTTAATTTTTTTCCTCATTAGCCTGTGACGTTTAGGTTCCTTCAGGGCTTTAATCACCAAGGTAACTGCACTGGGAACAACTGTAAATTTTTCCTAACAATTTTGTACAATGAGTTTCATGGTAACCCTCAAACCCTTCAAATCTCTTGTAGTCGCCTTTGCAATGTCTTCTCTTATTTTATTTAGTGAAAGACCCAAAGGACTAATTTTACGGGCCAATGAAGAGGTCACTCCAACTTTTCCTCCTGTCACATGGATGAACACCTCCACAACCTGAGATGGGTTCAAATTTAGTGGCATTTTTCTTCAACTTCAAACCATGCCTCTCTGCAAATCCTTTACAACTCTATGACCTCTTGCTAAAAGGGAAGACTAGCAAAAACCCTACGTTTTATATGTACTTGGAATTAGGGTTGTTCTCTTTTGTTTTCTTTTTTTAAGTAATATATATTGTTATTTATTAAAGTGATTAAGGTACAATATTAAAGGTAGGTATTTTTTTTCTACTTTTTGGGTCCTACAATATTAAAGGTAGGTATTTTTTTTCCTATGTTGTTATTTCTTTGAGTAATTAAGGTACATGAGGGATTAAGCCTTACGTATTTCCCATAAGATATATTGTTTTAAACACATAATTTACATCAGATCTTCTAGGAGAATATGCTTAGATAACACTAATATTTTTTTCCTTATTGAAACTAAGGGCATAGTGGACGCTAGGTTCAATAGTTTAATAATTTGAAAACAATGATAAAATAAAAGATCATGCTCTAGTTTAACAGTCTCTAGGCTCCCATCATACTTGCTCCGGTACTGAAAACCCATCATTGATATTGTGTTTATAGTTCATCTGATTATAGTGAAATCTCATTGGAATGGAATTGTGGATATTCTTACATCAACCTTAAACCTCAAAAATACGTAATCCAAGTTAACTCCTCTCCATCGAATTTTAGAAAAACCCCCTTTCCCTCAACATAGCCATCACAGATTCAGGCCTTTCCAACTTGCCACACCCCAACCTTGTTGCATCATTTACACCACCACTTATGAGATTGTTTATCAATGAGTTAAGCCTCATGCCATAAATTCATAGGAAATGATCTTTGTATTGTAAAGTGAAAATAAATTATTACAAACCTTAGCCAGTAAATATCTTACATTCTAACATTACCAAAATAACTTTGTTTTATTAAGGAAATTAGGCCTACAAATACAAAGTACATTTAAATAGAAAATACACAAACATTAAATAAGAAACAAAACCCACTATAACCAAATTTGGTGTGCTCCTTTTTATTCAATGAAATACCCATAAATATTTAAAACATTGTTACCTAATCAAACCTTACAAACAAACAAATACCCAATAAATGAAAACTTAATAAAAAGTAACCAAAACAAAATCACTTCCTTCTAATCAATCCTCTTGAATCTCAACCTATCATTCATATACCTTTGATTGTAAATCCTTGGGATCCTTTCCATTGAGAGTGTGTTCGATAGAAACACACATACCCAAAATATCCTTCATAGTTATCGCAAGATGTTTTACCATGGATTGGGGCTTCATGACCTTTGCAATTGCAATAACACCATCCAACAAGATATTCTTAGTGTGTTTAAAATGTTTTTTGTCTTTTTATTGTCATGTTCATGTTCCTTAGTATCTTTAATCAGCAAGGCAGCTACGCTGGGAATAACTTTATCTTTGGTCTGATGAGTTTGTACAATGATCTTCATGGTAACCCCCAAACCCTTCCAATCTCTTACAATCTCCTTTGTAATGTCTTCTCCTATTTTCTTCTATGAAAGACCCAAAGGACCAATTTTAGGGGCCAATGAGGAGGCCGCTCCAACTTCTCCTCCTATCACATGGGAAAACAACTCCATAACCTGATATGGGTCCAAATTTGGTGGTACTTTTCCTGAACCCTTTGAACCATGCCTCTTTCACAAATCCTCTACAACTCTATGACCTCTTGCTAAAAGGGAAGACTAGGAAAAACCCAACATCTTTATCTATACTTGGACTTAGGGTTGTTCTATTTTATTTCCTTTTTTTTTAAGAAATATATATTGTTATTTATTAGAGTGATTAAGGTACATATTTAAAGGTGGGTAAAACAAAATCCCATTGTTTGATTCCTACATTATTAAATGTAGGTAAATTTTTTTTCCTATGTTGTTATTTTTTAGAGTGATTAAGGTACATGAGGGATCAAGCCTTACATATTTCCCATAAGGTATATTGTTTGAAACACATAACTCACAGGATCTTGTGGGAGAAAATGCTTAGTGAATGCTAATAAAATTTTCCTTATCGAAAGTAAGGGCATAGTGGACGCTATGTTCAACATTTTAATAAGTTGAAAACAATAATAAAATAAAAGATCCTTCTCTAGTTTAGCGGTCACTAGGCTCCAGCCATTACTACCAATCATTATAAATACCATATGTATATAGCTTTTGGTCACTACTGTGTTTTCATCTATTATGTAGTACTCACAAGACTTATTGTTCATAACATATAATTCACATCTATTTTTACAAGATTAAAAACTCAACAACCTCTAAGATTTTGTACGTATTGTGTGGAACACCATAACCTATTGAATTGAATGGTATAGCTTAGCATTCACTAGGATCCTCTCTTTACCTCTCATCAATATAAACACTATATTTACAGTTTTGGATTTCTATCCTTAATATGTAGTTCCCATTAAATACATAGTTATGAACTCATATTTTATCTTGTTTACAATAAAAAATGCATAGTGCCTACTATGCTCATTTACTTATTGATAGAAATGGCATATTAGACCCTAGGCTCAAAATTTTATGATTTTAAAAGTAGACATAAAATAATAAATCACGTTTTATCTTAGCAATCGCTAGGATCCAACCTTTACCTCTTGTCATTTTAAACACTATCATTACTGTTGGTATTTAAACCATATAACAGTGTTACACAAATGTATAATCAGATTTACCATAAAAGAAATCAATGTGGAAATAGCTAGAAGATAAAATAAACAAGAGAAAGATTACACCCGATTTAATGTGGTTCATCTAGTGTGGGTTATGTCCACCAAGAAATGGCCAATATTATTATTCAGTTCTTTACAGAGGAAATACAATGAAGATCTACTATCTTCCAATACCTTTATGGATGTTCAATGCTCTTTCCTCACTCAGCTTCACCAAACATCATATGAAAACTAATTGCTATCTTCTTACTTTACTTTCCTTACACTCCAAACAATACATACATGCACGTGAGTCTATTTTAGGCAACTTATCTTTTATTTTGCAACCAATAAATCAAATTTAAAACAAGTGATTTATTTTAAACTTCAGCCAAAAATAAAAGCATCGTTACATGGGTGACTGGTGGCGGTTACACCCTGACCAGTGACGGTTACACCCCAACCTAATATGCCTGACTAGATCGACAATGGTTGTGCCTTAACTGACATTGGTTACTATTAAAATAGTAACATTGTAAAAACAAGTTTCTTGTGAAGTAATTTAGCGCCATACTCAACAATCTCCCACTTGGAGATCAATTGCTACACTGTACTGTGCATCACCATCCTTGGTTCCTTTTCCTTGGCCTATTCTTCCTCTTCAAGTCTTTAAACTCGAAGACCAACAAAAATGGAGTGAAGCTCCAACTTCTCCCTTACCAATGGCTTTGTTAGCATGTTTTGCAGAGTTCTCATCCATATGGAATTTCTCTAACTTAATTTGTCCATCCCCTAACACCTGTTGTATGAAGTGATACCTCAACTGAATGTGTTTTGTTATTGAATGAAATGCTGAGTTCTTTTCCAGATGGATCACGTTCTGACTATCACTATATAATCTACAATCCTCTTGCTCCTTACCCAAATATTTATTTAATTTTCTCATCCATATCATCTCCTTGCTATCTTCTGTAGCTGAAACACACTTTGCCTCTGTAGTAGAAAAATCCACAACCTTCTACAATCTCGAAATCCAACTAACTACCATACCACCTACTCTAAGAACATATCCAATAGTGCTCCTCCTGTAATCCAAATCATCCAACCATATCTAAATCAACATAGTTGGGTAAAGAAGCATCTGACCCTTTATATCATAACTCCATGTTGGATGTCCCTCTCAAATACCTGAGAATCAATTGAACTTCTTTCCAATGTTCTTTACCTGGATTAGCCATAAACCTGCTCACAACTCTCATAACTTGTGTAATGTCTAGTCTAGTACAAACCATGACATACATAAGACTTCCTACTGCTGAAGCATAGGGAATATGTACCATGTAGTCAACCTCATCTTGTGAAGAAGGACACTGATCTTTGCTCAATTTGAAGTTTCCAGCCATACGTGTACCAAAATATTTTTATTCTTTCATGTTAAACCTTTCCAACACCTTATGCTTCTGAGACAAATACAACTTCATGTTTTTCCTATCTCTGTGAGTTTGCATGCCAAGTATTTTCTTTGCAGCTCCCAAATCCTTCATTGCAAATGTGTGAGCTAACCTTTCTTTAAGCTTACTAATGTCCTACATGCTAGATCCTACAATAAACATAGCATCCACATATAGTAACAAAATAACGTAACTCCCATTTTCAAGATTTTTAAAATAAACAAAATGGTCAAATTCACATCTCATATAACCATGCTCATGCATAAAACTATCAAATCTCAAATACCATTGCCTTGGGGCTTGCTTGAGCCCATATAGGCTCTTTTTCAATCTATACACAAGTTTCTTCTTACCCTAGACTTCATAACAAAGAGGCTGATGCATATAAATTTCTTCCTTCAAATCACCATGAAGAAAATCCATCTTAACATCAAGCTATTCTTAATGTAGATCTTTTGTTGCAAACAAACTTAGAACAATACAAAAATAAGTCATCTTAACTACAGGAGAAAAAATCTCATCAAAGTTAATACCTACTTTCTGTGTAAATCCCTTTACCACAAGCCTTGCCTTTTACCTCTTCAATCTACCCTCTTCTTCCTTGATCCTATAAACCCATTTGTTCTGTAGTGTTTTCTTACCTGCTGGAAACTTGACCAAATCCCATGTCTGATTTTGTTCTAAGGTTTCCATCTCCTCATCCATGCCATGTTCCCACTACTCCTGCGTATCTACCTGCATTGCTTCCTCAAAGCTTTCTGTTTTACCACTATCAGTTAGTAACAAATAAGAAAGTGAAGGTGAAAATCTATTTGGAGGTCTACTTACCCTTTGTGACCTTCTCACTAAAATATGAGGTGTCTGAGGCTCAGTCTATGCCTATTGCACATTTGTGTCATTTTCTATTAGTGATCGACACTAGTCACTCCTAACCGACTGTGGTTCCTCTTCCTACTGACCGATGTCGGTTCTAGGACTATCGACACCAGTTTCTGTCACTATTTTCTTAGTTTCTATTTTTTCCAACTGACATCGGTTAGCCTGACTGGTGTTGGTCTCTGTAGAACCAACGTCAGTGTCCGTGTAAGTCTACTTTAGGTCCAAAAGTTGATTTTCCTTTAAAATCTCCTCAACTTGTTTATGTTTAGGCACCAAAACTTGATCCATGTACATTCTCTTTTCATTCCAATTAACGTCACAACTTATAACAATCTTAGAATATTCTAAATCCCAAAATCAATATCCAAAATCACCAGAGCCATAACCAATGAAAATACATCTCTTAGACTTAGCATCCAACTTCTTTCTATTATTTCTATCAACATGCACAAAAGCTTCTGAGCCAAAAACTCTAAGAAAAGAATAATTTACCTCCTTATCAGATAAATCTTCTTCTATTATTCCACCATCCAATGTTGTTGAAGGCCCATGGTTTATCAAGTATATTGTTATATCCACTACTTCTGCCTAAAACTTGAAAGGAAAACTGACATGTATCCTCATGCTTCTAGCATGTTCTATGATTGTTCTATTCATTCTTTCTGTAACTTCATTCTCCTGTGGAGTTCTAAGAACCTTTATTTCTCTTCGTATTCCATTCTCTAAACAATAATCATCAAAATCCTTATTGTAGTGCTCACCACCATTGTTAGATCTAAGGCACTTAAATTTTAAGTTTTTTTCATTTTCTACAAGGGCTTTCCATCTATTAAAAGTTTCAAAAACATCATATTTACGCCTAATACAATAGATCCATAACTTCCTTGTGGTGTCATCAATGAAATTCACATAATATTGGGATCCTCCAATAAAAGCTACCTAGGCTATTCCCCACACATTTGAGTGTACACGCTCCAATTTCTACTCCTTCTTTGTTGACCCAACCTTGAGAAATCTCACTCTCTTCTACTTTCCAAATATGCAGTGCTCACAAAATTCAAGATCTAATTGTTTCAAACTTGACAGCTTACCCTTTGCCTTTAAGATCTACATTCCTTTTTCACTCATATGACCTAGCTGATTATGCCACATGTTTGCATCTGAATATGTAGTATATAGCACAGAAAAGGAATCAGCAATATAGGTAGACAAATATAAAGTTCCTACCTTATTTCCTCTTACCACAACAAGAGATCCCTTGGTAACCTTCCACGAGTTGGTTGTGAATGTAACCATGCATCCAAATTCATCAAGTTTCCCTATGAATATTAGATTTCTTTTGAGGCTTGGCATATGCCTCACATCTTTCAATACCCATGGATTTCCATTCTATAACTTTAGATAAACATCACCTTTACCAGTAATATTGCATGGTTCATCATCACCTAAATAAACATGTCCAAAATCACGCTGAACATAATTTCTAAACTAACCCTTATTAGGGGTAGCATGGAAAGAAGATCCAAAATCTAACACCTAAGATTCTAATCTATTATCCAAGGAGAGAATAAGGGAATCTTGCTTTACCTCACATGCAACGTTTTCCTCTTTAACTTTTTATTTGTCTGATACATTCTCTTTGTTTTCCTTGGACCAACAATCATTTATGTGTCCTCTCTTTCCACAATTCCAACATGGTAAATCTCTGTACTTGGATCTAGATCTGTCAGGTCTTGACTTTGATCTCCCATTCTTCTTGCTCTTAGATGATCTCTCCTTAGATATTCCCCTACTTTCTACAATTAAATCATTCCCAGATGATGATTCTCCTGATCTTTTCTTGCGTATTTCCTCATTAAGGATTACACCAACCACATCATAAAATTTCAAAACTTTAGAAGCAGTTGTTGTATTACTAAAAACCATTGACAAATTATGCCAACTATCTGGCAAAGAGCATAAGAATAAAAGTGCTTTCACTTCATCATCAAATGGAATATCTACTGATTTTAATTGATTTACAATAGATTGGAAATCATTCAACTAATTAGACATAGATCCACCTTCTTGCATCTTAGAATTAAATAATTTTTTCATCAATATACCTTGTTAGAAGAACTAGGAGTTTCATACAAATTTTCTAAAGATTTCATCAACTCTACTATGGTTTTTACATTTGTAAAATTTGAATCCACTGATGCTGTCAGGCTCAATCTTATAGATCCTAGAGCATTTCTGTCAAGAACCTTCCATTATTCATCTATCATTGTACTTGGCTTTCCTTTGTCATCCAACGATAAGTGTATATCTTTCTGATACAAATAATCCTCCACATGTATTCTCCATAGTTGATTATTACGACAGTCAAATTTCTCTACTCAGTATTTACTATCTTCTACCATTGCTCTACTCCCACTCAATCAGAAAACCCTCTGTGAATAAATCTTGTCAACACACAAAACCTCCAAACCTTGCTCTGATACCATTTGTTGCTATTTAAACCATATAACATTGTTGCATAGATGTATAATCAGATTTAGCATACAAGCAATCAATGTGGAAATAACCAAAAGATAAAATAAATAAGAGAAATATTACACTAAATTTAACATGGTTCACTGAGTGTGGGCTATGTCCACCAAGAAATAGCCAATATTATAATTCATTGCTTTACAGAGGAAATACAATGAAGATCTATTGTCTTCCAACACCTCTATGGATGTTCAATTCTCTTTCCTCACTCTGCTTCACTATATTTTTCACCAAGACAAAAACATCATATGAAAATTAATTTCTATCTTCTTACTTTCCTTACTTTACACTCCAAAAAATGCATGCATGCATGTGAGTCTATTTTGGGAAACTTATCTTTTCTTTTACAAACAATAAATCAACTTTAAAACAAGTGATTTATTTTAAAATTTGGCCAAAAATAAAAGCGTCGTTACACAGGTGATCGACGATGGTTACACCTTGACCGGTAACAGTTACACCCTGACCTAATCTGCTTGACCAAATCGACGACGATTACACCTTAACCGATGTTGGTTACTATGAAAATAGTAACATTGTAAAAACAAGTTTCTTGTGAAGCAATTTATCTCCATACTCAACAATTACAATTTTGGATCCCTAGCCTTGATATGTAGTTCTAATGAGATACATGGCTTTCAACTCATACTTTACATAATTTTCTGTAAAATAAATTACGCAGCACTCACTAAGCTCCTTTACTTATTGACAGAAATGGCATATCATACCCTAGGCTCAAAATTTTATTATTTTGAAAGTAGACATAAAATAACAAATAATGGTTTAGCTTAGTGACCGCTAGGCTCCTACCTTTACCTATTCTCATTTTAAACACTATTGTAAAGTTGTGGATCGCTAGGATTAGTATGTAGTTGCCATAAGATACATGGTTTTACAGACATAATTCACATCATTTATTAACAAATAAAGTTATTCACACCCGCTAAGCTCCTTTACTTATTGAAAAAAATGACATATTAGACCCTAGGCTCAAATGTTTTTGACTTTGAAAATATCCGTATAGTAACACTAACTGTAAGTCTTGGATCTCTATCCTTATTATGTATCTGAAATATCTTATTCAAACTTTCCACATGGCACATTTGCATTAGCTAATTAATTTAAATTAGCACACACTATATCTAACAATGTAGAAATTTATTTTGATAAAGAATGGAACGTAAATGTCTGTATATTATTCTAATAATCTTCAAAACTATGCTTAGGATTTATTTCTTTTGTTTTTTTAATATATTTTTTTCTATGCTTGGTTCAATTATATTTTTTATAATATATTTGGTAGTATTTTTCTATTATTATAGGCTATAGACAATGAAAAATGTTTATTTTTTAATTTTAAAACCATGGAAAAATAAAAATAGGAAAATTCGAATTCCCTTGCATTTTCGGATATTTGAAATTTTAATACCCTGCTATTTTTGCTATCACAGGGGAGAAATTTTTCAAATGTTTGAAATTTAAATAGCCCTCCCTTTTGCATTTAAAGGGGGAAAAGTTTTTCGACATTTTAAATTTAAATAGCCCGCCCTTTTTTTAGAGGAGGTATGTTTTTCGATATTTAAAATTTCAATAGCCCGTTGTTTTGCATTTAGAGTGGGAAAGTAAAAAATTCAAATTTTCATATCCCACTCTTTTTCTATTTTTAAAATTTATTTCATGGAATGTGCTAAATAATTTGTTAAATACCTCAAAGAAATATTGAGTAGGGTTTTGGATTTGTTCGGTCCTTCAAAAAATTATGTCTTTAAAATTAAAAAAATACACATGGACCGTAGATTGCGGGGCTGAGTGTTGGAATCCTAATATTTTTACATGTGATTATAATATTTTTCACAAAGAGAGGAACAAAAAATAAGCACAAAAAGAATACACATGAAGGCCCCACACGAAGGAGGATAACAACAGAGGTTATGAAAATAATCGCAATGATGTATGAATGAGATAGTAGATGGAGGTTTCACAGACAACATAAAGCATGAAATAATCCCAGATATTACTAAACCATGTATTTATAGTAAAGTTTTACCTTTTTTTATTGTGGGATATATTAGTTGCTCTATAGTCGATTGGTTCATGTGTTTTGCATGATAGTCCAATTATGATCCACACAAGCCCTGCTTTGACCTACTGATTTATGCTCCATAGTCAAGCCTTGCTTTCTAATTTATTTTGATTTATGTGTAAAAATACCTTGTTCTTCTTGAAAAATCACTTTTTTTGTGCGTTAACCAAAGAAATTTTAATCATTTTTCTTCTCTATTATTTACCTTTCTTTATCATTTTCCCATTTCTACCATTCTATGTCTATCTTTGGCTATTTTCATTTTGAATTTTTCGTTATCGTTATGTGATTGTTTTTTAGGATAATGATAGCTTTTGACACATTCACCTTATTTTTAATTTTATTTTGGTTGGGTGATCCAAAAATAGTTTAATATTGTTCATCAATATGATGCAAAGAAACCTCACTAATTAATGCATATTACATTTTTTACATGGTTTCCACTTGGATATTTTAGGATAATATATGAGGTTAAAAAAATAATTCAAAACTATAAAACTATATTAAGAATTCAATTGTATGATAAATATTTCCAACTATATACGTGTTTCCATGTAGAATTAACTAAATGTAATGTCTTCATCATTTTTATGGTATGTACATTAGAATTTAAACACATTATATATGTAATAATATTATTAAATATAATTTTAATCAATATGAATTTTATAATAAATATATTATTCTTTTTGAGCCCGCTAATCTACACCAAAAATTAACATAACTTTGAGGCTTCCACGATATAGTTGGTTGTTTTGACAACCTTATTGTCACCAACTCAATGCAGCCTTGAATGGCCAAAATGTGAAAATGATGTTTAGTGTTATTGGGAAACATGGGATCACCTCTAAAGCTATGGGACTTGGGCTCAAGGCTAACATCAAGAGAATGCCAACTTACTCTTCCTAAACAAAGTGTTGTACTACTCCTAGTGTAATCAAATAATTAACTAGACCTATAGTAATATTTTCATGGGTTTTAGGGAAAGAGATATGTAAGAAATGAAACTTTACTAGGGATGGTGATGCACCAAATAAAGGGTGTTTCCAGACTAAAGAAGGGTTGATTTGAATATGGTATGCGAACCACAAGTAAACTTTACCTACTACAACTTAGAGAGAGTACAAAATACCACAGACTAAGAAGCATGCATTCCCTTTGTTTAACTTGATTAGAAAAACAATTTATCAGACTTCTAGTGAAGAAAGATGAACTTGAGAAGGGTGAAAAAACACCACAACTCAACTAAATGTAGTACTCCACCACTTTATAAGCACAAAACTCCAAGAACCTATAATAGAAACTTGAACTTGCATAGTGTACCTGTAAGCATGAGAAAGGCACAAAGAAGCATAAAAGGATGAAAGGACCAACATTAGTCACAAAACAAACACTTTTATTACTTCAATAACATGCACAATGCATCATACATTTATAAGAGGAAATGGTTTCCATTACAGTCTAGAAAGGAGGCTTGAAAGTTCCCTCAACATACAAGAACAACTTGCAGAAGGAGGTTTCTTGAAAACTATACACTTGTCTCATAAGTCTAACTAGTCTAACCTCTTGGAATGATATTCCAACTTACATTTATAGAAGAAATTGTGAGAGAGGGAAGAATTCATAAATGCCTTCCTAAATTTAAGGTACATGATGTATTTATTATAGTTGGTTGAACCACTTTGAGAAGCTTCCATCATGTGCCATTAATGTTGTTAATTTAATCCTGAATTAATGAAAAGAATATTTAAATAAAATATTTTGATAATAAAAATAAATATTATTAATAAAATATTAAAATAAAAATATTAATTTAATTAAAAAATAATGGTGGGACCCCCTATTGACCTATTTGACTTGAAGAGTGAGGTCCATATGAATAGGGTCACGCATAGCCCAACCCGGTGGTTGGCTCACCAAGCCAACTCACCAAGTTGGTCATGAGCTCCTCCATCCTTCACCACAACCAAGCCACATTATGTATCAAGCTCCTCCTTTGATTAATGCATCGAGCTGAGATCCTATTCATGAATTCTGTCTTACATGCATCGAGATATCCTCATTGGTAGACAAAGAATCACACAACACTTAGCGATTTTGGTCTGGGATATCCATAGTTCCACTCTCTACAAATCTTTTATCTTGTTTCAACCGATCTTGTGATGTGTTCATTTCCAAATGCTTAGCTTCCACCAATGTCGAACCCCTGACATCACAAGCTCAGTCGGCTCATCTCTCGTGAGCTTGGATCGTACATGACTTAACTAAGTTCCTCCACCACACTACGCATCATTAACCTAAATCACCGAGACGAATCTCTATTCATCATGCTAAATATTAACTCCCCAAGATCCATCTCATGTTCTGAAAGTCTTTTAAACTCTTGAAGTTGGTTGTTTTGAACATTACTATTAATCAATGTGTTGATCCACCTCATGATCATTCAACTTAGAAGTCCTCACTAGTCAGTGATTGGCTTGCCACTTTGGCATGAACTACATTCCTCCTCGACTGATTTGTGTGAACCTTCTGCTACCTTCAAACCATTAGACTTAGCATGCTTAGCTCGATGATGTCAAGATTAATCTGTTTCACGCTCCCTAACTTGCCATGTGCATCAATATTAGCCTCTTTCTCACAATATCCCCATCGACTTGGAGTTGTGAATATCTCTATAAGCCACCATTTCATCGCCATATCAACCACTGCAACTTGCTCCGAGTTTATCTATCAACTAAGTCACCCCAAACACAACCTCAATGCATCGAGATCACGGTTAGGCCTTCCAAGATCCATCCACGACCTCATTATTTTGGTGAACAAATTCCTTGGCATCAACATAACTCACCTATATCTACCATGGTAAATATTTTCCATTTGATCCTTTACATGAGTTACTTCCTAAGGCAAGAGACTCGATCAATGTTGCTTAGTCAAGCTTTTGAGTCCAAGATTTTGACCCCAAAACTTTCTCTACATGAGATCACCATGGAGCTTTGATTCCACAAACTCTTTATGACTGTAGCTTCCCAATCATCCTTCACAAGCTATTGCCTTACAAGCTCAACTAATATCCTATGTCCATGACTCCTCAATGATCCAATTTATGAGCTTTAATCCTTCATGCTTACTCGAACGAACTTCTCCATGTCACATTCCTACATCACTCAAATTGATTACAATGTTGGGCCCTTGCTCCAACAACCAACTCCTTGCAATGACTCATTCAACTGAGCTCAAAACTCTCTTCCTTTCATGTGTATGGACCCATCAATCTTGCATTCAATCTAGTTCCCGTTGGGCTTACTTATCGGGATCCTAGTAATTGATTAACTCAAGCCATACAAAATCTCAACAACCTCACTTGGTATCAAGCTTAGATTCAACCTTAAATGGCCAAGTTCCTTCCTCTGTTGGCAAAAATGCTCGAATATTTTATCATTCACATTCTTGTCAATGACTCATGTCTTTGTTCGAGCTCTTTAGTTATTTACATGTAGAACCTAAACATACTATCAGCCACATGCTACCTTGCACTTGTTTGATGTAATTTTGGGCATGTAGAGCCCTATTTTGACTAAGGAATTAGATATCTTTTGATAATAGCTCCACCCTCCATGCTAATAACTTGGTGAATAATTCACCATCTCTCCTGCAACCGCCCTAACAATCTAATGGATAAATATGCCATTGAATTGGCATCCTAGTTGCACATTTAATTTGTGAGACTTATCCCTTGGCTTGCCAAGTGATTATTCCTACTTTGAAATCCTTCTCACGATCCCCACAAAGTGGAAATCTTGTGCTAGTTTTTCATGGCATTGTCTCCACCTGAAAGCAAAGGCCTAAAATTCCCTCACACAGAAACCATGTGTTGGTTTACCATTGTTGAAAACCCACTTGCCAATACCTTGTCATTCTCATGCATTTACATGATTCGATCGAGCTCTTTATTGTTTAGGTCGACTGACCCATTGAGTTGAGATCCAACCTTGAGTTACTATGGTATTCATCTCACTTCAAATCACTGAGAAATTGCTCATTTGACCTTAACTCTATGACCTAAGTGGCCTTCACACATTGTGAATTCACTTCGACTCAACTTGACCAAGCTCTTGTATTCTCTCGAGTTTCCTATGCGTCTAACGATCCACCAAGTTCTCCAATGATGAGCTCCCCATCAACTGAGCTCCAACTATGACCACACTAGTCAGTAATGACTTGGATGACTGAGCTTTGTCTCTATGAGCTACATGCGTCGATCAATTGTTGAGTTTATGCTTCGACCATGCTCTACTTACCTGTGTTGATCTCTAACTCATGCCTCTTAACTCTAACAAAGTGACCCTCATATCTCTTCACATCAATATCTTCCGAGCTCCTCATAGAGTCCCCTTCATCTATTGAGTTTCGATGATCTATATTTTGCATTTACACCAAGATCTCATTGAGCTCTTAAAACCGAGCAACTATGCCGAGATAATTTTTGAGCTAGCTATCAAGTTGACATCGAGTTCTCTATCAACATGACCGCAAGCTCCTCATTGAGTTGAGATTAAATTGGTGTCATTCAATGCTACGTGAGCTCATCTATGTAATTTATTGATCATTTTATATTCATGATGACCAGAAGTGGGTCCCTGGGACCAATGTATTGATTTAATCATAATAGGACCCCATTTTCCAATTTTTCCATGTGTGAAAAAATGGATACCAAACCTATTTACGAAACCCAAATTCTGTTTTAAATTATATATAGGATTCTAAACGTATATTTATTTGTATCTTTTCAATATAATTTTTTTTCTACGAATAAAATCTACCATAGGAAAAGTTGTCTACCCTAGCATCTGCTGGGCTATAATTCTAATTTAGAAAAAACATTCGTATTCCTTGGCCTCTTTTGGATCAATTGTTTTTATATAGGAAACACAATGTTTTTTTTCCTAGCGATTGATTTTGTTCCTTGTCAACTGTTATATTTGAAAAGATTAACAATTTAGATTTATAAAATAACTTCATTATGAACATGATATATTTACCTTTAAGAATAGATTAGTGGTCACTAGGATGCATTGAGTAGATGATGTCGTATGTAAAACCTTGTAAAATAATTCTTCCAGAATCTTGTAAGAACTAGATAAAAATATACGTTTACATGTATAAAATATTAAAGATATGATTTTACACGTATATTTATGTATCCATTATATAAACACCTAATTTATTTGTTATCTTTTATATATATTCAATATGATTTATAACAAGCATTGAGAATTTAGATGTATAATAGTTATGAACATGATATATTTACCTTTTAAGAATAGCTTAGCGGACGCTAGGGTGCAATGAGTACATCATGTTGTATTCAAAAAATTGTATTATAACTTCTTGGTCGTTAGTCCAAGTTTCTTTTCTTGTCCTAAATGTATAAATATTCCACCTTTTAGTATAACTTCTATGTATATTGTTAAATAAATTCTACATTTATTTTTTACCGTTTATATAAAATCCTTTTTTAATACGATCTAAATGAAAAATGTTGCCTAATCTAGTGACTGCTAGGCTATAATTCTTATTTGGATGAAGTCTTTGTTTAGCTTTGTGGAATCAAGGATAGGTGGATTTTTTGTATAGGCAACACACTTTCTTTGGGAAAAAAATCGATTTTTTATTTCTCTCATGTTAAATATGTTTTGTTATTTTTAGGAAAAACACTTTTTTGGGTCAAGCAATCACTTTCTTTTGGACTAAGAATAGCTTAGCGACTGCTAGGATTCATCAATTATATCACGTTTTATAACATTAAGACCTTATGGTGGGTTGGATTAAAAAAATTAAATTAAAATACTTTGATCTAAGCGGGCACTAGGTATTTACACAATATACTATTTTGAGCTTAGTGGGCACTATAATCTATCCAATTACCCAATTATATTTTGAGCTTAACATCAACTAGCTTATGACACAACATAATATTTGGATCTTAAAATTCTCTATGTTTTAGTACAATAAAGTAATATATTATAAGCATAGCGGCGGGTAGGTTATGCAACATAATAATACAATCTTAGTTAATATTGGTATTAAGAGCTTATTGTTTGCTAGGTTATTCCACAACATATTATTTGGGCATTCAATTCTCTAGGCTATGTATCATAAACATGATCTATTATTTTAAACTAAGATTTTCGAGCTTAGCTCCCTCTAGGTTATGCTACTGTATAATCATCGGAACCTATCAATAGTAAGGATTTAAAAAGTAAATTGAGGTATTAAGAGCTTTAGGTTATGCCACAGTATAACCCAATTATATTTTGAGCTTAGTGTCCACTAGCTTATGACACAACGTAATATTTGGATCTTAGAATTCTCTAGGTTTTAGTAAAAGAAAGTAAGATATTATAAGAATAGCGGTGGGTAGGTTATGCAACATAATAATATGATCTTAGTGAATACTAGTGTTAAGAGCTTAGCAGAATCTATGTTATTCCAAACAATTATTTGGGTATTCAATTCATTAGGTTATGTATCACAAACATGATATGTTATTTTAAATTAATATATTTTGATCTTAGTGCTCACCAGGTTATTATACCACATAATTGTTAGAACCTAGCGATAGTGATGTAGCCTAGAATTCTCAGATAACACCTAGTCACGCTGGAACATCACTCAGCATAGGCTGAGCACTCACCCGAAGTGCGCCAAGGTACCAGGTGCCTCTTTAAGGTTATTGTAGCAGGATGGTAGCATGGTGAAATAATGAGGACATATAGTTAGGAACTAATCCATCATTACACAGTTATACCAAACCAAATCTATAAAGGCATGCATTTAAGTATAAATCATTAAGAAATCAATAGCATACAATGATAACACATATATGACACTTTGGTTTGGCCAACATTATTTATATATTAAACATGACAACAATACAAAGACTTGATACAATAATAGTCATGTGTGCGTGGATCTATTAAAATTATCCATTCTCATGCACTCATGGATCTCTAACCCTTCAACATGGTCTATAAACTAGGTGATTCATCTAATATATATAGGGTGGGGAAATTACCCTTCACCACTAACTATGCCAAAAATAGGTCACACACTAATAATAGCCACGCGTCGTTTACAATTATAGCCATACATGAAATTATGCTATCTATCGATCACTTACAATTAACTAGAGTGATGAATCTATTCTTGGATTACTTCTATGCAAGAGTGCTTCGATATGATCCTTGAAATATAGACAAAGCATGGTGAGAAAGTATTGGCATCACTTTGTGTGTTTCGCATGCCAACCTCTAAAAATAGACTTGATCTACAAAATCAGATAAGTCCCGAAAGTTTGACTCTGCACCTCCGCATGCGACACCTTCCCATTCCTTCTCACCTTCAATCCCATCCTGTTTTTCCTTGCGGACTCTGTGTGTGAGTTCTACTAAGTGTTTTATCTGATCAACATTACCCCACACTAATCTCATTGTCACCCCGATAATGGTGATCTCCACAACTGAGTAAAGAATAGTTGAAATATAGAATGTTGAATGAATCTTACACAAAGAATAGAAAAAAATTAAAGAATCAAAGAATTATTCAGGCTTCAAGCTCCTCTGTTTCTTTCTGAAGTATCATCTCTGGATACTCCTCCTTTATGTCTGCTTATTAGTTCTCCCACTCTGTTAATACCTTTTCTACTTTCTCTAGAACATCCATAATGATAGATTTCAGTTCATTTGGAGTTAGTTTTCTTTGCTCATCTTGGATTACAAGCATTATGCTTGACATAGATGTATGCATCCCTTCCATCACATCCATCTTCTGAGAAATGAGTTTTCCAAGTTCATCCACCCTCTCTTTATGTTGTGCCTGTGCCACGTCCAATGCCTCGTGCTTCTACTTTACCATAGTTAGTCGTTCAACGCGGCCTAGTGTGTCATCCTTCATGGCCTTTTGCACTTCATTGTCTTTTGCCAGTGTTTTTACCCTTATTAGCACCTCTAGAGTTGTGCATATCATTAAGGCATGATCAGCATTCTTCAGCTCCTCTCAGAGTGCTTGTAGTAGGCCCTCATATGTAGAAATCTTCCTTGCTACTGTAGCCTATTATTTTTTTTCCTCTTCTACTGGGTCCTTGGGCTACTTTGGTATACGCACCTTTTCATCCTCTAAAAACTAATTTTACCATTGTTCCTACGTAGTGCATCATAGAAGGAAATTATTTTGGTACCTGTGATTCCAAATGTGGGCATATCTTTAGTATGTCATCTCTAATTTCCTCTGCCATACTAACAAAAGTCTCATATTTCCTTTAGCTTAGATCCCTCTCCTGCAGTAAATGTGTTATTTCCACATTCTTCACTTTTAGCTCCTCTGTCAGCGCTTGAATTGTAACAGATTTATCAATGTTTCTTCTATCTACCTCAGTAGATACTTTCACCAAGGCATTTCTTACCTACTCATCCATCATAAAAGTTGGTTTAATTGTCATGTGTCAGGCTTCTGGTGCCTTCTTCAACCGTCTAGATGCACATGATTCTTCATAGAAATAAAAATCATGTTCATCCATATGTGTATGCATTGACCATGAAAGTTGCTTTCATGTTTGTAATGTCACCTTGTTCTCATCAATAAGCACCCATCTAAACAAATCTTTTTACGCGACAGTGCTCTGGAACTGAGCACGAACAATCTTCTCCTGGTCTTCTACATACCCCATTGTTTGTACCCTTATGTCCTCACTTGTTTGACAGGACCTTGGCCCTTTTGAAAGGGTGGCATCAATGTTAGGAATATTGGCTACATCCTCATCCTTTCCTTGTGTAGCTTCTGATTGCTCCCTTTCTTCCTCTCTATTTAGTTTTTCCTCCTCCTCTTTCTAAGGCTCTTCTTCTGCCCTATGATGGATTGGAGATGGAAGTGATTTCTCCTTGGACTCTTTCACTTCTTCATCTAGTTTGAGCTTTCCTCTTCTCTTCTTCCCCTCAGGTTCCTTTACCAGTGAGAGTCCCAATGACTTCCTTGTTTTCTGTTGGGCTTCTCCTTGCGACCTTGTGTGCTTGAACACCTTTCTGAACCTTTGGTTTCCATATGCTACCTCAGTATTTTCTTCTCCTTGTGAATCCATCACGTGCTCATACTCATATCTGTCAGATGGTTGTTTCCTCCTACACACTAAACCACCACTATCCTCATGCTCTTCATCCTCTTCCTCGTCATCCTACATGGGTTTAGAAGGCCTAGGTACCGATATGTTTTCCATAGTATGCTTCCCCTTTGGTGGTGTTGGGAGTGTGAACTCATTCTCTACATACTTATTATTTTCCATTTTTGGTTTAAGTTGGAGATATATGAGTGCGGCCCTGATATCCCCAAAAGCAAGTGTTTCTAGTTTGATATTCAAAGTCTTCGAGATAATATTCTCGTTGTAAGCATTCTTCCCTAGATATCCATACTTCTTTCACAAGGTGTGGTATTCGCAATCCACCTTTTCTATATTAAATAATAACCTCATTGTATCAGTGAACTAATGAACAAAAGCTTAAAAATACCGCACTGTGAACGTGTACAGTAGTTTGCACCAGGGGCTCCACAATCCATCTACCATCGGTAAATGCATAATACAAAAGTGTTTGTAAACAGAAAACTGATCCTGTTTCCCCAATACTTAGGGAAACTCCTTTGGTATGCGCCACTCCTCTTCAAAATCCACACGGAGCCTGTCATACCACATCTCTGCTCTCTCCTTTACCTCGTCTTTCATAGACCCCTTGCATATATACTTGCTGAATCTTTCAGCTGGAGACTTGTTATTCATGGGGTATTCCCATATATTTTCTTTCAGGCCATCCGGTACTCCAATCTCCATGAATACTAAAGAAAGTAACACAAAACCAAAACTTATCTTACTTCTTGTGTATGCTTCCTCTACTATTTTTTCTACAATAAAGCTGGCAATGTTATAAATAACCCCTTCTGACATGCACTTTTCCACATGCAGCCACATTGAGTTTACTTGTGACCAACGATCTTGGTCATTCAATTTCGTAACGAGGTGCACTGCTACTTTTACTACAGGACAAATGTGTAATTTTTCTATGTCCATTCCACGTATTCCTTTCTGGTATCCCAGCGCTTTGTGTGTTTCCAATATGGAAACCTTGTCAGTTAGGTAATTTTTGATGTCCTCACATGTCGCCTTTAAACCTGTTACCATGGCAATTAAAATGGGTGTTAGTCTTACCCTTCACCCTGCAAAATAGAATAAGTACTCATGGACTTGGCTCATTAGCCACCTGTATAATGGTGCATATTTCCTGAAGTATGGGAGCTCATATAATTGGTAAACACCAATCCTTTTCAGTAACTTCTCCCCTGTGTCATCATATATCGGCATCCCATCACCAGTTCGCCTGTCCATTTGGGAGTTAAGTAAATCATCCAAATTCTTTTGATTGTCCTTGGTTCGGTGATTGTACTCACTTATTTTGCTCTTTCCTATGTGCGAATCCCATTCCAGGACCACAATTACTTCTTCAGGGTACTGCATCTCTGAAAAATTGCTCTCAGGAGTCATATCTTCCTCCTCTTCCACTACTACCTTCTTCTTTCCTTTTATTGATGTTGCTTCCTTCTTTGGATCCAATCTTCCCTTTTTGTTGTGTTTTTACACCTTATTATGTAACTCTTTAATGGTTTACTTCAAACCCTAATCTAATTCAATCATGCCCTAAATTGTAATCACAAAATCGTGTGCCCTAGCTCTTCTCTGTCAATCTGCTTCGTTTAAACCCTTCTCCTATGGGGATACAAGCTTCTCCAACACACAAATCTGCCTTTCATGCCTGGTTTTTCCCTCTTCGCATGTGGAATCACTTACTCAACTCTTCACACTTAGCTCTTCATCAAATTCTTGTAATTGTAAGGGTAGAAATGAATTCGCATCCCATCCTTATATAGATTTTTAATTTTTTCTACATTAATTGCTCCTCTACCTACCAGATATTTCTCATTTATTGCTCAATTTTTTCATTTCCACATGGTACATCTTTGTGCCACAACTATAACCTTCTAGCATACCTTCCTACCTTCTAGTCATAGAATTCTCTTCAGCACACGCTCTAGCGCCTGAGTACCTCATCATTACACCTTCTCCTAGTGGTTATCATGGCTGTTAGGAAATAAGGGATAAAATATGTGGAATAACCCCTCACAGAATCACAAAAATAGAAACAAATATGTAGAAAATATTACAAATCTCAAATAAAAGTGCATACTAAAATAACACAAGACAAAGAGACAATATTTAACGTGGTTCACCCAATTTGGGCTACATCCACCAAGAATCAATTGCTCATATTTTATTACAAGACACCGCTCTCTCAATACAATACCCAGATCTATTTGGAGCTATGCTCAGAAAACTCTACAGAATTCACATCCGAATTCAAAATACATCTACAATGTTTTTCATAATTCTATCATATGCATAAAACCATATAAATAGACAACTGCTTAAGAAGATTTACAAAATTGTGGGTATTAAAACCATGGGAAAAAACCGTCCCATAAACCTTTGGGTCAAAATCCTACCCATATGATAAAATCACGTTTCTTGATATATCAGGCACGTTTTAAGGCCTAAATTTTTTTTTGGGGGCGCAGCCCCCAAACCCTTACTGTCGGGGGCTGCCACCCCCGAACCCTGGTGAGGATACATGAAAAGTCTACAGTACTCTTAGTGTACATTCTCCAACACTTTCACACATTAAAATAGGCTCCACAATCTAACAATGGCTTCCGCTTACCTTGCATTATACTTTTCCTTCATTCATCTTCATCCTTGGTTACTTTTGAGAAGCAATCCTTTGTAAATCACCTTTAGCAACTTACTTCCTCAACATCCACAACATTATACCTTCCAATCTTCACAGCATTACACCTAGGAGTCACCAACAATCCACCCCATACTAAAAGTATGTGCAGTCCTCTACACATCAACATGATTCATATTATAGTTAGCTTCATGCACACTTATTACACAAAAATAAGAACTAAATTGAAAAATTATAGCGACGATGAAAGAAACACATTAAGGAAATGAAGAAAGGGAAACCTAATCTATCTAGCAACACTTCCTTATTACAAACACCAAGAAGACTTATTTATAATAGGGCTTCAACCTACTCTTATTAAAGTAACTGGGCAGTTTTGTTCCATCAATTGCTTATAACTAGCAAGCACCTGACTCAAGTATGTGAGTTATAACATATGGCCCCAACCAATGCACCTTGAGCTACCCTGGACAGCGCAAAAACTTAGAGTCATATAGAAGTACCATTTTTCCGACCTCAAGTTTCTTATCCCTAATATGCCTATCATTCAATGCTTTCTGGCATGCTTTCTCATGTTTCTGACTCTATCATGCTATGGCCTGGTGCTCATCTAGTTGAACCATGTTCTCAATTTGTGCTTCCAAAGATTGCTCAGCTAGACCTCCAACACATGCAATGCGCAAAGAAGGTAACATAAATTCTATAGGAAGAATAGCTTCTGCACCAAACACCAACTGAAAAGGTGTGGCTTTGTTCAATCTCTTATATGTTGTTTGGTAGGCCCAAAGAACAACAGATACTTTTTCATCCCAATATTTTCATCCCACATCACAAATCTTGGTCAATGTGTGGCTCAAAATCTTGTTGAAAGCCTCAGCAGTTCCATTTTCTTGGGGGTGATAGGGTGTAGTCTTGTGGTGGGAAACCATAAATTCATCTAATAGGATTCAGATTGTCTCATTTAAAAAATGGATGCCCCTATCACTGGTTAAAATTAAAGGACAGCCATACCTGGTAAGAACATTTTCCCATAAGAACCTTGTGGCTGTACCCATTGTACAATCCTTCGTAGGTGCTGCTTCTACCCATCTCATAAGATAATTTGTATAAGTAATGATATAGCATGATCCAGTCCTATGCGCAGCTGGTGAAATAGGCCCTACAAAGTTTATCACCCATTTCTGAAAGGGTTCTACACTTGTAATTGGTCGTAAAGGCATCTCATTCCTCTCTCTTGGTCGACCTAGATGCTAACAATGGTCACATACCTTATAATACTCCTTACAATCCTTATACAACGTTTTCGACCACAAACCAACAAGTAGGATCTTTCGCACTGTATCATCACCTGCATAGTGGCCACCTGCAATACCACCATGAGTTTCCTCTAGTATATCCTTTCGTTCATGTTCTAATACACAACAGCGTAACACCTCATCTTTTCCTAACTTGTATAAGTCACCGTTGATTAACATGAATGGTACCGCGTGTATGGCAAGTTGCTTTAACTCCAAGGACATCATGCCTTTTAGTGCCATCCCCATCCTTAGGAAGACAAAAATTTCCTCTAGTTCTATTAGCAAGCATTATAACCTATACAACTATGCATCAGGCATGGTGTCTTCTATTATTTGTGATTCTTCACCTGATTGAACTCTAGACAAGTGATCCGGTCCAGAATTACTTTTCCCTGGTTTTACCACAGTTGGAAAGTCAAACTCTTGAAATAAGAGCATCCATTTACATATGCGCCCCTGTAAGATGAGCTTGTTCACAAAATACTTCAATGTCATATGAATTATATAAAACACAAAAGGTGTGGCTAATAGATACTTTAAAAACTTGTGCAAGGCATATATCATGGACAAATCCTCGCGTTCTGTAGTGGTATAATTATGTTCTGTCAGGATCAACTTCCTACTAGAAAAAAAAATGGGATGATCAACTATACCTTCTCTAGGTTGAGCTAAGATAGCACCAATTTCCATGCCAGAGGTATCCACGTGAACATGAAAAGGTTTATCCCATGAAGGAAAGCACAAGATAGGTGCGGTAGTAAGTTTTTTCTTTAGTATCTCAAACACATGCTACTGCGACTCCCCCCAATAGTGTACCTTTCCCCTTGAGTAATTATTCCAAGGGTGCAGCAACTTTGGCATACCTTTTTATAAACTTCCTCTAATACCCTGTATGACCTAAAAATCCGTGCACCTCACTCTAATTGGCGGGCCCTTTCAAGCCAAAAATGACCACAACTTTAGTTGGATCAACCAACAACCCTTCCTTGCAGATTATGTGTCCTAAAAGTATGCCAAAGGGAGTAGCAAAGATGCACTTCTTGATATTCAATGAGATACTCGACTGTTTACATATTTCAAACATTAAGCACATATTGCCACAATGATCCTTAATTGTCCCATAAACGGTCCAATCATCAAGATATACCTGCAAGAAGTTGTGAATAAAATCCTTGAATGCTTGCACCACTATCCTTGAGAATACAGCAGGTGCATTCTTCAATCCAAAGGGCATCATATTATAGGCAAAGCTTCCCCATTCAGTAGTGAAGGTGGTATTTTCTTGATCTTTCGGGGAAATCCTAACTTGATGATACCCTGAGAACCCATCTGTAAATGAATATATCTTGCGCCCAGTAACTCCTAATATTTCCTTGGTGAATGGCATAGGGAGAGGATATGTAACACATGTTGCATTCAACTCTCTATAATGAACACAAATTCAAATCCTACCATTCTTTCTAATACTTATTACCATAGGACTGACCCATTCTAACTCATCCAATGGTCGAATGATCCTAGATTTCAACATCTTGTCAACTTCCTCCTTTACTTTCTCACGCAAATTGGGATTCATTTGATAAGGTCTCTTCCTAACAGGGTGCGCACCTTCCTTAAGCTTTATCTTCATTTCTCCAAGTGATTTACGCACACCTTTAAGTTCATGGCATTCTCTTAGGAATAATTCCTCATAGTCTCGAAGTAACTCTATGATCTTTTCCACTTCTGACGCTGATCAGTAATCCCTAATTATCACTTCCTTAGGTTCAGCTTCTGTGCCAATATTTACCTTTGTTGTCTTCATAGGTTCATGATATGTGCGTGTATCTACATCTGCGATGTCTAACACTTCACGTGCTCCATGTGAATGATCAACTTCCAAGTGCTCAACTTCCTCATCATCAATTATGTAAACCAACTTCCCCTTGTCTTTTTCCAGAGAAGCACACTCAAGTAGTATGGTATCATCTACTTCTTCCTCAAAATGTGCCCCTGTCTCTATCTCACCAAATAATTCCTAAATAAGTTATTTCACTTTCCCACTGTCTCCCATGGTTAAGTGTTTGATAAAGCTTAAATCCTTGTTCACTAGTGGTGTAGATGAGAAGAATTCAAAAGTTTGGATCATCCCTGCAGTCAAATCTCCCAATTTCTAGTGTCGTGATGTAATTCAGCATATACATACCAAGCATGTCTGTAACCTTATAGAGTAGAATAAAACCAATGCACCCAAAGTGAGGATGGTAATGCTTCTTTTCCTGTTGTCCAGAGTCTCTCACACTATCGGATATGATGCTGAACAAGTTGATCACCATGATAAGGGTAAATATTTGTAGGTACATTACTTCTTGAAAACTTGGTTGATAAGGCGGTCCCAATCTCTCCCCATTCCAAGAGATTATACCTATGAACCACCCACCAGTGCACTGTTGTCCCGTGTAAATTATATGATAACATATCTCATATTTTAATCCGGTCAACCCAGTTTGCCTCCATGGCCTACAAGAATCTAGCCAGATCTTCAGATCCAATATATCAGGGTACTGAGTGACCTATACACCAGACAGTGAAAACCCTTTTTGCAAGCAACCGCACACTTAACTTCATGCCCAACCAGTTCATAAGTACCATGAGCCCAATTATCATAAGAAATACTGGTAGTATCGCTAATTGATTGAGAATCTTCCCAATGAAGGATTCCTTCCTTAGATGGCTCATTGACCTCTGGGTCGCGAATAACACGTATATAAATTTTGTTCAAGTCCTCTTCACTCAAAGGTTCCACATATGGTATGGATTTCCCATCTATCAATGGTATTATGACCCTTTCGTCCTTGTTCTCGAAGCTCATTTACCCCTTGTTAAACCTCAAATCACCATTGTTTGCATAACACCAAGGGCACCCAAGCAAAGCTGGGAAGCTATCTACTTCCGCAAGTGCTAACACTTTGAAGTCTCCTATGAACTTGGCCCCTTGTATAGTGATTGATGCATCCTTCAAAACTCCTATGGGAGTATCTTTTTTTCTATTTTCCATGAACAATACATAAGATGATGGCTGTAATGGAGGTCTCCCCATTTGTACCCATGCATCCAATGTAAGTACATTCACTTCTGCACCTGTGTCAATCAAAATATTGCTCAATAGCTAACCATCCACAACAACATTCAAAGTGATCTCCTTTTCATAGTCAATGCTATCGGGGGGAGATTCACATGGAGTAGTTGTCTTCTAGTCTTAGTTCCCACACGTGGAGTATTCCCCTTCAACCAATTTCCCAATAAAGGAACAATATTCTCTTGGCGTAACATTCTACATACCTCACCTTTTATGTATCCTTATGCTCCAATTTCCAAGACTTCTCTTTCAAACATTGTATTTCACCTTGAAGGCTTCTAAGGACCTCCATAGTTTCCTGATAGACTTCTTTTTGATGAGCTAGATCTGGATACCTAGCATGTAAAACCTCCTCCCTAGTGATTGTCGGCTTCTGTTGCAATACCTCTTTCATGCGTGTCACCTTGGCTCGTGTGGTTATCTTGATTGTTATTACCTCAGGTTCTGGTGTTAACTTGGGAATCCACTGATTCTCTACCACGTGTTGGATTCTAACTATCCCTGTGCCTTTGTTTTCTTGCTTGTGTTGCTTACTAATATGCTCATACAAGTCCAGACACTCTTCATAACTATGCCCCTTTCCACAAAATGAAAAAGAAATATTTTGCAGGCATTCGCACCTATAATGGTCAGGTGAGCCACATGTATAGCAAGTTCCTCAAGGAAATTCACTCTCTTCCTCCACCTCAGCCTCGTCCTCCATATCCACCTTGATATCCTCATCCCCTTTCCATGACCTCCTTCAAACCTTCCGTCATTCCTGTCATAGTGCGCTTGATTATAATCCCTATCCTGATGCTCATTCTTTCCTTTAGAATTATCAGCCACACTCACCTATCTTACCCCAATATCAATGGCATCATGGATCTAGCCAATCAATCTATAATCTTCAGTATCATGGGTCATGGACCTACAAATTTTATAAAAAGAGGATACATTCTTCCTGATTGCGCATTGTAGTAGGGGGCAATGACTAGCATCATAATTCAAATGGAAAATCTCACAGTCTAACAGCAAACATAGTTCTATGAGGGCAACTATCCTTGGTGTGGCCTTCTACTTCACAATTTGTACACCAGATTCCTGAGTGCATCTCATGAGCTGAGTTTGCTGATAATTTCTCTAACTATTTTGCCATAGCTGCTATCTAAGCTTCCAAGAATGGACTAACTCCAGTGTTAATACTCCCAACTACTTCAGCACATAAAGCTACTTCCAATTCTTTTTTGCAGATCGGTATAAGTATTATGCAATAGTGCTCTTTAAAATGGGGCAATCAATCCTCCGAAAAACCATTATGGATGCTGACTTGTATGAATGTCATAGGAGAGTTTGGATAGAAGTGTTTTAAAATGGGCATCATACTCACATACACTTTTAGTAGTGCCTTGATTTATATCCTTGATGTGCGCTTATACTCTTCTGCTCAAACTCTCAGATATGGAACTCTTTCAAGAAAGCATCTTTCAATGCTGCATAGTCAATACAAGTTTGATTGGGATCAAACTTCCTATACCAGCTGTGCCCGCATGCCTGTAATGTAGTAGCAAATTGACTTGCCTTGTGCTCAGAAGCCGTGATACCTTTCGCATGACACAATATTTCACACATATGAACATGTTCAGCAGCATCCTCGATACCTCTGTACTCTGGGAGACGAAGGGACATCTCCATATAAATGTTCTGGGGTTGCTGCGGGCCTTGACCACCCGACCCAGAACCTCCTTGGTTTCCTCTTCCTCCAAAACCACCCAAATCACCAGAACTAGAACTTCCCGTACCGCTCGATCCTCCTCCTAGGATTTGGAATAGGGCCCGTAGATGCACTTCCTTGTGTCTCGACAATGGTACTATACTGGACCCCTATAGTCTGTGAAGTAGTCCCAGTTCCAGAGGTGAATCCCACACTCGGCGCACTCATAGTCTATAAGATGATGAGCCTAAAAACGTACCCCAAAAGAATAATGAAGATGTTTCGGTGCTGCCATTAATGTACTTGTTGTTTGACTTATTTCTGCTCTTTCACTTCCTAAATTAAAACTGGTGTTTACCTACTGTACTAGATACTAGAAAACCAAGCGCAAGGGCTAGGTCAGCAGGTTGGCTTAGATGCGTGCACCCGTGACCCAGGTCATATCTACTGCGCATGCTTCCATGTGAGGCTGAAGAGGGTTCTCTATCATGCTTTCCTAGATGGGGGAGCTCCTGATACTCTTGCTCTTTGTCATCCTCATGAGCTGTGAATCCTTCACGAGCCATCTCCTTCCACAACACCATTCATTTTGAAATTTATTGTTTCTTGCATAGTTCCCTCTCGTACACCTCATCATACTTCAGCCACCTCTCTTCCCTCTATTGTGTTGCCGCTAGGTCTGCCATCTTTCACCAATCCTGTTCCTGCCCCTGTGCATGGAGATTTTTTAACTTTCCATGGGTTTATCTTCCAAGCTCAACATTACCATCAATATTTTGAATGCCAGTGGAATACCTTGCAAATACGTCCCTCTAGGATATCGTAGGAACTAGAACTCAGCTATCTTCGAGCGTGAATAATTCAAAATTGAATACTCTAGAATATAGGTATTTAGAACACTGTGAAACCAGGTATCTACCATGCAAGTCCAGATCAGGTCAGCATCATATAGTGTTTGAAATTCCTCCTGGGTCCAAACAAGTGTGTGATACCTCCAATTCCTGTTTAGACGCGTATGCAGTCAACCACTCGTATAATTCTACGGGAAAGATAGCAAAGAATCTTTCATACAAACTATCATATAGATTCTGCTCTACCCAAGTGCATGCGCTAAATCCAGATCCAGTGTCAAACCTCCATGCGCATTCTTCCTCCAGATCGTGAATTCACTCTTTAACGCTCACCAAAGTTAGCCGGTATGTCTTCATCATGAACCATCCTGAAAACAACTGAAAAAGAGGTCCCGGCAACATAACCAATGATGCAACCTAGAATTCACAAATAACACCTAGTCGCGCTGACACATCACTCAGCATAGGCTGAGTGCTCACATGAAGCATGCAAAGGTACCACGTACCTCTTTAAGGTTGCTGTATCAGAATGGTAGCATGATGAAGTAGTATAACAAACATATATTTAGAAACTAATCCATCTATTACACTCGTTACACCGTACCAGATCTATAAAGGCATGCACTTAAGTATAAACCATCAAGATATCAATAGCATACAATAACAACACATATCATGACACTGTTGGTTTGGCCAATATTCTTCATATATTCATCGTGACAACAGTACAAAAGCTTCATACAATACCATAGTCATGCACGCATGGATCTATTACAATTATCCAGTCTCATGCACTCATGTATCCTCTAACCCTTCAAAGCAGTATGTGTCCCTGTCTATATCTTAGGTAAGAAATTCATCTACATATATATAGGGTGGGGGACTAGCCCTTCACCGCTTAACTCTACCAAAAATAGGTTACATGCTAATAATAGCCGTGCACCTTTTACAATTATAGCCATACATGCAAGTATGCTATCTATAGATCACTGATAGTTAACTATAGTGGTGGATCTATTCTTAGCTTACTGTCCATGCAAGAGTGATCTTCGACATGCTCTTTGAAATCTCCAGAAAGAGTATGGCACGCAAGTCTCGGCATCGCTCTATGTGCTCCGCACACCAACCTCTTAAGAATAGCCCTGATCTACAAAATCAGCTAAGTCCTGAAAGTTTGACTCTACACCTCCGCATGCGATGCCTTCCTATTCCTTCACGCATTCGATCCCATCCTATTTTTTCACACGGACTCTGTGTGTGAGTTTTGCTAAGTGTTTTATCTGATCAACAACTAACATAGGATTTCCTATACTAGACTGGTGGCATGTAGGAATTGATCTTAGTATGCCACTAGGTTATGCAGCCATATAGTATTTGGGTACTCAACCATCGTATCTATTCATGTTTGTATCACTCACCTCAAATGCTATGGTCACAAAACATCACAATATATATAATAGGGTAGGTGAATTGATTCTAGTGATTTTGAAATTTTAAATTGGGTCTTTGTTTGAATACCCTAAGTCTTGGAGCCAAATACAATGCTTTTCAGGGTTGAGTGAGAGTTGTAAAATCCATTAAATGTCAATATGGAATCTAGACTCCCATGATGATTACAAGATAACATTTTCTTGACTAAATAGGACCCATTCTAATATGCATATGGGGAAGATATGTATCTCAAGCCTAAATTCTCCTCAGTAAGTAAGAGTCGCCTCACTTTCTTTATTGATAGAGATTCACTGAAATCAAATGACCATTTTGTTTTATCCCAAATTAATTTGAAGCCCGTGAACATAAAAAAAGGAGGCTAGGAAATATTAGGCCAATCGGCCTTTATAGGATCCTCTCATAGTGTGATAAATCATAATAATGTCATCTACAAAAAAAAGAATTACAATAAATAATTCAGAAGAGTTAGTAACCATTTGTTGCACCCAATGTATATGAAATTATTTTCATGTACTCATCAATGTATGAAAGTAGGGAAACCTTGTTTAAAAACTGATGGTACTCTAGACATCCTCTATATTAATTCATTATTCTTACCTTTCCAAAAATCCCCTCATCAAACTATCATGGACAGTGAAACTACCAAGGGTGGTGTACTGGCAGGTCTTCAGAATGTGTCTCAATAACTTACACAAGATAAAGTCACCCCAAATATTTACATAGGGCATTTTCCGATGCTAAACAAGTAAGCCATGTCAACACATGAACCACCACCCAATGGATAGATTTAAAAAGGGTACAAAGCATTTAGTGTCATATGCTCTAGAAAGTATATCACCTACATCTTCTTCTTAATCTCTCTGGGATTCCAAGGCTCGCAATTCTCAAGCCATATATAAGCAGTACCCTACATTCACAGATATTGGTCATGGATGAGAAGAGGTATAAGGATTCCCAAACATGCTTTCCTATCATATCTGAAATGAAATTAGCTAGGACCACAGCTAAAGAGCTGGTCAAGATAACCACCAACTACCCCTAACTAACATCACAGATTTACATGTAACACTAATGACCTAAGATGAAAAGAGTAAATGGGGAAGGGAAATGTCCAACTAATCTATGTAAAATGAAAACCACCAGTAAGCGCACTCACATGTACCTGAGGTATGTGTGATAGTACCATTGATGCATCAATTATCTCTCCTTAGAAGAAGATATCACACTTGAGATTAGATAATGTTATTAGGTGGAGATAGGGGAAATGCCATCTGTACTAGACTCATGTATAGTATGAACCCTTAATAGTGCATTATGCAATCTAACCAAGAAGAAGAATGTCCAATCCAATCCAAGTCATAAATGAACATATAAAGCCACAGAGATGAGAGATCCTCTTATAAGATCGCTGACAGTTGGTGAAAAATAACATAGTAGATGTCAGTTCCTAAGATCTTAGGCTTCCTTCCTTAAGTAAATAAATCAGGTTAAGTGTGGAGCAAGTATATATATGACAACCATTGATGTATATGAAGATGATATGGGGCACTTGGGTGATTTTACTGACCTTGTCCTAATGGGATTTCAAATAGTAGTGACATAATTGTCAAAGCGCATAGGTGTCTTGGAAGCATATAGCCACCACACAATCCTTACTAGCCTATCGAGCCATGGTTTGTGTTGATAGACTCCCTTTAGATCAGGTATCACCACATCATCATACCATCATATAGTTAGTGGACCACAACATAATCTCTTTGGATCTTGAACAGTCTTTAGGTTATCAACAAAAGTATGTTTTATCATTTTATCTCATCATTATCAAATTTATTGAGCTAAAAAACGCAAATAGGATTTGACATCCTTGCAAGGAAGTCCATTGACTTCTAGGGATGGCCTATGCCATGAAATCTTCCAATACCAATATAAATTAATCCTATCATTTTTTAAGTTTATTTGCATTGCAGGTAGTCTATTTGGAATTAGGAGATAGTTGTATGCATGTTTGGATTTGTGCCCACTGACCATCCATTAGTCACCACATAATATTCGGATACTAGTCTTGCCGTCTTCATATACGTTGAGCTTAGTATCCGATAACCTTTTCCACAACATATTATTTGGATATTGAACTTGCTATGGTTCAATAATTCATATTTACAATATTTTACAGCAGTTAACTACTTGACAAAAAAGGGGCAAATGTAGACACCTAAAATTAGCTAGTTTAAAAAATCCCCGTAATCCGCATATGGAGCTAACCTCTCATCACTATCACATCAAATTAAATTCATCTATAATCCTCTGAACTAAGTGGAGACTTAGGTTCTTCCCCATCATATATTACTTTAAATGATCATCCTGACCTGCTAAAATCTATTCTACCATGTTCCTAAATGACTCATATTCAGCTTAAAATCAAATAAAATATGAACACAACACCTTCCCAATACATTTGCATTAGCTCCTCACCTGTATATCTCCCCTCTCACACAAAATGAAATAAGATATTAAAAACTTAGCTAGAGTTGGTTTTACACCAAAATCCGTAATCATTTGGATCTTAATGGTTTTTTGGATTCAGGAAATTCTATTTAAACATAGTTTTCAGACCCCCATTAGGTACTTAAACAATGTATTATTTTGATCTTCGCAGCTGCTAGGTTTTTCCAAAATATGTTATTTGGTGATTTCATCACTAGGGCTTAATAATTCAGAACTTAATCCTTCTAATTAAGATATTTTACGTGACATCTAACAACCTCTTCATTAGCCTTAGGAACATCATTAATCAATGTTCTAGTGAATCAACCCACAATATAATTTATCCTTCCTCTAGTATTCGCTACCACCTAACTAGTAAGATAATTATATTTTGATATTATACAACAATACGTTATACCACATCGTAAATTTTTGGAGATCTGTGGTCAATGGGTTTTATCAAAATAAAGTAGGATACTCTCATCTGAGAAGCCACTAGGTTATACCAAGACATAAGATTTGGAGCATAGTTATCTTAAGGATGTAAGAAAACTCATTAACATATTAGGAGCTTAGCCGTGACTATGATATGCCAAAACATAAAACTATTTGGAATTAGAGTAAAAGGGGGTTTTCCCAAATGATCTTCATACTTGCGAAAAATCCCTCATGGTTAGGTACAGTGAAACAAGAAGAGAACAATCCCATATGAAAAAAAAAAAAAAAAAAAAAACCAAAAAGTCCCAAACTGGACAAATCCAAATTATATTTTGTGGATATTCATGAGAGTAGTTGTTTCATCCTTAGCATTGGTAGTAGGCCTTACTTAAACCAGCACATCCACTAACTTAATGTGTTCCAGGAAGTCTTTGTTGATTTTCATCATGGTCATTACCATGTGAATTTTCCATTCCTTCATAGAAGATACTGAGTGTAACATAATCTTTGATGGCCTCGTGCGGATCAAGAGAGATCTTCTCTAAATGCTCCTTGTGTAACGAATCTATAGTGGAGGAGCCCATTTTCTCTGACAGAGGAAAATTAGGGTAAATAAAGGAGATATCCCACAACACATTTGGAATTTCTAAGTGCATGATTACTTCCATGCAAAAATTTAAAGTTGCATTTAAATAGCAAATAAAAAAGGCATTGGTGTAGGAAAGGACCTTCATCTTCTCTAGCCATTTTAAGGGACCGCTCAATACATTGAAACAGAAAATCTGTAAATTTTAAATTTCAATCATGTCTAAGATATATAAGAAGAAAAAATATGAGTTCTATAGATCACTTTGACGTGTCGTTGAAGCGTGAAGTACCTCCTCAATTGCTCAACAATCCTATCCCAAGGTTATGGAAATGTGTCCCATTTATAGCCCGAGTGATACATTCTCATATTTTCACCAAGATATAAGAAATAATCCATCTCCTCCTAAAGTGAGGATTGAAAATAAATGTCTCCCTCTGTGGGGAGCCCCATAAGATCCATAATGGACTCCGTCGAAATAAGAAATTTATTCTTTCCCACTTTGACTCTTCTTTTCTTCAAGGTTGCCAGCACACTACATGTTACTCAGACAGAGTGAGTAGACAGGATTTCCATAAACGATGTAACACCACCATCATGCAAAATATTCCATGCTATCGGGTTTTCCTTGATCTATTCACAAGAAGAAAGATTGATGTGTTTGTTGGTGCTACCCATAGTGAACAGGGATTTTTTGAAAGTGATTTTCAAAGGCTCGATATAGATGATGCTTAAATAGAGATGTCGAGCACCTATATTCCAATATTCAACTTGTGTCCCCAAGATTTCTAATATAATTCCATCCTAATTAGTAATAGTAATTAATTGATCCCATCCATCACATGAATGTAGTCTATGAATGTCCTAAATTCTTCAAAAAATCACAAATGCCTTATCTTATTGCCACTGCCAATAGAGGTTATGCCTTAACATAATCTAACAATATTTAATCTTAGTTAATGTTCAGCCAACCCCAACATTAATTAGTTATTTTTCTTGAAATTTTTTAATCAGATAAAACTTGGTAGAAATACCACAAGAAGTTTGTGTGGGAAAGCAGGTCATATTCAAAGGCACGAACAAAAAGGGAGAACACGCACGCGGGGTAGAAGTTTAGCTTTTGGGACTTAGCCATTTTCATTCACGAAGGTCTATTTTTAGAGATGACGTGTAAAGAAAACAAAAAAGGAAGAGACATGCATGCCACACATTGGCTATTTTTGGAGTATTGGATATGAAGTACTTTGCATGAACACAGGCCAAAAATAGATCTACTACTGTCAATTAACTACTAGTAGTCTATTGTTAGTGCACTTACATGTGGGTCTAGTTTTGTAACAGTGCATGGCTAATAATAGCATGCGACCTATTTTGGGAATAGAAAAGTGGTGAAGGGAAAGTCCACACCCTTATAAGTATGTATTAAACTGTGTAATAGAGAGATCGACATATACAAATATATATATATGTGTGTGCATACATAGAGAGATGATGCTACTATGCATATACTACTGATATTGTAATGAATCTTATGTATACTTACTGCATTTAATATAATGGAAGATATTAGCTAAATCTAAGTTTTAGTTCTGTGTGCATCTGAATCTAGTATGTCTTTGGTCCCATCATGGTTAATAATTAGTTCTTTTCTCCCTTAAAGATAGATCTAGGATGCTCTATAGAATGATGCGTTAGTAATAGAACTATATATGTTAAGTCTTCATCATTCTAACATCCTAAAACAGTAACCCTAAAGGGGGACCTGGTACCTTTGTGTGCTTTGGGTGAGTGCTCAGTCTAGGCTGAGTGATGTGCTAGCGCATCTAGGGTTTTATTGGATTTGTATCAATGAATTCTAAACTGCATCATTGGTTCCATTTCCAGGACCTCTTTTTTAGTTTTTTCAGGATGGTTTGTGATGAAGACGTACCGGTTAACTTTAAAAAGTCTTGAGGAGTGCATACATGATCTAGAAGAAGAATACACATGGAGATTCAACACTAGATTTGAGTTTAACACACAGATGTGGGTGGAACAAAATTTGTATGATAGTTTATATGAGATATTTTTTGCTATCTTTCCAATAGAATTGTATGAGTGGCTAATTGCCTATGCATCTAAGAGGGATTGGAGGTATCGTGCAATTTTCTGGACATAGGAATAATTCCAGGCCCTTCATGATGATGATCTAATTTGAACTTGAGCTTTAGATACGTGGTTCAATGGTCTCTTGAATAGTTATATCTTGGAATACTCAATTTCAACTTATTCATATCCAGAGGTAGCTAAATTCCAATTTTTATGATATCTAAGGGGAGATTACCTACAAGGCATTCCATTAGCAATCAAGATCCTGATAGTAAATTTTAATCTAGAGAGTAAACCAATAGCTAACTAAACCTCACCATGTGTGGGAGTAGGACAAGGTTTGGTTAAAGATGGCATACCTAGTGGCAGAAAGGAAGAGAGAGGAAAGGTGGCTTAAGTATAATGAGGTGTGGGAGAGGGAGATAGAGAAGCAACATAACATTACAGAAAGTATGGCGTTGAGGAGAGAGATGGTGTTAGGTTAATTATTTATCTAATATTCTTAATCATGCATTATATAATTAATTAATTATTAATTAATTATTGTTATATTTTGTTATATGGTTTTATCAACCATATTTGCCTTATTATTTTCACTGGTATAATTGTTATGTAGTTATAATAATTTCGTCCTTCCCGGATGTAATCTTGGAAGCTACTGTACTGGTTGTTGTATTGTTATAACTTATATTTTATTTGTATTCAGTTGTACAATACCTATAAGTATTACAACTCTTTCTTGTGTAAATGGTTGATTGAGATTAATAAATTTAATCAATATTATGCCCTTGTTTCTCAATTTACATTTAGTACCAGAGCAAGATTCTGGACCTGTGAAGTTGTGGAGGAGTGGAAAGAGAGAGCAGCTGAGATAGAGGAGTTTTGGATAAGTGTTTGCAACATCAGAGAGCTTGTGCAGCCTCCTGCAATCTCCCAGCCCCATCTCTACCTCCTCACATCCTCTTGTTCCTTTTAGGTGTTTGGAAGGTAATTTTTTTTTGCACTAGTGTACCCAGCACCAGGTAAAACTTGCTGCAGGTATTGAAGATAATATTAAAAAATTCCTCATTAGGGGTTTTATCACTAATATTAGAGATATATTTAGTTTCTACTAAAACTAGCAGGTTGTTGTATTTGGAGGTCACTCTGTGTAATTGGTAGTAGTTGATCATATTCATGAAATTTTAAAAAATAAAAATTTAGAGGTCTACTCTATTGACCTGTTTTGTATTAAAACCATTGTGTGATCAGGCCTGAGCCAATCCAAGCAAGCCACCATTAAATTAAGATTTGCACTCTATTGGCAAGTTGAATCATTTTCTACCTCCAAACCATGCCGACAACATTCTTACTTCATTAGCCAAGCCAAATAAAGGGAGGAGGGCATGAGTGCCATCGTACTAGCATTGGCGAATTCAAAAGGGTGAAGATCCCTACTTCAAAATTTAGCCTAAATTTTGGTGTGTAATACAGGGGTTAGATAAAATACAGCGAGAAACTACAAGCAACTGTAAAGAAATTTTTTTTTTAACACTTGTGTCCATTCCTCCATTGCATCCATTGAGCCACAAGTGAAAGCCATGAGATATCAAAAATTATCTGCAGAGGCATCGAGTTGGGTTCTTGTGCATTAAGCCATCGTGCCAATGTTATATCCTTCACTGCGACCTATAAACAAACAATCCTCTAACCAGACTCTATGTCCTCCTCGCGTCGGATCTACACGCCACCAATGAGTGGCCTGCACAAAACAAATAAGAAATGGTGGCTAAAGGAAAAGAAATGGTGGCCGAAGGAAAATGAAACAAATAACAAGGAGCTAAAGAATATATCATGCTTTAGATCCTCATTTTAAGGAAACCCTAAGACATGCCACGCAAGCTCCACATGGTGCCTCCACTTCAGCCAAGTCATTTTTTCCAAAGGTGAGTGAAATTTGGATTTATTTAAATATAATTTGTTCATTTTTATAACACAAATGCATAGGTGCCTTGGTGGATAGCCCATTAGCTTTGAGAATGGGAGGTGTGTGGGTCAAATCCCACTAAAAACACAAGATTTAAAAAAAAAAAAAAACTTTAGCAGCCAAAACAAAGAAACCACCAATTCTGGAGGGCTATTTAGCTAAAAAACTCTCACTAAACAGTTTAGTTATAACTAAATAGGTCGTTAAGTATTTAGCGAGAAAATCCCTAAATTAGGGTAAAAAAAATTTCCCCATTAAGTTTTTTTTTTTCATTTTGTACAATATTTGCTAAAGAAGGACTACCAAAAAACTTCATCTTGGGAATTTTTTAATAGTTTCCGACATTTTGGGTCATTTTGGGCTCCGAAGGCCACCAGGGCCTGCAAAACAAAAAACATTTTCTTGCCATTCAATTTTTCTAGATTTTTAAATGTAATTTGTATACTGCATTATATTGTACTAATTTACAGGTTGCCATAGTCAACTACAAACTTTGTAACTACTCTAAAACTTGAAGAATTGTAATACAAAACAATATAAAATTGGTTCTGTAACACTCATGAGATCCTAGATCTCATTCACAACGTTCGGTATATACGGTGCTTATGGGTAAATCCGTCACGACTACTACTACACTTAATGCATAATAAGGTCACAATGCACACACTATGAGCCATCCCATCCGTCTATGAACGATTGCACAATATAAATCTGGAATGAGAAATTATCCAAGTATATAGTGAAGTTACACACACGTATGAGGATATTTCTTTGAGCTGGTGAAAATAATCACACAGACCCCATCAGTACTGTCTTGGTACCACGTATTGAATTATTTCATGTACATTAACACCTCTTTCATGTACCACTAGGTATATAGAAAGGGAAAGCTTCTTCCATGTACCATCAGGTATATCGGAAGGGTGCGTATATAGAAAAGTTTGGTATATCGGACTGATGGTATATAGATTGGGAGACCTAATACCTGGAGTGATAAGAGCCAAACCCTATCAGTGATCTATACAAAATGGGCACCAATGCCCCCAAATTTTTTCTTCCAGATTCACAACTACTCAGAGGAAACAACTATGCTACATGGAAGACAAAAATCAAGACACATCTTGAGTTTGAAGAAATATGGCCTATTGTGAATGGTACTCTGACCAGATCAACTACTAATACAACACAACAATGGCAGTTTGATAAAGTAGATCAGAAGGCCAAACTCGTCATCTTGTTTAGAGTGTCTGATGATGTGGAACCCCACATTCGAGATGCCAAAACAAGAAAAGAAGCATGGGATAAATTGAGCACAGTATACGAGGCCAAGAACAATAATGTTATACTGAATTTGTAGAGTCATTTACACACACTAAAGTTCAAACAGAATGAAAAAATTGAAGCTTTCTTAAGAAGAGTTACAGAATTGAGGGCTTCACTTCTAGCGTTGGGAGAACCGGTCATAGATGATGCTCTCATTCCCATTGTTCTAAGAGCACTCCCCTCTTCTTACCACATTTTCGTCACAACACTAAACGTGTCAGATACGACAGTTGGTTTTGACAAACTGGTAAACCTACTACAACAAAGGAAGCAATGCACAATAGGGATGATGAAGAGGAGCAGGCACTATCTTCACATCAAAAATGGAAAGGAAAAGGTAAAGGAAAACCTAATTCCTATCAGAAGTCCCAAAATCAATATCAGTATTAAGGGGACAGACAATAGAAGAAGAAATGTCCTATCTGCAAAAGAGGACATAACCTACAAGATTTTTTGTATAATACTTACAAGAAAGGTTCATCCAACAAATCTGGACCTCAACAACAACAATCTTACAAGGGACATTCTAACAACAATCACGGGTAGAAAAAGGGGAACTGGAAAAGAAGACCCCACCAGCAAGGTAATATTGCTAAGCAACAAGAACAATCAGACAATGAAGACTACTTATTCACTGCTCGATCAAGTGAACCATCCATGTCATCTAGTGATGTCTAGTATGTTGATTCGTGAGCCCCTCGACATATGACCGGCCACAGAGACTAGTTTATTTCAATGAGGGACATGCCATCAAAAAATCATGTTTTATTGGGAGATGATTCTTCATATACAGTTCAGGGGATTGGGAAAATTTCTCTACCCCTTGGTTCACGTAAATGTAAACTATCAGATGTCCTATATGTCCCTAGGTTAGCAAAGAATATTCTTTCAGTTAGTCAACTCCTTGATCATAACTAAAAATTGACTTTGATAGTCAATCCGGCAAGAAAACGTGTTTGATTCGAGACAAATCAAGAGGCTCAAAAATAATTTCAAAATCCTCCAATGTGGGATGCATGTTCCAGCTTGATTTTTTTCACAGAGATGATCAAGAAATTATGGCTAATAACTCCACCTCAGCACAGTTGTGGCATCAAGATTTGGTCATGTTAGTTTCAAATATCTCGAAACACTTCACCGGTGTAATATGGTACATGGGCTACCATCTCTTCAAAAGGATACAGACAAGTGTCCTCACTACCTAGCAGGAAAACAACACAGAGCTTCATTCCAAAGGAGTACATTTCAAGCTCATTGTAAACTTGACCTGGTTCATACTGATCTTTGTGGTCTGATGCAGCCAAGTCATTTTGGGTTCCAGTACTTCATGCTTTGTGTTGATGAATATTCAAGAAAATTGTAGCTTTCTTGTCTTTGCAAAAAAAGTGAAGCATTTGAAACCATCAAAAAGTTCAAAGTAGTAGTTAAGAAAGAAACTGGGCATCACATTAGAACTCTCCACTTAGATCGAGGGGGGGAATTCACCAGTGATGAGTTTATATACTAGACCTACAAACTCACGGGATTCATTGACAAATGCCTCCTATACACACACCGCAGCAAAATGGTGTTGTTGAGAGAAGAAATTGTACTATCATGGAAATGGTGTGATACATGATCAATGATTCCAGACTTGTAAATACATTCTGGGAAGAAGAAACAAAGACAATAGTGTATTTTTTGAATAGAGTGCCCATAACTACTCTTGATGGAATAACACCACAAGAAGCATGTTCAAAATGGAAACCATCTCTTGCACACCTCAGAGTATTCAGGTGCAAATCAATCATGCACATACCCAAATAGAACAGAAAGAAATTGGACATGAATTCATAGAAACTCATCTTCATTGGGTACAGTGAAGAGACTCTTGGGTATAGATTGATGGATCCTAAGACTATAAAAGTATACACTAGCAGATATGTTGAGTTTTTTGAGAAGAAGGAAGCATATACTCCTCCTCTGGACTCACAAGATTTAGATTTTTCACTACTTGTAAAAATTGAAGCTAATGTTCCCTCAGATGATGAAATTGATGATGGGGATGATGGTGTTGATCAGATAGAACCATGACCCATGGGAATAGTTTAGTGTATGCCTAAATGGTGTACAAGTACATTACAAGATGCAAGAATGGATGCTCCACTGGATACATCCACCCCTGGACTATGGAATCGTAGTAAAGCAAGAGAAGAAGTTAATTTTTCTTTGATGAGTAGAGTTATTGAATCACATGAGCCCTCTATAATCCAAGAAGTGCTATAGTCAAAATCTTGGAAAGATGCCATGGATCCTAAATATCAATCAGTGATGAAGAATAACACTTGGCAGCTTGTCAATCTTCCACTAGGGAAGAAACCAATTGGATTTAGATGGATATTTAAAACAAAGTACAAAGTAGATGGGATAGTGGACAAGTATAAAGAAATACTTGTAGTAAAGGGGTATGCATAAAAAGAAGGCATTAACTATGAGGAGACATTTTCTCCCATAGCTAAGATCAAAACAGTCAGGATGATTTTGCTCTAGCTGCTCAGTTTGGATGGAAATTCCACCAAATGGATGTAAAAAGTGCCTTCCTAAATGGAGATTTACAAGAAGATGTCTACATGACTCAACCTAAGGGATATGTAGTACATGGTCAAGAAGGAAAGGTATGAAGACTCAATAAATATCTGTATGGCCTCAAATAGGCATCCTGGGCATGGTACATCAAGATTGATGAGCATCTTGTACAATATGGATTTGTTAGAAATCCATACAATCCCAATCTCTACCTCAAAAAGAAAGGGGGGAAATGGTGATTATTTTTGTCTATGTTGACGATCTAGTCATCACCAACAGTTCAGTGAGGATGATCTATGCAATGAAGAAAGATCTTAATCGATCATTCAACATGAATGATCTTGGGTGATGCATTACTATCTTGGATTAGAAGTATGGCAGAAAGAGAATCACATTTTTGTTTCTCAGATGAAATATACCAAGACTACACTCGAGAATTTTAGGATGATGGATTTCACACCAATTATTACACCCATGGAGAACAGATTGTAGTTATCTCGTTCAGATCCATCTCATGAGGTAAGTGCCACTCTCTATCAGCAGCTGAATGGGAGTCTCATTTACCTGACCTACACTAGACTAGATATCATCTTTGCAATGAGATATCTATCCAAGTTCATGTAGGAACCCAAATTTTGTCATTAGAAATCAACAAGGCACATTTTGAGATATATTAAAGGATCAGTGGCTCTTGTTCTAGAATACAAGAAGAATGAAAACTTCTTCTTGACTGGATATTCGGATTCAGATCATGCAGGTAACGTTGATGATAGAAAATCTACTTCTGGATTTGCATTCTTCATGGGATCTGGAACAATATCATGGGGAAGCAAGAAACAACACTTCGTATCTCATTCTTCCACAAAAGCCGAGTATCGTTCCGCAGGATAAGCTATCTGTCAGGCGATATGGTTACGTTGCATATGGCTATGTCGACAATGAAGGTGTTCTAAAACTTGTTCGCAATCCAGTGTTTCATGAGACAACAAAGAACATTGAGGTACCAGTTCATTTCATACATGAACATGTGTTGAAGCACAACATCCATCTTCAATATTGTCCAATAGCTGAACAATGGGAAGATATCTTCACAAAGTCACTTGCACATGACAAGTTTGAGTTGTTCAGAGAGTTCCTCTCCACATCCCCTGAGACAATGCACAATTAAGGGGGGGAATGTTAGGTTAATTATTTACCTAATATTCTTAATTATGCATTGTATAATTAGTTAATTATTGTTATATTTTGTTATATGGTTTTATCAACCATATCTGGCTTATTATTTTCACGAGTATGATTGTTATGTAGTTATAACAATTTTGTGCTTCTCGGACGTAATATTGGAAGCTACTATACTGGTTGTCGTATTGTTGCAAATTATATTTTGTTTTTATTTATTTGTACATTAGCTATAAGTATTACAACTCTTTCCTGTGTAAATGGTTGATTGAGATTAATAAAGCTAATCAGGCTTCTACCCCTGTTTCTCAATTTACAGATGGATTGTGAAGGATTTGAAGCTCACATAGAATACATGGAGTTAGAGCATCATGAACTCCCCATATGGGAAATCATAATAGGGATCCCCCCTTGGCCTCACATATAAGTGCACCAACAGAGACTACCTAGGCCACATGTGCACATCTGAATCCACTTGGTAACCTTTCCCTTGCGTTTGGTTTTTTAGCATCTAGTACAACAAGAAGTCAACAAGCTAGTTCAAGTAGTGGGAGAGTATGACTGAGTCTTATAAGAGGCACAAATATTGCAGCACAAACGACTTCATTGTTATATGGGATTACCTTTTCGGGTGTATCATCAGCACAGAATACAAGTGCACTGATTTTTGGATTAACCTCTGGGAGTAGTAACGCTTTACAGACTGTCGAGGTAAAATTCAGTTCTACTATTGGGACATAGGGAAGTACATCTTCTGGTCTGAACCTAGCTATAGGTTTTGGATCATGAGGCATAGGTAGCTCTAGTTCATGTGGATCTAGAGGTTCTTGAGTAGGAGAAACACAAGAGGTTCTGGATCAGGTGGGAAAGGTCCACACCAACCCCAAAATATTTACATGGAAATGTCTCTTCATCTTCCAAAGTATAGAAACATAGAAGATGTTGCTAAACATGTGCATATGTGTGAAATATTGTGGCACGCAAAAGCAATCCCAACTTCTAAGAGGAGGGCAAGCCAATTCACCACTACATTACAACGACGCGAACATTGCTGGTACAGAAATTTTGACCCTAATCAGGCTTGTGTAGATTATACAACTTTAAAGGATGCATTCATTAAGGAGTTTTATATCCTTGAGTTTGACAAAAGAGTGTAAGTGAACTCAAGGATATCAAGCAAGGCACTACTGAAAGTGTTAGGGAGTATGTTGCACAATTTAAAATATTGTTATTAAAGCTTTCTTATGACATACATGCAATCCAACATGCATAATGGTTTTTTGGGGGCTTGATTACCCCTTTAATTAGGGAATTATCACATAATATATACACTGATCCATGCGAATAATTTGAAATAGTCTTGCGTGCCGAGGCAGTTGGAAGCATAGATACTGGGGTGAGCCTGTTTTTAGAAGCACAAACAACAGCTATGGAAAAATAGTTAGAGAAACTATCAACAAATTCAGCACATGAGACATGCACAGGGATTTGGTGTATAGATTGTGAGGTAGAAGGTCACACAAAGGATAGTTGTCCTCATAGAACAGTACACTCATTGCTGATGGATTGTGAAATATGCCACTTAAACCATGATGCTAGTCACTACACATTATTACAATGCACGAAAAGGAAGAACCTTTCAAGCTACTGTAAAATATATAGGTCCACGACTCATGACAGGGAAGAATGTCAGCTGATTAGAAAAATCCGTGATGCTATAGATATTAGTGTACGACAGACAGGAATTTTAGATAACTTTAAGGGCAAGAATGAGCATCGGGACCAAGATCAAAATTAGGCATGCTATGATTGGAATGAAGGGAATTTTAAAGGTGGTCATGGCAGAGGTCGAGGATACCGTGGTGGATTCAGAGGATGAGGCCATGGTGGTGGAAGAAGTAAGTTTCATCATGGAACATGTTATACATGTGGATCTCCTGACCACTACACGCACAAATGTCCTCAGAATATTACATGTTCATTTTGTGAAAAGAACCATAGTTATGAAGAGTTTCTAGACTTATATGAGCATCTGAGTAAGCAACATAAACAAGAAAATAATGTGCAGGGATTGTTAGGATACAACGCACTATGAACAATCAATGGATGCCCAAGATGGACGTGGAATCTGAGGCACTGTAAGTGATGATCATGATCCATGCTGAGGTGGCACGTGCTAGGGAAGGATTGCAACAAAATCCTACCATCACTAAAGATGAGGTTCTTCATGCATGGTACATCCTACGTATTAGGAGGTTTATTAGGAAACCATGAAAGTTCTAAGGAATCTTCAAGGTGAGATATAATACTTAAAGGAGTAGAATAAAGTATCAAAGATGGTCCAAACTGATATATATGACTTGAGAGAAGTGTAAAAATTGTTGCACAAGGATAACATCATTCCACTATTAGGGATTTGGTTAAAAGGAAACACTACACACACAAGTACTAAGACTGTATGATAGATCCTACATGTAAATTTCTCTCCTCATAGCCTAGATTATGACAAGGAAATCACTCTAAATGTTGTTGTGGATGGGTGGCTATTGAGTAATATACTAATTGATACAGGTGTGGAAGTCAATGTTCTTACCTTGGATGCATGGGTACAAATGGGAAGACCCCCATTGCAGCCATCCTCTAATGTATTATTCATGGCTAATCAGACTAAGGCCACTCCCATAGGGGTTTTGAAAGATGCATCCATTACCATACAAGGAGCCAAGTTCACTAGAGACTTTGAATTTTTAGCGTTGGTAGAGTCAAATAGATTCCCAACTCTATTGGGGTGTACTTAGTGCTATGCAGATAATGTTGATCTTTGGTTCAACAAGGGTTATATCAGTTTAGAAAACAAAGATGAAAGATTTATTATCCCTTTAATAGATGGAAATTATGTGCCCTATGCTGAGCCCTTAAGTGAAGAAGATCTGAATAGGATTTATACATGTGCCATCCAAGATCCGTAGATAATTGAACTAACCAGAGAAGGACTAATTCAATGGGAGGATGCATAGTCTATTAGCGATGCTACAAGTGTTGCTTTTGATAATTGGGCTCACAACACTTATGAGCTGGTAGGGAATGAAGTAAAGAGCATATTTCCTTGAAGAACAAAACCACGTTATGTCAGGAGGATAGGAAACAACTCAGTACCTTGTTACATAGGATAAGGGGATCCCATGGTATTCTTGCATGCCATGGAAGAACAATGTATAGACCCACTAGATAGAAGAACTATGCTAACATATACACTATGTGGGACAATAGCACACTGGTGGGTGACCCACATGGATAATCTTGTTGGATGGAATGAAATTAGGATTGCTCTTACTACTAGATTCTTTAGGAGTAATGCACTTACTCAAATCAGTACTTATCACTGTAATCAACATGTTTAGCACCATGTTCAGAAGTGTCAGATACTCTGGACAAAAGGGCAGGAAGCTTTACTACCTACACTATGGGTGCACTAGTTTTATTCCACTTTATAAATCTGTGTGTGTGTTTGTTATGTATATGTATAACTCCATAGAGAAACTAGAAATTGGCATAATTTAATTACAGGAATGGCCCAGATGTTTGACTTATTCTCTACAAAGCCTCCAGTGGAAGAAGCATTAAAAGTTATCCAGTGCCTAACTATGGGGGATAGTGCCAAGGTTAAAGAACTCCTTCAAGATTTATTAGATAAAGAAGACTCAGGAGCACATCTTGATAAAGAACCAGAGGCTAATGCAACATTACTTCAATGTGCTTACCTTGAGCAAGAGAAAGGAAAAATGATCTACTTAGTGGATGATGAAGAAGTAGATAATATGGATGTAAATCATTCAACAGGAAGGCGTGAGATATTGGAAAATGTGGATAAGACCAAGCGTGCCTATCATGAACCAATGAAGACAAAGTGAGTAAATATTGGAACATATATTGAGCCTAAGGAAGCCATAATTGGAGAATATTGGTCAGAGTCTGAAGTGGAAAAAATCATAGAATTACTAAGGGATTACCAGGACCTATTTCCTAGGGGGTACCATGAACTTAAAGGCATGTATGAATCATTATGGGAGATGAAGATAAATCCTAAAGAGGGTGTGCACCCAGTTAGAAAGAGACCTTACAGAATGAACCCCAATTTGCATGAAAATGTCAAAGAAAAGATTGGTAACATGTTGAAATCTGGAATTATCAATCCCTTTGATGAGTCAAAATGGATTAGTCCAATGGTGATCAGTATCAAGAAGGGTGGACGGATTAGAAGATGTGTGGACTATAGGGAGATGAATGATGCGTGTGTAACTAATCCATTCCCTACGCCATTCACTGAGGAAATACTAGAAGGAGTTACAGGGTGTGAAATATATTCATTTACAGATGGGTTCTCTGGTTATCATCAAGTTAGGATTTCCCAAAAGGATGAATAAAAGACCACATTTACTACTGAATGGGGTAGCTTTGCCTATACTGCAATGCCCTTCAGTCTAAAAAATGCATCTATTGTATTTTAACGCATAGTTGTCCAAGGGTTCAAGGAATTCATTCAAAACTTCTTAGAGGTATATTTAGATGATTGGATGGTGTATGGATTAGTCAAGGATCACTGTGACAATCTATGCTTAATGTTTCAACGATGTAGACAGTTGATTATATCTTTGAACATCAAGAAGTGCATATTTGCTACACCATTTGGGATACTTTTAGGTCACATAATCGGCAAGGATAGTTTGTTGGTTGATCCAACAAAGGTTGCAGTCATTATAGGCCTAAGGGAGCCTACCAGTCAAAGAGAGGTGCGTAGGTTTTTGGGTCATACAAGATATTATAGAAATTTTATCAGAGGCTATGCCAAAGTTTCCACACTATTAGAAGAGTTACTGAAAGGGAAAGGAACGTTATATGAGGGAGAACAACAACATCGTGCATTCGAGACATTGAAGGAGAAACTTACTACCGTGCCTATTCTATGTTTTCCTTCATGGGAAAAACCATTTCATCTACATGTTGATGCCTCTGGCATGGCCATTGGCATGGTGTTGGCTCAACCTAGGGAAGGTATTGTAGATCATCCTATCTACTTTTCTAGTAGAAAGATGACTCCTGTAGAACAAAATTACACAACTACAGAGTGCGAAGCTTTTTCAATGATCTATGTGTTGCATAAATTATGCCAGTATCTACTAGCTGCGTGGTTGTACAAACTGTATTCCTAGTTCTATAGAGTGTATTCATGATTTCACGGTTGTGGTAAAACTAGGAAAAAGTAATTCTAGACCAGACCATCTATCAAGAATACAGTCTGTAGAAGAAGAATATGTAATTGAGGATACCATGCCAGATGCACTGTTATATAGGTTAGAATGTGTGTCATCATAACTAGAGGACATTATTTTCTATCTACAAATAGGGATGGTACCAGAAGAAATGAAATTCTTAGAGAAGAAACAACTTGTTTTATGAGCTACACCTTATATGCTAATCAGTTATGACTTGTACAAATTGGGTTGAGATGAAGTATTGCGTCATTGTGTATTGGAACATTAGTGCATGAGTATTATGGAAGAATCTCATGGTGGAATTTCAAGTGGCCACTATGCCACATCGTGTAAGATTATACTTGGTGAATTATGGTGGGCGACCCTCTATAAAGATTGTAAGGAATTTTGTAAGGCATGGGATCATTGTCAACGTCATTAAAAACCAGGTCAATGAGATGAAATGCCTCTGAGACCTATTACTAGCACAAAACTATTTGTGAAATGGGCTATAGATTTTGTGATCTCTATTTCACCAGCTACATGCAAAACAGGATCACGCTACATTATAACTTACATAGACTATCTAACAAGATGAGCAGAAGCACCACCTACAAAGGAATTTAGCATGGCTACACCAACTTGGTTCTTATGGGTAAATATTATTACAACGTATGAATATTATTTAAGTTTGACCAGTGATAGGGGCACACATTTTCTTAATGAGACAATCATAATTTTATTGGATGAGTTCATGATTACACACCATAAGACTACACCCTATCATCCTCAGGAAAATGGAACTGCTGAGAATTTCAATTTTTTTTTGAGCCAGACATTGACAAAAATCTGTGATGTTGGAAGAAAGGATTGGGATGATAAAGTATCTGTAGTACTTTGGGCATATCGAACAACATATAAAAGGTTGAACAAAGCCACACCATTTCAGTTAGTGTTTGGTGCAGAAGTCATTTTTCCTATGGAGTTTATGTTACCTTCTCTGCGTATTGCATGCACCCTGAAGGTCTAGCTGATGAGAAATATTTAGAAGAATGGATTGAAAAGATAATTCAAGCTGGATGAGTGATGAACCATAGCACGTTGGAGTAAGAAGAAAGAAAAGGCCAGGTGAGAAATCTTGGCATGACAGAAACATAAGGGACAAAAAGTTTGAGATTGGATAAATGGTGCTTCTTTATGACTCTAAGTTCTTGTACCATCTAAGCAAACTTAAGGTACATTTGTTAGGTCCATATGTTATCACTTACATCCTTGAAACATGTGCTTACCTAGTTAGAAGCACTTGATGGAACATGGCGACACCAGTTACTTCAACAGAAGTAGGCTGAAGCCATACTATAAATAAGTCTTCTTGGTGTTTGTAATAAGACAATATTGCCATTTAGATTAGGTTTTCAATTATGCATTCCCTTAATGTGTTTCCTTCTTTGCGTACTAAGATTTGTGTCAATTTAATTATTGTTCTTGTGTAATAAGCACGCTTGCATGCACACGAAGCTAATTACTATATGAAGCATGTTTATGCGCAGAGGACTACACATACTTTTAGTGTGGGGTGATTGTCAATATATAGGTATAGGATTGTGGGAATTGAAAGGTGAAAGGAATAAGCTGCTATGGGTGATTTTCAAGTCAAAGGATTGCCTATAAAAAGTGACAAAAGATGGAGCTGGATGAAGGGATAGTGTAACACGAGGTAAGAAGGTGTTATAACAACTACCATGTGCCCCCCTGCTCAGTTTTGTGGCTAACTCAGGCATCTAGTTCTGTCGTGAAGATAAGTCTGTGACCTCAGGGTCACAATATTTTGTTTTTCATGGCGACTCACAGCACCTTCTGGAAATGACTACCACTCGATGGATAGATATCTTTCTCAGTGTGATTCCAGAACATGGTAAAGCTTTTCCTCCTAACTCCATGGTATTTTTCAAAGTCGGAATGGCTCGGTCCGGAGTTTTTGAAGGCCGGTTCCTATTCCCCTGATTCAGAGGCACACGCAGCCAATGTAGGACGTGCCACGTGTACTAAAAACCTAATCTAACTTGCTAAGCCGATCCGATTTTGAAGCCTGTTTTTTCCCTAAAACTTCAACTCGCCATATCTTTTGCATCCAGAGCTCAATGAAGAACATGTATCTTGCCATATCAATGGAAAGCATGGTGAAATTCTCTACAAGATTTCGTGGTCACATTTTTCAAAAATTTTGGTGGATTTTCAAGAGGATGAAAATGAACACAGAGAGGGTTGAGCTTCATGGCACAGACATGCATTATTTGCTCCAGAAGATTGACGTTTCAACACACTAGTTTTAATGCCAAAATGGAAAAGTCGCATTACAGTTTCTTCATGGCAGGTTTGAACTCCAAAAATGTCACGGCATGGGTCTGTAAGAGACACCCATGTTGTTTTAGGGGCATCTTCATTCAATGGGGAATGGCTCCCACATTTTTTACATGTTTTCTCTCTCCTGGGCCTGACCCATGCGTAGGTAAGAATGCCAGATTTGGATCATTTTTTGAGAGAGTTGAACATCTAAATTTGGGACAACAAGCTCTAGGTTACATTTCACCTATCAACATTATGGTGATTTTTGAGAACCCTATCAGACCTTCAAAAAGTGATTGTAACTATAGTTTCTGCCTCTTTAAGAACTTGTTCCCACACAATGCAAGGATTTTGACAGTCGAAAATGACAGTAGCAGGACTCTGTGATCAGATTTCTGAAAATTCCAACTTTGTTTGTATCTGAGCTCCTTATGAAAAGATCATGACCATCTGAATTGCATCTTATCAGCCTGTGTATGATGTTTCATGTCAGCATTTCATGAAATTTTGTCAATTTGCATGAACAAGAAGCCTTGGTTCATCCACTCCTTATGGTGACATCACCTATTAGTTTAGTTTCAATTTTTGTACATTTCTATCTCATGTCGACACTTGGAATTTAGAGTAGGATTGCGCCCTTCAAACCTCTGCAATCGGCACATATATTAACATGATCTGATCAGAGGAGTTTGATGCACCCTTAACCTACGCCTCTGGCGCATGGAGATTTTCCTCTCGACACCTTTTGTCAAGTCACCACTTACTTGGACCAAGAGCGCATTCAATGTCATGTCAATCACACTGGATGTCCTGAAACATCAACTTAGAAACCTGATTTACATCCAGGGGTGCATGCATGATTCGTGTCCACAACAGTAAGCTGGACCTGCGCCATACGCAACTACCATTTTGGAAGTATGAGTTTCAATGATTTCCAAGGTACTCTTCTGTTTGTCTATAGGAAGCGCGCTGAAGAGAATTATGTGACAAGAGGGTATGAATGCGCGATAGAAGGTTATAACTGGGGTATGCAAAGATGATACCACATGGAAAGAATGGAAGTAGGTCAATAAATGAGAGGAAATTGGGTAGGTGAAGGAGCAATAAATGAACTAACTTTTTGAAAATATATATAAGGATGGGATGCGAGCTCATTTTTACCATCATGATTAAGAGTATTTGAAAAAGAGTGAAGTGCAAAGAGCCAAGTGATTGAATAGAGGTGCGAAGAGGTGTGTAGCTAGATCGTGACAGAAGATATTTGCGTGCACAAAAAGAGATTACATCCCTAATGGTGAAGGGTTTGAGTGAAGCAAGGTGACAAAGAGGAGCGAGGGCCCGTGATTTCACCTAGGGCACGCTGAATCGAGCTAAGGGTTTTGATTCATGCGCATTGTAGAATTCAAGAGGTGAGTATTTACAAAGGATTTCAAGGAAGAAATGGCACCCAAGAAAGCAGTTGTAGCAGGAGTGAAGGGAAAGAAGAAGGTGGTCGAAGAAGAAGAGGAGATGGCTCTTGAAAGCAATTTTTCTGAAATGCAATATCCAGAGGGAGTCATCATAGGCCACGAGTGGGATTATCACATAATGAGAAGTAAGGTGAGTGAGTACAATCATTGTACCATAGAAAATAAGGAGCTTGATGCCTTGTTGAACACAAAGACGAATAAACGCACGACGGAAGACATGTCAGTGTATGACAATGCTAGTGAGAAGCTCTTGAAGAATATTAGAGTTTACCAGCTATACGGGCTCACTTAATTCAAGAAATATAAGCCCTTGTACCAGTGGCTCATGAGCAGAGTACATGAATATTTTTTCTACTTTACAAGACGTAGAGACAGAATTTCAGTCGCGCTAATCTCCATGGTAACAGGATTAAAGGGCACAAGAGAAGATTTGAAGAATGATTTAACAGACAAGGCCGCAATATTGGAGACTAGAAAGAAGCTGGGGTACACAAAGGGTTTGCGTGACATGGACATAGATAAAATGAAGAAGTATCTAGTTTTACAAGCAGCCACACATCTTGTTATGAAGATAAATGACTAGGAAAGGTGGTCAAAAGTGAACACCATGTGGCTGCACGTTGCAAGGAAGATGTCTGAAGGGGTAGTATATAATATTTCAGGCTACATTGCAGACATGATAGTCAAATAAGAATGCACAGGAGGAAAGATCAGCTTTGGAGATGTTTTGTTGTTGCTGGTGTTCATGGAGATCAGAGTACCTGATGGACCAAAAGAGAAGTTATGAGAGTATCCCATGGAGCATAAGTCACCGGCGGAGTAGTTCAAAAAATACCTAGTGTGAAGGATCCATGACATAACCTATCAAGAAAAGGGATGAGAAGTGGTATGAGAGCCGCGTGGCCTTTGAAGAAGAATGGTGCATCCCCAAGGAATTGCCTTTGCTGGTTGGAAAGTCAGTACATTTCATTGTATACTAACACTTTTGTATAGCGCGGTTCACCATGAGGGTTAAGCATGGAGCCCTTGGTGTAAGTTACCATATTTCTTCACAACAAGGTACTTCCAGGTGTCAATACTTAGGTTCTTATACGCACGACACCTAACATTCAATGCAGACAAGGTAGATTGTGACTACCACACGTTAAGGAAGAAATATGAGTATCCAGGATGGGGTGCATATATTGAAAGGCTCATTTCAGATGTATTGAGCATTAAACCAGTAATTTTGGTTGTGGGAGATGTTGGAGCAACACTGGTGTACCTTCAACTAAAGCCCAAATTGGAAAACAACAAGTATGTGGAGGATGAGTTTGCGCTCCCAGGGCCACCAAAGGGTAAGCATACAATGGAAAATATTCCAACACCCAAGCCCATAGAAACTATTCAAGTTGATGATGAAGAGGAAGTGCATAAGGATAGTGGTGGTTTGGAACATAGAGGTCGAAGACATCCTACGAGTAAGGATGAAGCTAAATGCACAACTACACGACTTGGGCCACAAGAGGAGGATAAAGAGGACTTAGTTGTGGACCAAGGAGAACGCCAATTCAAGAGAGTATTTAGGAGGACAAGGACCCAAGGTGCTACTCCACAAAAAGTGTGCAGAACACCTCGACTCTCTCCATAGAAGGAGACAACTGAGAAGAGGAGAAGGAAACTAAAATTGAATGAGGAAGTAGAAGAGTCAGAGGAAAGAGTGCCTAATTATCCTACACCTCCAGAGAATGTAGGACAACAAGATGAAGAAATGAAGGAAGGAGAAGAGGAAGAAAAGGGAACAAATGAGACATCTATAGAGACTGCTCATGACATGGAAACACAAGTCCCAAATCTGGAAGCTCAAGTTCCTAAGCAGCCTAGGTCAAAAAGAACAAGCGGGGAATACATTCCACCATCCGTGGGCTACACCGAGGACACATGTAAAATTATTTCCGCCCGCTTCCATTTGACAATGACACAAAAGGAGTTGTATGGTTGGGAGTTAATGGATGAGGATATGGCAACATTACGCACAAGAAAACAATTAACATGGTCAATGCACACACACATGGATCAACCTGAGTGTGAGGAGTTGTGCATGTCGAGGAGGTTGACAAATACACCTCAGGTTAGACACATAACAATAAAGCTTACTGTTATGTCAGATGAATAGGTGAGCAATGCATTGATAAAAGTCTCAAAAGAGTTGGCATAGCGGAATATGGACAAGGCTGCCACAATTAGGGAGCTAAGGGGAGAGATCAAAACTAAGGATGAGGAAATAACGTACCTAACGTAGGAAAGAGAATTAACACATAAGAAGAAATATTTATTTATCTGTATAATAGAGGAAATTCGTGATAATGTCATAAGAGCTAGGCCACACTTAGAGCCAAAGGTACCAAAGACGTTTCCTTTGGCAATACATTATGTAGGTACATTGGTGGAATTAGTGCTTGAAGATGAACCTCTGCGCATGTTAGCGCCAAAGGATCCAACATGAAATGTAGAATGAAAAAAAGGCTTCAGTGATGCGAAAGATTGCATCATATGAAGGACTGTTACAAGCACTGCGGGAAGAACTAACAAAGGCAGACCAAGCCTTGAACATATGTATAGATCCAAAGGCGCTCATCAACATAAAAACCCTAGAGGAGAACAATGAGGTCTAGAAAGTGATGAAGGATGACACATTAGGCCACGTAGAAAGATTAACATTGGTTAAACAGAAGTGTGAGGCCTTGGCAACAACCCAAGAACCACACAAAAATAGGCTAGAAGAGCTTGGGAAACTCATTGCACAGAATATGTATTTGCTAAAGTGAAGGATGACTACAATGTCCAACACTGTGTTGGTCTTACAGAATGAAAAAGGAGAAATTGCGCAGGAGGAACTGGAGTCCATCGTTGTGGACATTTTAGAAAAAGTAGAGGAAGCACTCATTGAGTGATAGACCTTGGAGGCTGAGATAAAGGAGGAATATCCTAAATTAATTTCTCAGGTTGTAGAAGAAGAAACTACAGATTAAAAACATTCTTTCATTCATCCAAATTCTTTCTACTCTTATATTGTTTGATTCATTTTGGAGATAACCATTTTCGGGAAAAAAATGAAATTAGTGTGGGGTAATGTTGATAAGAGAACACTTTATAGAAGGCACAAAATAAGTCCATGCGGGAAAGCAGGTCATATTCAAAGGTGCGAACAGATAGGGAGAACACGTGTGTGGAGAAGAAGTTCAAGTTTCGGGACTTATCCATTTTTGCTCATGAAGGTCTATTTTTAGAGATGGTGTGTAGAGCACACAAATGAGGAAGAGACATGCACACCATGCATTGGATATATTTGGAGGATTGGATATGAAGTACTTTGTATGGACATAGGCAAGAAATAGATCTACTACTGTCAGTTAACTTTTAGTAGTTTATTGTTAGCACACTTACATGTGTGGCTAGTTTTGTAATGGCGCGTAGCTAATAATAGCATGTGACCTATTTTGGGAATAGATAAGTGGTGCAGGGAAAGTACCCACCTTATAAATATGTAGTAAAATGTGTAATATAGATATCAACATAGACAGAGATATAGATGTGTGTGCATACATAGAGAGATGATGTTACTATGTGCATACTACTGATATTGTAATGAATCTTTTGTATACTTATTGCATTTCATATAGTGGAGGATATTGGTTGAATCTAAGTGTTAGTTCTGTGCGTATCTGAATCTAGTAAGTCTTTGGTCCCATCATGGTTAATAATTAGTTATATTCTCCCTTAAAGACAGATTTGGTATGCTCTTTAGAATGATGTGTTAGCAATAAAACTATATATTGTAAGTATTCATCATGTTAACATCCTACAACAGCAACCCTAAAGGGGGACCTGGTACCTTTACGTGCTTTAGGTGAGTTCTCAGTTTAGGTTGAGTGATGTGCCAACGCGTCTAGGGTTTTATTGGATTTGTATCCTTGAATTCTAGGTTGCATCACAATTATTGCATTTAGTGGAGTTTGAAGGTTTGAATGTTAGCGATATTAAATGTATTTAGTTAATATATACTATAAAGGAAGAATCTGCAAACAAAATGAAGCAAGGTGAAATAACTAACATTGCTAGAAATGATTTCGTACTCTATAGATTATCCAACAAAAAATCATAAAGAAATATCTTATTAGAATTTTTTATCGAAACTTTTATTTGTTACATTTAGGTTCTCGAAGGTTGTTAATTCTACACATGGAAATGAAGTGGGTAAGCAAAAATATGTTACAGGGAGCATAAGAAGCACTTGTGATGGGCATTTGTTTGCAATTTTTGGTAAGGTGATTTCACAAAACATTGTTTGACTAGAATAAGACGGGAATAATGTTGTCTAAAAAAAATGCATCCCCGCAAGTCCTCCCCATCTCGGGGTTTGATTTTTTCAATGAAGAGTAGAGTGTTTAGTTCAGACCAAGATAAAATTAAATGTAGATACTATTACATGTACGTGGCAAGAATAATATCCTTATTGGGTTTGTGTTCTTTTACATGTACAATTGCATTCATAATTACAAGTATAATTATAGGTACATGATAATAATAGTATAATTTTTCATATTTTAACTAGCCTCGTGGATGTTAAAAGTTATTCTTATATTGAACCCTTACGTGACTTCATACTGATGTGGGTATATAGATTAAATTGAATCAATATTTTTTAACTATAGGTACAATTGACAACTGGTTGTTTATATTATTTTAAGTGTAGTGGTGGATTTCATTTAACAAGTTATTGAATGATATTTTGAACTTAGCATCCACTAGCTTATGAAACAACATAATATTTGGATCTTCACTGTCTCAATGTTTCAATAAAAGAGAGCGTGATATTATTATGGTTTTAATTGTCACTAGGATTTAACAAATTAAATCAACCTAGTTTGAGGTTAGTGGGTGAATGTATTTGAAGAATTTAATATTTCGAGCTAAAGAAAGACATATTGAGATAATTTTCTGCTATTATCACCTGTGTTAATCTTGTAATGAACTTCCTCCTAGTTGGAGGATTGAATTGATATAACAAAGAAAGGTATAGTAGTTTGGGATTGACGTGAAATTTGTAACCTATTTTTTAAATTTGTTAATTCTCAAACAGAAGTGTAAATAATTTTGTGGATGTTAGAATTTCTTATTATTGAAAGGTTTGAAAGATTTGTTAATTACTACAAAATGCCTTTTATGTTGTACTTATAATATGTTGTTGTTTGAATGAAAAAATATTGAACATGTTTCTAAAATAGTCTGGTGTGTTTAAACGTCCTAGATCAATTGCTTTCACAAAAAACACCTTTCTTACATGCATTGATGGAGATCAATGACTACAATGCTTAAGTATAACACGTGACATATCAGTTATTGAACCAAACATATTCATTGTCAAAACATATTGTTGTCTTGCAAATTATTTATGGAGGAAAAATTGGATTAAGGATTTACTCCTCAAGGTCAACAACATGAAGACTTCCTACCTTAACTGGAATTGAATTGTAAATATTGGAGGAAAAAAATCATATTTATTTGAAAGATTTGTTACTTACTATATAATACCTTTTATGTTATACTTATAATATGTTGTTTGAATGAAAAATATTGAACGTGTTTCTAAAATAATTTGATGTCTGTTAGACGTTCTAGATCAATTGTTTTCACATAAATGTTTTTCCTACATTCGTTTATGGAGATCAATGACTATAACGCTTAACTGTAACACCTGACATATACGTTCTTGGACCAAACATATTCATTATCCGAACATATGTTTTTCTGCAAAGGATTTGTAGAGGAAAATTTTGATTAAGAATTTACTTACCAATGTCAACATATTTGTCTCATTAGCTATTCAAAACAAGATATTAACACTAGACAATGTGAGAAAGGATACAATTAATAATTGGACCATAAGAAATATCCCTAAAGATACTAAAGAAATTTTTCTGAAAGAGTTTGATAAATGTAATTAATTATTCACAACCCGAGAAAGGGTAGTAAATATGTGGATTATCTTACCAAATTAGGGGCTAAAGGTAATAATTTTAAATTGTGTGAGAGGGGAGATACTATCATCAATTTTATTAATCTCATTAAGAACATTCACTACTAATGTGCCGTTGGTTGTTTTCCCTTGTTGGGATGTCATCCTTGTACTTATGGTTAACAAGACCCTTCCCACATGTAGGATATACGAACTATGGTGCCCTAAAGGACAACCCCTCCTTGTGGCGTATTTTGAAAATTGGGGGGTTTAGGAATTTCATCTCAAAAATCATGGGGTTTGATCCTTATATTTCTTTGGAGTTTGGTCGGGCATGGAACAATGGCAACATGGTGATCCGTAGCATGGAAATTCAGGTTTCAGAGGATTCAATAGCATAGGCAATTGGAATGGAGACAGAGGGATTAAATATATTCAAAGACCGCACCAAATGAAAGCACGAAATTGAGACTTTATTCCATGGTAAAGAAATGGTTTACCTACTGGTGGACGATATAGCTAGATTCTACATCCCTAATATTTGGAATACAGTTTGCCTCCACCTTATGAGGTACATTACTCTTGAAGTGAATTACATAAAGATATTTACTCACCATCTCACTAGGCTTAATATATTTAGGAATAATATTGTTATGAGACTTCCATTTTTCTTGTTTATGTCACTCTCTATGTCAGTGAATTATTTTCAACAGGGAAATATTGATACCCTGATACACCATGTAATAATTATTTTTATTTTTAAGAATGATAAACCGGTGTTGGAAAAGGAATTAGAGCCCAAATCTAGGGATTCAAATGAAAATTATACTCTTGTGGACTATATGAACAAATTGAGGAGAAAGAAGAGTAAGGCACCTCAAGGGAATGACAATTTTGGTACTGGAGCTATAGGTTCTTTGATTGATATGAAAGGGGAGTCATCTAAAGGGAAAGAGAGAGTGGAGCTCAGTTGAAATGTGGATTTTGATGAAAATTTCTCTCAGGCTGAGTTAGGTGGAATTGTATATGGAGGCCTTAGGCAAAGTTGGAATAGATATGGGAAACAATGTCATGCATTGCATCAACGGGTCTCCAAATAAATTTTCATCACTCAAAAATCTATCAAGGAAAATATGGTAGAGATCAAAAATTTTGTTTTGAAGTTGCAGGGGCGTGTGGTCAACATGGATAAGGGACACAAAGTTCGTAGGTATAATATCCACCTCACTAGTTCAAATGAGGAAGAGCAGATGGAAGACCACATCCCTATCACGAGTAAGCAGGATGATAATATGAAAGGACAGGAGGAGCGTCAACTAGAGGAGTACAAAATTTTCAAGACTCACTAGTCCATTGGCTCTTGGAGATTTTGTTTGAATTTTTTTGGAATGTATTTTTTGGGATTTTTTCCCATCCATGTTTTGCAATTTTTCCTTATATTGATTTGTTGGACTATAGTTCAGGATAAGATGTTATATCCATTTTTGTCCTACTTTTTTTTTCACTCTTGGTGATGCTCACGATGCATTCTATTGTAAGGTTGTTGGGTACTTTTATCCCTATATAAAGTAGCTAATCATTATGTTCATGTATATTTAATAAAGCTTGTTAATAGTAATTTTGTTAACGACATTTTAAATTAAACAAGACAGAGCATTAAGTTCATGCATCACGGATGGGAGATGTGTTAGTTGTGAGATCATGCTAGATGTGATAGTTGTGTGATAGATTTCTTTTAATTATGATTTTTATTAAATAGAATACATCAATGTTTCAACAAGGCCTCATATTTGTCAAATCAATACTTACTAGCAAATAAAGAAAAACATAAATAAGTTTCATAGTTTAAAAAAATATTTAAATAAATTACAAACATTACAAAGTTGAAAAGTTAATAGAATTTTTTTTATTTTGAGTGGTGGATTGAGGAGAATTTTTAAGGAAGATGTTTTGAGCTTAACACCCGCTAAGGTAACCTAATAATTCAACAATATAAAATTTTGAGCTTATGGATCGTTAGCATTTAACAAGTTAAAGAATATTATTTTTATCTTAGCATCCGCTAGCTTATGTAACACCATATTAATTGGATATTATCGATCGATAGGAATTAACAAAATAAAATAAGATATTGCCATCATAGAGTCTATTAGGTTATGTCATAACAACATATTCTGATGTATGAAAACTATGTCCATTTTTTTGTATAAGTGTTAATATGGGGGTTTTGAAAGGACCCACATCCTTTTACAAAAAGTTCCTTAAGTAATAATATGACATTAAAGAATAGAAGAGAAAAATCACGTAGGCATCAAAAGATAAAAATCCACACAGCCACAATGCAAATAGAGAAAATTTACATTTTGTGAAAAAAAATTAGGATAGTTGTTGCTTCCATAGTAGAAGCATCTTATAGTTTCCTTATTCCTCGAATTGTCCTTTCACAAATATGTATTCATTATTTTGTTCTCTAAAATCCGTTTAGTTCTCCTACTCTTGCATTACCATATTTTTTTGCAAATAGGTCACTGTAATCCAACACCAACACATTCAATGGAAACTCATTTTTAACATGAATATCTTCTAAAATATTGTCATTGACAATGTCAACGATGTCGTAGTTAGTGAATTTCTCTAAGAATGTGCAGCGGAAGACTATTTGCATACAAAAATAAGGACAACAAAATAATATAAATTTTATAAAATGCATCTACTTCTTCTATTCCTCTGCACCACCATGTCCATAAATTGATTCTGATATTTACTTTTTTACTGTGCAAATTGAGCCCCATCCATACCACTAGGATTATTTTTCAATACTCAACAAAACAAGTTCTTGGCAGGTGTTTTTAAATTATGCAAACATTCCTCTCATGTTATTACGTATTAAGATGCGTCATTTCTCTCTCAATATGTTGTCTATTTTGTCCTCTTTCACTGCTCTAACAAATGTTTACTATATTAAAAAATTACTTATTTGACAAAAAAAACTACCTTATACAAAATATTTAATAACAAACTTGCTTCCATTTAATTATCTAAAAAATCCCTACATGGATATAAGCCCTTACCAGTTATGGAAAATTTACGTGGATATAATCGCTAATCAGCTATGGAAAATTTTACATTAACATAATTTTGTAATTTTGGAGGGACTGAAGGTGAGAATGCATACCAATTTTTGGCACAGAGAGTAAATCAAAATATTTCCAGAACTTGAGCACAAAATTTTCTACGCTTGCAATGATGAGATTTTTCTATTCATGAATAAGCTTACGCAATGACGAAGAAAATAGAAAGTAAAATGTTATAAATATAAACTCAAAACTTGTCTACTTATAATGATATGTAAACAAATCCAACCGTAAATTTTGTTGGCATGTGAATTTAAGAGGGCACGCATATGATTTTACATTGCTTTTCATTAAATGTTTGATTAATGGTTGACAACAATTACATGCTCCAAAAGACGCACATATTTCGAATGGTGTATGTACTTTTAAATGGAAAATTTTACAAAGCTGAAATTAATGGCTAATTAATGTTGAGGCAAACAAAAACATTAATTAGCATTTTGCCTTACAAAATGTTTATCATTAATACTACAAATGGTTGCAAATCTTTGTAATAAAATAATTACAAATTTTTGTCACAAACGTCACATGTGAATTGCATATTTAATATTTAACCATCAATTATTAATATAAATTTATATATAAATTAGAAAAATGATCAAAATTTACATCAATATATATTAAAAATAATGAAATTTATACAAAATGATATACATTGTTTTGTATTTTTAAAGGGCAGTGTTGAAAAATTACCGTTACCCAAAAATTGTTTGATAGGTGAGGTATCGTACTTACCTATGCGAATCAAGACTCGCAATTAGCAATGCGAATCAAGACTTGTACCCAAAAGTGTGAGTCAAGACTGACACTTAGAAGTGTGATTCGATACTCGTACATTGCAGTGCTAGTCGATACTCACACTTAAAGTGTGAGTCAAGAGATGTGCGAATTGAGGCTCACACTTAGATGTTCGACCAATCGCACTTAAACATATGACCAATCACACTTATAAGTGCGATCACTCGCACTTACACACTACCTACAAAATTTATAAATGAAAATTCCATATTTTTTAACCATGCTTAATATAAACAAATAAATTATTTATATAAATGTATATAAATATTGATGGTCACCTTTTAAACATGTGAGTCACACGTGCCAGTTCTATAAAATATTTACAAATATGTTATATCTAAAATCATGAAAAATGTATAAACAACCATTGAATTTATCACCATTCAAGGAAGTTCAGGGAAAGCATTTTCAATGTCAACATTTATTGATTTAAATGAGGTATGCATGAATATTCATATATGTAAGAAGATATTAAGATTGATATGTGGCATAAATGACAACAATCAGTTACGCATTATCTTGAAGTTAACGACTGCTTGGCATATGTAAGTTAGCATCCTCTTGGCATATGTAAGTTAGTTTCCAATTGGCATATGTAAGTTAGCGGCTTCTTGGCATATGTAAGTTACTAGTCACTTGGCTTATGTGGTGAAAGTGGAATCCAATAATAACGTTATTAGAATCTAGTAATAGCGAAATTGAAGTACAATAATAGGGAAATTGGAATCCAACATTAGTGAAATTGAAATCCAATAATAGAGAAATTGGGACTCGAATAAGTTCGATAATAACAATATTGGAATCTGATATTGCTACTAATGGAATCCAATATTGCTAATAATGGAATCCAGTATACCCAAAAATGGAATCCAATATTTGCAAAAAAGGAGATGGATTTCTTCCAATACGTGAAATATTGGAATCTCAATTCACTGGAATATGTCCCAGTTAGTGAAATAAGCATTTCTACCTTATGTTATGAAAGGTTAAGTGAATGATCCACATCTTAACATGTGAAAATGAGAAAATACATGGTATGTTGTGCACGCTTTGGGTGAACACTTATAAATCAGTTTGAGTGATGTGCTACCGTGCTTGACTAAGTGGTGTAAAATGCTAAGACTACATATAGGCATTACTTCATAGAGGCCTCAAACTGCACGTTGTTCTCGACCTAACATGTGATACAATAGATCAAATAGTTTTGAAAACTTTTTTGACAATACTTATTTTAACTTTGGTTCATGCTAAAATACTTGGAGGAGGGATGTTTGAGTGCTTAAAAATGAGAGAGGGTGTTGTCTTGACCTGGTAAGAAGCTTCAGACCTGATGTGGGTACTGACCTAGTGACTGTACGTGTGCTATTGTGATATTTAGAGAGTTGCGAATTCCTTTTACAAGTGTAGGAAGTGAGTGTATCAATGAATATCCATGTGATCTACAAGTTAGCAAATAAGGTAGTGTTTACTTGCTTATATAGGCCTACATAAATGATTTATCTAATACAAGCCAAAATTCATTGATACATATGTTTATACATATTGGTCCAAGACCATACAAGTTAGATAAGACTGGTTATAAAATCTTGACCAAACTTCACGCCCCTGCCCTGGGGTAGAAAATATGTCAAATGCAGTTTGTAACTTGTTTCTTGATGTTATATGATGAATTTTATGCATTTTTCTCTCAAAATTTATCGACATGTTAGTGTGCAATGATAAACAAGATAAATAAGAGACCTGAGAAAGTGTTGAGTAAGAAATGAAATATGGTATTTATCATGACAAGAGTGCATTACCAAATCATGTGTTGCCAAAGCGTAAAATTACCAAATTTGAGTGTCTACACTAACCCTTATAACCTTCTTAGTTGTTTTAAATCTATAATACCTCATAGAATTAATTAGGGTGTAGAAATCTAGTGAACCTGACTCTTGAATCAAAATTATTTCTCAAATTGTAGTATCCCTGGGTCATATTTCACTTCAGTTTTTATATGGTATCTTTTTCTTCCCTTTTGATGTAGCAATCAACTTAATCAACAACGAGGTAACCACATCATTATTTCCTCTCCCACCCATAAGTGTCATGCCCCTATGGATTCTTCTCCACCTTGCATGGTTGGGGGTCCTCTCATTTCAAATAGAACTGTCCCAACGATCCTATATAGGAAGTAGAAATCACTAGAAAACACTCTTTTGATGATGATTTTATTAAAAATGATGATGTATTTAGAACACAAGTTAAAATGGTATATATTTTTTCGTGAAACCCTCACCATATTGATCTTTTCATTCAAATTTTTCTTCTTATTACAATTGTTATGAATTATTTGTTAACGCTCTCATTCGATATAGATTATTTGTTATCATAACAAATGTATGGATTTGTTTATTATGAATATTGTTAGTTTTTAATATTAGTGTATTATTGTAAAAATACAATGACATAGGATATTCATGATTATAGGAGTTATAATAGGACTCTTTCATAATAAAAGATCCTCTCCTATAAATATATAACCTTGTCTTGTTTGAATCATATAGAATAATTGTGATTTACATGTATTATTGCTCAATAAAAATCATACAAAATTATCATTTGGTGTCAGAGAAGTTTCCATTGGACCTCTCTTTTTCTCTCCATCTCCACAGTTTGGGTTAAAAAACTAAAAAATATATTTTTTTATATTTGTAGTTTACTGTGTGCACAACTTTGCAGAAAATTCATATTTGCAGTAGAAGAAAAATATAGAAGAATCCAATTTTCAGAGTGCAATCATAGTCTTTGTTGGATGCAACTCAACATTCAAAGGAATCTGATCTTTAAAAAATGATTGGTAGGCAGATTGTATATCAAGATTCGTAATCTGGGTTCTTGAGATATTTTTTTGGGTTTTTTATTATTGATGCTGAAAAATATTTATTTAAATTTAAAAAAACCCAGAGTACGGTTAGGAAAAACTGATGAAAAACATTTCCAACTATCTTCTTTAAACATAGCAACAATATTCTACAGACTCTCCAATTTCCAAATATTCTTCAATATTTTTCAGATCTCTCCAATAAATCCAATAACATGCACAATATTCTTCAGATCTCTGTCTTGGTGAGTTGAACCCAACTTAGTCCATTAGTTTTTTATGCATTTATTCAATATTTTTCAAATGGCAAATGCACCTGCAATCCCACTCGCCACCATGCCTCGGCCCAAATGTTTTTTTGTGGTTTGTTATTTTATGGAAAGCCATGCATTATATTTTTAGATTTTACGTTGTTTTTAGTTTTAGTTTTCCATCTTTTTATTATTCCCATGGTTTTAATAACTTATTTTAAAAATTTAAGTGATTTTAAAATAAATTTTGTGGCATTACTTTTCAAATTCATGGTATTGGATTTATTTTTATTGGTGTTTGTTTTTGAATGTTTCAGGGTCTTATGTTTTAGTTTTTTATTTTACATAAAGTTTTTAATAAGTTAAAATATTCTTGTTTTTGTAATTTAATTTTATAAATGCGTTTATATATTTAGTTTCATTAGTTTATATATATATATAAAGTTTTAAATTTGTTTATTTTTGGTATTATTGATACTTAGGTATATGTGTTGTTTGTCATTGTTTAGTTTATTTAATTTTTTTTACCTTATTTTTAATTTATAGAGTCTATAGTGTTTCAAGTGAAGTTGATTGGCAAAAAATTGTTTTGTGCACATTCGAGCCTTCAGTTCTTTCATAATAAAGTAATATTTCAATATGGAGAAATTTGTGAGTCGTTAAAAGTGTTAAAAAAATAAAATAAAATTACCTTATAGACTTGTTTTTGGTATAACCCAACATCCTTTAAAATAAATCATTTCACATTATGGGGGGATATGAATAAATATAATGTAGAATCCAATGAGCTTCATCTATTCATTAGCTAAGTAAGAAATACTTTAAATGGAAGATGGAGGCAATGAAGGAAGGAGGTCAATCAACGAACTCTCGTCATTCACTAGCGATGAGTCCACAAATTGCATTGGTGGCACCACATTTGTGCCAAAATAGATAAATCTATGAGCGATTCCTAGGTGGTAGTGGTAATTGTCTCATAAAATTTGCGATTAGTGTGACGGTGATCACCAATAGTGGTTACAAACACAATGAGCACACATTCCTTAAATTTCAATTGTTCAATTATTTTAGTTATGTGGGGTGTACAAAAATAAAACATAGAAATCATTCCTTGTTAAAGTTTCATATGGTTCTTGAGTGAAAAAGAGTACTAACTAACCCATGCCTTTGGCCATTTTACTTTGTTTTTTACTGTTACTTTTGAACTTGCATCTGCATTTTCCCAGTCCATATTTTCATATTGCGTTTTCCCTATTGTTGACTGGGGCACCCCGGGTGCCCTGGTCCCCCTCTGGGGTGCCCTGATCCTCTTTACACTTTAATCTCAATGTTTGGTCACTTTCTAGCCATTTGAGCTTTCTATCTTTTTGGTGGTTGGCCTTTTCAAGGTTAACTACGAAATTAAAACAAGAGAATCATATAAATATAAAGTTATGAGAGAATAATGAGGGACCAAGCACTAAGCACTTACTATCACCACCTAAGGTTGCATCTATCTAAGGAATCTAGAGTTCCATTTGCATCCATCTAGCTCCATCACAAGGGACAAAGGCTAGTTCATTTGCATCACACTTCATATGAGGGGAGTTCATTCTATTCCATGCACCATTTATTTAGATTCTACATCTAGTTATTGCTCGCTTCTCACAAAGTGCGACAGGCACAAGATCACCTAGGGCACGATTTCCACACACACACTTATAACTACATTGGGTCAGAGATGCAATGCAACACTCAGTTTGTAAGTCCACCATTGTGGCCACTGAGGAAAATTCAACCCCTTCATATGCATCTTTCTTTCTTAGAGTTTTTATGCTTTAACTAGGGTTTGATAAGTGATTCCTTTATTGCAGACTTACAACGACATTCACGTGATGGGAAGAGAACACAGGCGATCATTTAGCGATACCTCAAAGGAGGTTTTGTGGTCATTTCCGCATACCATTGAGGCACCCTGATCTCAGACCAAGTGCCCCAGGTACCCCAGTCTAGCCAGACAGTCCAGATCTACACTTTCTCAAGCTCCTGTGCAGTGGTTTTCTCCTCCTGTCTAGCCATTTTCCACTACGACATAGTACTACAACCTCAACGAATCAACTAAGGCCTTTCTAATCCTGTTTGTGCATTAGGGTTTCACATTTCATTGTTTAGATTGTTTGGGTACTTTCAACATTACACGTACTTATTTATTTACTATTTGTATAACATCAGATTAGGTTGTTATATTCCATTTTAGTTTAATCATTTTTCTGAACGCGTACTCAATCTTCACACTCTTAGGGTCCTCATCTTCCTAGGGTCTTCTAATCTTGAATATCACTATCCACACTTATCTTTAGAATCATTTCGATTGTATCAACAAGCTCAATAAGTATTTCGCTACTACTTACATTCTTTCCCACACATCACACGAATATGTATACCATAAGTTTATTTATGCCCAATCCCTCAATGTGGATCAAATAACTTTCACAACAAATGAGCTACCTTCGCAAGACATGCAAGACATGCTACAACCTGACTCCCTTTTCTACATTCAGGCTTGTGTTCAGAATTTTGGGGTGAAATGTACCTTAGTTGATAATAGATCTGACCTTAACATTTGTAACATCACTTTTCTCCATCACTTAGGTATGTGTTATCCATTTTTACCCCCTTGCTAAAAATGGACAATGGAGAAATTTGGGCTTGAGCATTGGACAAGTCCTTCATTGAATAATATGGGGTTCACAGATGTATATTCATGTTTTACTATAGTCACAATTGATTCAGGGAAGGATTGGAATCATTTGGGGAATTTTTTCCTCTTCTTGGTTTAAGAGGTTTGGTGCTCACCCAAAAAAAGGAAAGTAGCCCCTCGGGGAAAAAATTCGGCCAAAAAACGGGAAAAATTGAGAAACAAATTTTTCGTGCCCTACTACGTTCCCATGGCTTTTGCTTCGAAAAATACGAGGAAAAATCTAAAAAATCAAGAAAATACTCAAAAAGGTGTCAAAAATGGTTTAGAGCCCAAAACAGCTCGTCGAGCTATTAGGTGAATTGTTGAGCGAGCCAGTTTTGAGGTACAAAGGTCGTAAACATGAGACCATCTTGGGCAAGCAGAATCAAAAAGGGCGAGTCGAGTCAACTCTCCGAACCAACTCGGTGAGCTCGAAGCTGCACTGGAGGGTAGCGTGAGGGCCGACTAAGGTCAGGGCTTCACAGGAGGATGCTCAACATGACGTGTTGGGTGAGTGAGAAGTTGAGTTTGGAAAGCTCCAAAAGGGTCGGCTCGGTGAAGAGCATGGTCCGTGTGGAGAGTTTGGTAGAAATAGGGGAGAGATGGATTTAGAAACTCACCGGGATGGTCGAAGTTTCAAGATTTTAGGCATTAGAGGATGAGGGGTCAATTGCATACTCAGGGGAGCTAGATTTTCGATGCAGTGTAATCTTCAAAGTCTGAAATCGAAGGTTGGAGAGCTCCGACTTCGGAACCAAGTTGTTTTAGAGTTTGGATCACTTGTGCATCGGGCGTAGGTTGGTGCAGAACTCGAGAACATGGTGGGGAGTTGAAGTCGGTGTATGGTATTCTAAAATCTGAGTCGCTCGCCTTTTTGGACTTCGAGGTTGGAGTTTAGGGATGTGTGTGTTTGGGAGTCAGAGTTGGCAGTTGTCTTGACATGTTGAACGAACTCCAAAGTACGAAGTGGAAGGAGTCAATGTGGGGTCGTCGGCACATGTCGAGTAGGTGAAGGTGGAGCTGTCACATTTGGTCATGAGCGAGTCGCACAATGGATTGCTGATTGAGTCAACTTCAGAAGTGGAGACAAATGTGGAGGCAGATGATTTCGTGAGCCCACCCAATGCAAGCGGGGAGAAAAAAAAGGTGGTGTGAGACCACCATGTAGACATCGGAGCAGTTTGGGCCAGCCAGCTTGCCAAGCTGGCAGTGAAGCTAGCTAGTGAGTTGTTCGCTAAAGTGGCCCCTAACCCCTTCCATTGTAAATTTTACCATCTGGCTCCCCCTAGGACATGAAATGACTCCCCAGAAAATATTAATTATATTTTTTAATGAAAAAGGAGGGGAATTAAAATTAATGAAGTATGGAGGATTTCTTCTCCAAAAATATATGATGCAAGAGGCATGGGTTATTGCAGGGGGTATGGGAAAAGGCATGGTTTCCATGATGTGCTGCAGGCACGCCTAGAATTGTGGGACATATTTCTTCTCCTACTATCATCCAAATTATATAAATGATAAGGGAAGCATTATTGTAAAGGGGTTAGACATTTTTTCAGCTACGTGCTCTTCCTCTTCTCTTGAGGGTGGATTTGGGGATACAAGACTTCATTTTTGAACCATGTAATGGGGAAATCATGCATCTTCTTACTATAATGATGTATTTTGCAAATCCTTTGCAATAATAAAAATTAATGTTTTGTGATTATTTCTCTATCTTTGAATTATTTCTATTACTTTCTCTTTCCTTTCTTGATGCTTGCAGGTATATTATGCACTTTGTTATTCCCATTATAAGCTTAAATATTATTGTGCTTACTGGATTGGTGTTTTGTATGTAATTTTAATGTAGCCAAATTATGAACAAACCATATATACTGCAAATAATATGAACTCCAAAAGAAAATAGATCTCCTTCTTTGTTATTGAATAATGAATTACAATGTTTCCTAAATAGGAAAACAACTCCCAACTCGAGTTGCCAAGTAAACTCTAGCTAACTCTGACTAAATCTACTCTAGGTGGTGGAAATTACTATATTTAGTAGTTTATTAGAACCTGCCATTCTTAGTAAGTTCACATGATTATTCCTACGGGCAAAGAAATTGCCACGCATCTTCTACATCCCTAAATTAGAGGAATTGCCAACTTTCTAACTCATAATGCAACAAATAGACTATAATTAACTAATGCTCAAAAATAGGAAAAAAATTAAATATAACTTAAATCCTAATTTTTGGCCTCAAGATGGCAGATTTAGGGCCCGAAAACGTGTCAAAAACTTGCCCCAACTGGTAGGGTGAGTTGCCGCTGCGTCCGTCTCATCAAAACACATGGTTTCAAAAAAAAAGGGACTCAAATAGACACCCAGAGCTCAAGTTATGACATTGTCAAGTTTCTGCTAATTCTGGCGCATCAAATTTAAATTGGGATGCCTATTCATCCTTTCCATGCTCATCTTTCCCCATTTTCATGCACTAAGAATTTTCTAGCACCCCCTTGTCTTGGTGCTATCACCACTTCTAGTGCAGGATTTCCCTTCTCTCTCTCTCTCTCTCTCCTTGAAAATTATAGGATAGGATTAGACAAAAGATTTTCCTTCCTTAAAGCTAGTTGTTGCACTAGTTTAGAAGTAAGAACCAACTTTCTCTAGAGATATGTCTCAACTGCAAGGTCCCACACCTTAGGACAACTCCATGTTACCAAATCACACTGGTGGCTCATGCACACACACATGAAAAATAAGAGGGTGCTATGATTCGGTGATAACAATATGTCAAAAAGATATTTAACTCCTTCATTAGTATCTATTCATGGCTTTGATAACATTCCCAAGAGTGTATTAGGTATTGTAATCATACGTGTCACTATTAGGCCATGTACAATCACTATTCCATGTAATTTCATGCCAAATAATCTCAATTATAATATTATTCTTGGATGACCTTGGATTCGTGCCATGCATGTGGCCCCCTCTACTCTACATGCACAACTTAAATTCCATCATTAACGTGTCATCTATGATGTTCCGGCTAATGCATCCACTTTTGAGTATTGTCATTTTACTGAGCAATCCAATAATACTCCTCATTCCTCCGATGTTACTCAAGAATTTTCTAAATATGGGTTATGGTATGAACACTTGTGTCGTTGCGAATTTTCTGACACAATATTTGGTCAACAATAACATAAGGTAACATCACTTTGGGAACTTCCTACACAATCCCACAAATTTGGACTAGGTTATCACCCTTCATATTTACCTTCTAGGGATGCTTATACTACCTTACATACTTCCCCCCTTCCCCTGGTACATCCTGAAATCATTAGTGATGTTGCATCTATAGCTTGGGATGCCTTAGACATATTTTCTACCAATGAGACTCTCCTAGTACATATGGGTGTTTATGATTATTTCCCTTATTTTCACCATAAAAGGTGTTCCTCATCAACTCTCAACGCTACTTCTTACTTTGGAGAAGCTTATATATCCCCTGACAATGTTGGTCCTCATGATATTATTCCTACCGATCCATATATCGAGGATTGGTCTGCCCTTCTCAACAAAGAGACAATAAAATATAGCCTGTGTACATCTGAAAATCCATGAATAAATTTGCTAGATGCATCTATCAATCCCGCTAAGAAAAAATATATCACTAAAATACTTCATGATTTTTCCAATATTTTTACATGGGACTATAGTGATATGCTAGGTATTGATCCATCTATTGCAATGCATAATATTTTTCTCAACCCTGAATATAAGACCATCCAACTGAAAACTCGTAAAATGCATCCCAACGTAGCACTCTTAGTCAAAAAAGAGACCCCAAAACTCCTCAACGTTAGTTTTATTCGCGTTGTCGACTATCTTAAATGGGTACATAATATTATACCCAGAATGAATCTGGATTGTCAGGTTCATTGTTGTACTAATTTTCATGATTTTAATAAAGCTTTTCCTAAGGATAGTTTTCCCTTGTCACACATCGACACCATTGTTGATTCTACAGTAAGATACAATATTATCTCTTTCATAGATGACATTATGGGTTATAATGAAATTAAAATCAACCTCGCTGACCAAGAGAAGACCTCTTTCACCATACCATGGGGAACATTTTTCTATATGTCACGCCCTTTGGCCTTAAAAACATTGGGGCCACTTATCTACGAGAAATGACACAAATATTCCATGTTACCCAATCACACTGGTGGCTCATGCACACACACATGAAAAATCAGAGGGTGCTATGATTCGGTGATAATAGTATGTCAGAAATATGTTTAGCTCCTTCATTAGTCTTTATTCGTGACTTTGACAACATTCCCAAGTGTGTATGAGGTATTGTCATCCTACGTGTCACTATTAGTCCATGTACAATCATTATTTCATGCAATGTCATGTCTAATAATCTAAATTAGAATATCCTTATTGGATGATCTTGGATTCATGCCATGCATGCAGTCCCCTCTACTCTACATGCACAAATTAAATTTTACAATCAAGAAGTTGTTTATGATGTTTTGGCTGATGCATCCCCTTTTGAGTATTTTCAATTTTATTGAGCAATCCAATGATCTCCTCGTTCCTCTGATGTTACTCAAGAATTTTCTAAATATGGGTTAGGGTATAAATACTTACATCATTGTGACTTTTCTGACACAATCTTAGGTCAACAATAACATAAGGTAACATCACTTTGGGAACTTCCTACACAATCCCAAAAATTTGGACTAAGTTATCACCCTCCATCTTTACCTTCAGGGGATGCTTATAATACCTTGCATACTTCCTCCCTTCCTCTAGTACATCCTGAACTCATTAGTGATGTTACACCTACAACTTGGGATGCCTTAGACATTTTTTCTAACAATGACCCTCTCCTAGAACATATGGGTGTTTATGATTATTTCCCTTCTTTTCAACATACAAGGCATTCCTCATCATCTCTCAACGCTACTGCTTACTTTAGATAATCTGATATATCATATGACAACGTTGATCCTCCTAATACTATTCCTACCAATCCATATATTGAGGGTCGGTCTACCAATTTCAACAAAGAGACAATAAAATACAACTTGGGAACATCTGAAAATCCATGAATATTTTTGCTAGTTGCATCTCTCACTCCCGCCAAGAAAAAAGATATAAGAAATTCCTTCATGAATTCTCTAATATTTTTACATGGGACTATAGTGATATGCTAGGTATTGATCGATCTATTGCAATGCATAATATTTTCCTCAACCCTGAAGCTAAGACCGTCCAACAAAAATTTCATAAAATGCATCCCAAAGTAGCACTCTTAGTCAAAGAAGAGATCTAGAAACTCCCCAACATCAGTTTTATTTGCATTTTCAAATATCCTAAATGGGTACATAATATTGTACCCATAATGAAGCCAGAGTTTTAGGTTCGTTATTGTACTAATTTTCACAATTTAAATAAATATTTTCCCAAGTATAGTTTTCCATTGTCACACATCGATGCGATTATTGATTCTAAAGCAAGATGTGATATTCTCTCTTTCATAGATGACATTACGGGTTATAATGAAATTAAAATCAACCCCGCTAACCAAGAGAAGACCTCTTTCACCATACCATGGGGAACATTTTGTTATAGCATCATACCCTTTGGCCTTAACAACATCGAGGCCACTTATCAACAAGAAATGACACACATATTCCACGATTATATCCACAATATCATCGAAGATTTCGTTAATGACATCTTAGCCAAATCCCGATGACATTCTTCCCATGCTAAGAATTTATGAACATTATTTGAACACTTAGATATATTTGGGGTAACAACTTGTAAAATCCTTCGATATATCATCTCTTAATTTGGAATTAAAATCAATCCTAACAATATTAAAGCAATTTTCAATATTCCTCCACCTAAAAGTTTACATTAGCCATGACCACTACAGGGAAAAATTCAAGCTATTTGGTGATTCATTGCATAACTCACTGATAAAACTCAACAATTTACATGGATCTTGAATAAGGATACTAAATTTATATGGGATGAGAAAAGCCAATAATCATTTGATGACATAAAGGCATATCTATTATACCCACATGTCATACTCCCTCCGCTAGCTGATCGACCTTTCTTATATGTTTCATACGTTAGGTTCTTTACTAACACAATAGGTTGATCCTAAACATGAAAGAGCAATATAATATATCAATTAAATGCTTATTAACTAAAAATGGGATATGATGATAGTTAATCTAATCTAGAATGATATATAAATACAGTAAATAAATGAAGTAAAGAAGTACGCAAATGACCCAAACAACTATGAAAAAGGAAATGTTAACCCTAATGTGCAAGAGATTAGAGAAAAGAACTCGGTTTATTTTATGGTCTTGCAAGACTGTGTCACAAAAATGACAGGAGGAATAGAAAGAAAGAACAACTATGCAAAGGTCCCGAAAAGGATAGATCTGGGCTGATTAGCTGGACTAGAGCACCTAGAGAGGGACTGGGTCACCTATGGGCACTCTCGTCTGTAGAATGAGTGCCCTAGTCTATGCAATAGGTTCAGAACCTAGTTTCATAGGTTTGGCACGTGGTCTAAAACCCTCTCTATATGTCGTATCATATTCATTGTACTACTTAAGGTGTGGCTGATAACCCAAGATGTATAAAAGACATGTGAAAGACCAAAGAAGAGTATTAAAACCATAAAAAAAGAATAATGCAAATTAAATGGTTGGACTGACCTTAGCTTCCACAACAATGGGTTTACAAACTAAGTGTTGCACTGCATTTCAGACCCAAATGTAGTTCTGGTGTGTGTGTGTGTGCATAATGTCCTTAGGTGCTCTTGTTCCAGTCACACTTTGTGAAATAGTGAGCAATATCTAAATGTAGAAAATATAATAGTATGTGTGCATGAAATAAAATAGAATCCCTCCCCCTATGTAGTGTGATGCATATGAACCAGCCTTTTCATTTTGATGGAGCTAATTGATGCAAATGATCTCTAAATAGATGCAAATCTAGGTGGATGATAGTAGTGATTAGTGCTTGGTCCCTCATTACAGTCTCATAACTTTATATTTATAGGGTTATCTTGATTTTATTTCGTAATTAACCTTGAAATGGATGACCACCAAAAAGATAAAGATCTAAAATGGCTAGATTGAGCCCAAAAAGTGGTGAGAAAGTGTGAAAAGGATCACGGAACCTCCAGTTGGACCAGGGCACCCATGGGCACCCCAGTACTAGCCTAGGCACCCCACTCAAGGCTAATATAACGCAAAGTGAAAAATATGACTGATAATGTGGGTGTAAGAGGTCGGGAATGACGAAATAAAATAAAACAAGATGGCCAAAAGACAGGGGTTAATTAGTAGTTTCTTCACTCAAGAACATTCTAAATAGTAGTATGAAACTGGGACTAAATAATTTTTAAAGTGCATGAATTTTTGACTAAAATTTTCTCCCACTTTATGTTGGTGAGAGGAAATCTCGGTAACATAAAGTAGGTAGAGATGCATACTTGATGCCCATGAAGATTGTAGTAGAAAACATTTTTAATGGACTAAAAAGCATAGAATGACAAAAATATGGTGGAGCATGGAAACTAAAGATGAAAATGTGTAAAAGAAGTGATGAGAGTGAACCTAGGGTGGAAACGGGTGTGTAGTTGTTGATGTGTTTGATGTACCTACATAATTATTATGGTGTGTGCTATCATAAAGTGTTGTTGTTATCATTGTTGTTGTTTTTGTGTTGTTGATTCTCATACAGTCAGACTTGCAAGGAGAAAACAATCAAGTAGTCAAATATGTATGTATGTGTAAAAATGCAATGTAAACGATGCATGTAAAATTATGTAAATGTGAAGTACGCAAATGAAAAAGTGTAAATCAAACATGTGCACCTAATCCATGTTGATAAAGAGAGTGTAGAAGGATATCCTATACTACGAGTTTTTTGTGTGATATCATGCCACCCCGGACACAGAAGTGTAGGGAGAAAGCTACATTATTCTCCTTCCTGTAACTACCTCCTTGAATGTGTGTGTAGAGATCTTTGTACGTCCTGGTTTTTACACGATTTGACACCACTGACTGAAGTAGTTTAGGGAGGCACACCCACTGTAACTTTCAAGCCTGTAACTGCTTCACATAATTCTAAGGACACCACGTCATTTAAAATCCGATGTCTACGGGGTTCGTAGACTAGTCTAAACCCAGTCACTTTATGTAACCCATAATTTTAAGGGAGGAAATTACACTGAAATGATCCGGTGTAAATGCATTGTGTTAGTATGTAAAACCCCAAATGATGCCTCCTCTTTGGGGGCACACATGATGTCGCTGATAGGAGAGTATGAACCCAAAAGAGGACCAACCACATGAACTCTGAAACAATGTGTTTTAGGGGAAGGGAATGTACTTGGTATAAACCAAGGCATGCATAGACAGAAGGATATACAAAATAAGTGTTAGTACAAACAAAAATGCATATAGAAAATAGTGTATAAGATGCTACAAATAAAAGTAATGTAAACATGCAAGAAAACAAAGTAAGTCGCACAAATCAGGTTGCAAACATGGGACATCACTCACAATGTTGCAAGACATGAAAATGCCATCATGGCTATAAAAAACAAACAAGTGTGCACACGAAAGAAAGGGAAAGGCCCGTATAAAAGAATAAACAAAAAAAATGTAATAAACAAATATGGAAACAAATATCCCTGCATAACAAATTTTGCACATGAAGCACTTATTAATATGTTAGAAAGATAACTAGTATGTAAAAATTGTGTATAAAGTTAAGTACTGTAAAGTGATAAGTACAAAATGAAACAATAACACCTGTGAGAGATGAATGTGGATGCCCCCAGTGATTGGTGTAGGAAGGGTAGAAGGAGAGCATCTGTACTGCGTGTAAGAGAAATATGTCGGTGATTAAAATAGAAAAAGACATGAACACACATGTGTGGATGATATAGATAAATGACATACAAGTAATCTAACTAACATGTGTAACAAAGTGACCATGAACAAGAAAAAGTAAGCAAGAGTAAAGAAACCATAATATGCAGTATGATGTGGATGGATGGAATGAAATATAAAACGGAGCGATAGGAGCCATGTGCCCCCTAAGTGAATGTAAATCTATGCAATGATCTTCATTTTGTTTTCCCTCTCAACAATCAAGAATGAACCATAAACGATAGTGCATCATTAGGAAATGGTCAAAGTGGGTGTTTTGTATAACGTGTTGAGATGAATGTGTAGGTTTAATGATGAGATGCGACCTAGAGACGATGTGTGCATGAACACCAATAGCCGAAGTGTATATCACGACCAAATAAACATATAAGTGATGATTTATCCTAAGATTATTCACTATAAGATGAATAGACAAGTGATGATTTATCCCTAAAACACTTACTTCACTAAATCGGGACTTATTCCAGTCCAAGCAATAACAAAATATAGCCAATATTGGAATCTAAAACTACTTGTTTTGGATTCCAAAATGTTAAATATTGGAATTATCTCAACTCCAAAATCACACATATTGGATTCCAATATCGCATATATTGGAATCCAAAATCACATATATTGGAATCCAAAATCACATATACCGGAATTTACTGCACTCCAAAGTCCCATATATTGGAATCCAAAAAGTCAAATATTGGAATCCATTATATGGAGTAGTGTTCACTAGGCATTGTCAATGGTTTGGACTAAATATAACATATATGTGTTTTATACGGGCTAGAAGCCGCTAGGCATTATTTATGATTTGTTATATATAGAACATGTTTCTATTTTAAAAGGACTAGGAGCCGCCAACCATTATTTATGCTTTTTTATATAAAGATTTTTTTTGTTTTAAACAGGCTAGTGACCGCGAAGCAATTTTTATGCTTTGTTATATACAAAACATGTTTCTATTTTATACGGTCTAGTGGACACTAGACATTATTTATGACATATTATGTACAAAACATGTTTCTGTTTTATATGGGATAACAAACATATTTTGTTGTCCTTTAATGGTTGTAACAAAGACCACAACGTGGTGTTAAATTTGACGCCCGTTTAGATGTTTCTTTATTATTTTAATCCTTAAAATAGTTACAAATATTAGAAATAACCATCACATATGACTTGCATATTATAGATGTGACCGTCAATTTTTTAGACATTTATTTATAAATTAATTATATTCAAAAAAACTAAGTATATATAATATAATTTTATATTTATTTTATGAACCATGTAAAAATATACTATTTTACAATTTTTCAAGGGCTAGTTTTTCTGATAATTCACCACAGAAGTTATTCAATCATACTGTCAGCTTATAATCAGTGAAAATCTAAATCCTCCCAACTTATATTTTGACAATCTCATCATAATATAATTGAGATACGCAGTACATTCATAATAATATATGAATGTATATATTATTGACAATGTTAAGCAATACCATCATAAAAACATTCTAAAAAGATAAATAGTTATTTAGCATTTTCTTGCTCCAAATATTTAATGCCCTCTACCACATTCAATCCCTGAGACACTATTTGTGATATTTTGCTATACAAATCAGACCATCAATCCATTTATGTTTTTATACAATCTTTGCATCTTCGATTTTTATCCCCACCATAAAATTTTCAGGAGGGTTTCCCTTTGCACCTAATGTAATACAGAAAGTGTTTTCAAAACTGTATGAAAAATCATTCCTAATCCAAACCTTTTCTAGGTCTCTTATTGTTATTCCCTCAACTATATTGCAATGTTCCTTTCCCCAAGTGAGTCTTGGATATTCAATACAATCGATATTTTTTTTATTAAAGAACCTTTGATATCTTTTTAACATCAGGATAAATGATGATTATCATCAAGCACTAGAATCCCAGTTCACTGTATGGTAATAATAATTTTATAAATTTTGGTAGGCCACCTCGTAGGTTGATGGTTTGTATGTCAAACCTAAATGGCATCTTCCTATTATATGTTTTATTTATCCCATATAACAGGTCCTCTATGTCTAAAATAAGTAAATAACTCTTATCTCTACCTATAGGGAAGTAAACAAATTTTATTTTCTTCGATCGCATATCAATTACAACTAATTGAAATAAACAAAATTTTAGCTTAAGGCTAACAATTACTGATTGAAATTGTGGCTTGGATTATACAACGTTTACACGTTGCTAGATCCGTTGATGTAAGACAAATTTCAAATAAAAAATCATCAATTCGTAATCTATTTCTTTCTATTGAAAATGTGAGCATAATTTATTTGAAATAAACATTAATCAATTCATAATCGATTTCATGTTATGGAAAATGAAATCTTAAATGGTAAAACATAGTGGTTTATGTGGTGATATGGTAAGTAGAATATCAATTATTCTTTGTCTTATAATTCAAATTTAGCGGTAGTTAGGCTACGCTTATATTTGTCAAACCACCCTTTGGCAGAAAACAATCCTTAGCTATTGATGAGGATTTACGACTGCTAGGCTATGCCATCATCGGTCGAACTACAAATAGTTAGACAACCTTTAATGAGGATAGCCAAGTTTTACTTTAAATACGTATGAGATGGATCAAGCCATATGTAGTTATGTTTGTGATGATGTTGAAGCCAAAACAATTCTAATTCAATGTAAGTAGTCAGTATGCAGTAGTGAATCAGTGAAACATTGTAGATAGTATGTAGTTATATATCAACGAGATATTAATGAATGTAAGTTTTTTTAGTCAAACCATTACTGTATTGAATGTGGATGCATAGATTCCACTAAGCTCTATATAATTCGTTTTAAATTGTTATCGAAGCTTACAAATGGATTTCCTTAGACATTTTCTTTGACCCTATGCCAAACATATAAACTAATGTCTATTAGTTATCATTTCCTATACATTTATGGGCCTTATAAATAATTTTGTTGTAAAATACACATGGATATAATACTAGGTTGTGAGTGTTTAATCATGTTGGATACCTCCGCGCCATCCAGAGTTACATTGTTTGGTTGTTGGTTGTTTGCAGAATCTTTTATTGTCTTATAAATTTGTGGGGATTATTAGCAGTTTTGTTTGTAAATTCACATGATTAACATACCTAGATCTGATGGCCTATTCATGGATGATGTGCCCGTGTCCTCCACATCTATCATCTGAACTGTAAAAAATATAAGTTTGTTAAAAAATTGAAAACCGTGGAAATTGAAGATAGAGCTCATTAAACATATTTATAAAATGATTGAAATTAAATCACCATGTTGATTTGGTTGTGTAGCATCACGGTGAAATAATTGTACATCATCTTTTATAGCTTTGTGGTTTTCTGAATAAACAATAATAATACAAGTAGCATATTTAGGTTAAAAACCATTAAATAAAATCACTTGTTGAAGTTTTTTTCAGAGACAAAAATTTCTTCATATGAGAATAGTAATGTTTCAGAAACATTGCTTGATTATGTGTCTCAACAATAAAAATAGAAGATAGTTTGGAATCCACAAATGCACGGAGTGTGAAACTCCCACCGAAAAGCACTAGTACTAGATAATTTTTGAAACAACATCGAGTGAACATCTCAGCCCAGAACTCATATGATCTTTCACAAAGAAAAGGATGGATGTTTTCTTGTATGCCAATTTTTCCGGTAGTTACCAATTTTTATGGCAGTTTCTCCATCAAATCCATAGTGACGTCTTCTCTATAATCATCATAATTGTCGCAGTTATGCACACAAGATATTGTGTACATAAGACAACTTTTTTTGAATATCCCGTTGCTATCATAGAGTCTGTAGCATCCATCTAGAATTGATACTCCAATGTCTTTAACCTTTTCCATGTATCTTTCTACTGTGTCACTTAATATTTTTGAATAAACAATTGGTATTAGAACAATAATAATATAATCCAACACATTGGTTTCAACAATTGTTAGAATCTCCATTATGACATTGGAAGAAATATCACTATCCAAATTGTAAAAAATGAGTAATCACACATTCAACATTGAAAGGATTAGTCAAAGGAATAGTTGATTAAGTTGATGGAAGATGAAATGGATATGCACATTTACAAGAAAAATTGACTGTGACTTCCATCCTTGCTGGTATATTTCCTTCTAGTGACATCACATAGTTGTCTAATATTGTTTGAGCCATGACGGGGATAACTTCTTCCACCTCATGATCTTTTTTCCGTTTTTCCATTTTTTCTCCTACATGGGAATAAAATTTTCTTTTTCCATTTTTCTCTTCACCCAACAATACAGACAACTTGTGATAGTGTGATTCATGAAATTTAAATTTTTTGATTACATTGGATTCACTACAGGATGCTAATACAATATTATATGGATGTTTATTTATCAAATAATCTAGTTATTTTACTCTCATTTTATTGTCTCCTTTTATTCTCCGACTGTAAAAATCAAATGTCTCTACTATTATACTAGCCTCAAAAGACCCATTTAAATATATTATTCCTTTTCAACCCATTCAATTTTGATTTGGTTGGGTCTATCTCCAACTTAGTCAAATATGTATGCCTTAGCATAGTAAACAACTTGGCGTTTTGGAGATGAAAGAAAACCTTTTCTATGCACAAAATGAAAAAAAAAAAGATGTTTTCTTGCTACTATACAATTTTATGAATACTGTAAACATACCATTTTTATGTCTTCTACATTTAATCAACCATTTTTTTTAGAATCTGTTAAAATCCCTAAATTACAACCATATTTTGAATAGGAATATGGTCTACTATTTATGGAGGCATGCATTTCCCATTTCCTAAATAAAGAAACATCCAAATCCATATCGAGAATAAGACATTTATTTTCTTCAAAAGTCAAAGCGTTCCACCTGGACACGCATTGTCCCCAAATCAATAACTCTAATGATAGAACAATACCAACTTCCTCGTGATTGTCATTTATAACAAAAAACAACCACAAGTTGACATGGTAGTTTTCAGGGGAATTAATTTCCACAAACCATTCCTTGTATCTTTTCTTCCAATAAATAACACCTGTGATGAATGTGATTTTTCTGAATAGAGCGCGAACAATAGAAAACATTTTAGATATATTTAGAGTAAAATACATTAATAATTAGGTCATTTCTGAAATTTAAAGTGTTTTTTCTTGCATTGTTTTGTTAATGAATTTAAATACTACCCTAGCGGAAAGAAACCTCTAGAGTTATTTCCTATGTATCATAACAAAGTAATTAACTTAATAGTTAATGACCTCTAGGATTTGATGGGACATTTTATGTATCATTCTACTAGTTAGAGTAAAACATATTTTGTGGATCAAATCAATAATAATAGAATTTTTATAAAATTCTGAAATTGAATTCTGATGTATTGAAAGATACAAAACCATTTGCACCTTTTGAAAGTATTGCATATGATCAAGAAAATCTATAACATTATATAGATGGCATGATAGGAATGTAAAAAAATGCACACTTTAGTGGCAAAAAGACTTCTAGTCAACATATAAAATAACATCCTAAATTTTTTTTAATCCATTTACACCAATTGAATGATAAAAGGTAGAGGACATTAAGATGTAATATTTGTTATTTCGAAGAGATTTTGTGGTATCTTGGGATTTTTTTTAGAAGACAATGTGATTTATGTGTATATCAATCATATTGTAGTAGTGAGAATTAGATGCCTATAACAAGACTAATAAATATTTTTAAAGGATAGGGGTCCAAAGATCTAATGTTTGGTATTTTGAGGAGAGCATTTGAGAAACAAATCACATTAATGGAGTTAGTGACAACTTATGATTTTTTGTTATATAAGACAATGTGAAATATATGTATATTGGACATACTTTATTCGTTATGTCTAAATTCCTATAACTACTCTAAGTAAGATATTTTAAGTGTAGCACTTGGTGGGAAATTCCACAAAATGCTATCAAAAATAAATGGGAAGGATTACACTTTTACTAAACGTAAGTATGGCCCTCTTTACAATAGTCATTTTTGTGGAAACAATGCTCTCTATAAGGTCATGGTTTGTTATACCTATTTGAGAAAATATTTGATTATTAACAATGTTTTCTAGTATCACCAAAACAAGGGTCTATTATCTCTTACTTTGACTATAAGTTATATTTACAATACTAATTGAAGAAAATTATTCCAAATTGTTTGAACTTTTGTTAACTATTTTATAGTGCCAGTCTTCTTAGGCTGCAAACATTTATCATCCAATACGTTATATCCATTGAGGGTAAAAAGAACTAAGAATTTAAAAAAAATTATAAAATAACAAATCACGACCTAGCTTTGGGGAAGATAGGGTCCCAACATTTTATTTTGTCATTGTAATCACTGTCTATACATTTTTGGATCGCTAGTGATTTTCATTTATTATAATTCTATCATATTTGATAGACTATCCAGGGCAGAAACAAGTGATACACTACAAATATTCAATAGGGATCAAGCCATATGTATTGTCAATAAAATATATTGTTTGTAACATATAATCTACAACATTTCGTATCGGAAAAATTATTTACAAAATGCTTAGTTTCATTACATATCAAAAGTAACAACACAACAGACGCTAGTTTCAACAGTTTCTTGTATTGAAAATTACGGTAAAATAACAAATTGTGACCTAGCTGAGATACCGCGAGGCTTCTAGAATTACAATCATTGTTAAAACTATCTTTACAACTTTGGATCGCTAGTTTTTTTCATTGATTATAATTATATCATGTTGGATAGAATGTATATTGGATCAAGCATTACGTAGTTCCCATAAGGTATATTGTTTGAAACACATAATTCACATAGGATCTTATATGAGAAAATGCTTAGAAAGCACTAAGAATTTTTTCCTTATCAAAAGTAATGGCATAGTAGATGGTAGGTTCAATAGTTTAATAATTTGAAAACAACTATAAAATAAAAGATCATGCTCTAATTTAACGGTCTCTAGACTCCCACCATTACTACCAGTCATTATAAATACCATATGTATATAGCTTTGGGTCGCTACTATGTTATCATGGATTATGTGGTACTCACAAGATGTATTTTTTGTAACATATAATTCACATATGTTCGTATGAGATAAAATTCTTAACGATCACTAAGATTTTGTGCGTATTGAATGGAATGCCATAATGACCGCTAGGATCAACTGATTTTTATTTCAACAGTATGTGCACATCTTTTGAATGATAATGTTATCCATTTATTTTAATTTTACCATATTTTCTAGGCTATGTGGGGCGGAGAGAAAGTCCTGCATTACATATCCTCTAAATGGATCGAGATGTATTATGTGTGTCCTATAGACTCAAAAGTTTCCTATTTTTGAAAATATCCATAAAATAACAACCCATGGTATAGCTTAGTAGCCGCTAGGCTCCTACCATTACCTCTTATCAATGTAAACACTATATTTACAGTTTTGGATCGTTAGCCCTAATATGTAGTTCCCATAAGATACATGGTTTTCAACTCATTATTTACATCATTTACTATCAAAGAAAAATCTTAGTGACCGCTAAGCTCCTTTACTTATTGACAGGAACAACATATCAGAACCTAGTCTCAAAAGTTTATCATTTTGAAAATAGCCATAAAATAACAAATCCTGGTATAACTTAGTGGTTGTTAGGCTCCTACCTTTACCTCTTCTCATTTTAAACAATATCTTTACAGTTTTGGATCCCTAGCCTTGGTTTGTATTTCCAATTAGATACATGGTTTTCAAATCATACTTCACATCATTTCTTATCAAAGAAAATTCTTAGCACCCGCTAAAATCCTTTACTTATTGACAGAAACGAAATTCAGACCCTAGGCTCAAAAATTTATTATTTTGAAAGTAGTCATATAATAATAAATCATGGTTTATCTTAGTGGCCGCTAGGATCCTACCTTTACCTCTTCTCATTTTAAACACTAATTGTAAAATTGTGGATAGCTAGGATTAGTATTTAGTTGCCATAAGACACATGGTTTTCAAGACATATTTCACATCATTTCTTAAAAAGGACAATGCTTAAACCCCACTGTGCTCCTTAACTTATTGACAAAAATGACATACCAGAGTCTAGGCTTAAACATTTCTTATTTTGAAAATAGCCATAAAATAACACTATCCATATAGTCTTGGATCGCTAGCCTTATTATGTATCCCAAATAGCTTGTTTGAACTTTCCATGTGGCACATTTTAATTGGATAATTAATTTAAATTAGGGCACACTATATCTAACATTGTAGAAATATATTTTGATAAAGAATGGAATGTAAATGTATGCATATTATTCTAATAAAATTCAAAACTATGTTTAGGATTTATTTCTTTTGTTTTCTTATAATATATTATTTTGTTATGCTTGTTTTAATATATGTTGTATAATATATTTGTTATTATGTTTATATTATTATAGGCTATAGACAATGAAAAATTATTATTTTTTAATTTTTAAACCATGGAAAAGTAAAAATAGGGGGAATTCCCCCATATTTTCAAAAATTTCAAATTTCAATAACCTGCCCTTTTGGTTTTAGAGGGGGAATGTGAAAATTTCTAATTTTTTGTTTCCTTCTCTTTTTCTGTTTTTGAAATTTATTTCATGGAATGTGTTAAAAAATTATTAAATACCTCAGAGAATTATTGAGTAGGATTTCTGATTTTTTCCGTCAATTAGAAAAACATGTCTTAAAAATAAAAAAATATGCGCAAGTCGTAGATTGCAAGGCTAAGTGTTTGAATTCTGGTTTTTTCTTGCATGCAATTATAATCTTGTTTGCATAGAAGACACACAAAAGAAGAATAGAAAGGATGCACACGAATGAGGATAACAATAGAGGTTATGAAAAGAATCACGCAGTTTGTTTGATTGAGGTAGCAGATGGAGGTTTCATAGACATCATAAAGCATGAAATAATCCCATATATTACTAAACATGGTATTTATAGTAAAGTTTTACTTTTTTATTGAGGGATATATTAGTTTATTTATATTCATCTGGTTCCTGTGTTTTGAATGGCAATCTGATCGTGATCCGCATAAGATTTGTTTTTTCCTACTAAATCGTGCTCTGCAGTCAAGCCTTGTTTTCCAGTTGCTTTTGATCTCTGTGCCAAACTACCTTGTTCTTAATGAAAACTCACTTTTTTGGTGCGTTAACGAAAGAAATATTAATCTCTTTTTCTTCTCTAGTATTTATCTTTGTTTAACGCTTTCCCATTTACGCCATTCTATATCTCTCTTTGGATATTTTGTTTTAAATTTTTTGTTCTCGTTACCACAATTTTTTTATAGGAAATTGATAGCTTCTCACATAGTCACCTTATTTTTAATTTTACTTTAGTCAGGAGAACCAAAAATAGTTTAATTTTGTTTATTAAGATGATGCAAATAAATGTCATTAATTAATGCATACTGCAGTTTTTACATGGTTGCCACTTAGATATTTTAGGAAAATATATGAGGTTAAAAAATTAATTCAAAACTATAAAACTATATTAAGAATTCAATTGTATGATAATTATTTCCAATTATATATATGTTTCCATGTAGAATTAACCAAATGTAATGTCTTCCTCATTTTTATGTTATGTACATTGGTAGTTAAACACATTATATATGCAATAATATTATTAAATCTAATTTTAATCATAATGCATTTTACAATTAATATATTCTTACTTTTTAGCCCATTAATCTATGTCAAAAATTACCATATCTTTGAGGCTTCCATGATATAATTGGTTGTTTCGACAACCTATTTATGAAACCCCAATTATATTTCGAATTACATACAGGTTTTTACACATATCTTTATATATCCGTTATATAAATTCTGGATTTATTTGTTATCGTTTGTATATTTTCAATATGATTTCTTTTATATGAATAAAATATACTATAGGAAAAATTTTCTACCCTAGCGTCCGCTAGGTTATAATTCTAATTTGGAAAAAGCGTTTGTTTTCCTTGGCCTCTCGCGGATAAATTGTTTTTATATAGGAAACACAATGCTTTGTGGTCATATCATCCACTTTTTTTCTTTGTTTTTTGTTATATTCACAAAGATTAACAATTTAGATTTATAAAACAACTTCATTATGAACATGATATATTTACCTTTAAGAATATATTAGCAGCCGCTAGAATACAAGTAGATGGCATCATATGTAAAAAATTGTCTTTATAGATTCTCAGTCGTAATTCCATGTTTCTATATTTTTTCATAAATGTAAACTAATTCTGCCAAAAATATTGTAAGAAGTAGATAAAACCTATATGTATACCTGTATAACATATTAAAGATACAATTTTACAAGTATATTTATGTATTCATTATATAAACGCCATATTTATTTATTTATCTTTTATAGCTTTTCAATATGATTTTTAGCAAAGATTAAGAATTTAGATTTAGAACATAGTTTTATTATGAACACGATATATTTACCTTTAGGAATAGCTTAGTTGCCACTAGGGTGCAACGAGTAGATCGCGTTGTATTTAAAAACTTGTAGTATAACTTCTTTGTCTCTAGTCCAGGTTTCTTTTCTTTTCCTAAATGTAAAAATATTCTACTAAAATATCATAAGAAATATAGAATTATAGAGTTATAGTTGTGTAACACATTAAAAAAACAATTCTAAACATACACAACTTCATTATGACCATGATATATTTTCGTTTAAGGATATCTTAGTGGCCGCTAGGGTACAATGAGTCCAATTCTATATGTATACTATTATATAAATTCCATATTTATTTGTTACCATTTATATAAACTCAATTTTTAATACAATCTACATAAGAAATATTTCCTAAGCTAGCGACTACTACAGTATAATTTTTATTTGGACGTAGTCTTCGTTTACCTTTGCAGAATCAAGGATAAGTGAATTTTGTTACAGACAACACACTTTTTTGGGTCAAGCGATCTCTTTGTTATTTGTCTCTTGTTAAATATGCAAAGACTAATAATTAAAATCATAACACAACTACATTATAAAAATATTATATTTACTTTTAATAATAGCTTAGCGGCCGTTAGGATTCATCGAATATATCGCATTGTATCTAAAAAACTTGTTCTAAATCTTCACGGTCTCTCATCCACTAGGTTATCCCAAGATATAATATTAATACCTTATGGTGGGTTGGATTAAAAAAATTAAATTAAAATACTTTGAGCTAAGCGGGCAGTAGGTATTTACGCAATATACTATTTTGAGCTTAGTGGGCTCTATAATCTATCCAATTACCCAATTATATTTTGAGCTTAGCGTCTGCTAGCTTATGACACAACATAATATTTAGATCTTAGAAGTCTCTCGGTTTCAGTAAAAGAAAGTAATATATTATAAGCATAGTGGCGGTAGGTTATGCTAAGCATAATAATTTGATCTTAGTTAATACTGGTATTAAGTGCTTAGCGGCCACTAGGTTATGCCATACAATATTATTTGGGTATTCAATTGGCTAGGTTTTGTATCACAAAGAAGATGCAAACAAGATGTGTTTAAATTAGTTGAATTTATCGTATGATTTTAAGATTTTAAATTTGGATATTTTGAGCTTAACACACGCTAGGTTATGCTACCACATACTTATTGGAACCTAGTGGTGGTTAAGATTTAATAAAGTAAATTAATGTATTAAGAGCTTAGCGGTGGCTAGGTTATGCAACAACATAATATTTGGGTATTCAATTCGGTTGGTTATGTATCACAAACATGGTATGTATTGAAAAGATTATGCAAACAAGATGTGTTTAAATTAGTTGAATTTATTGTATGATTTTAATATTTTAAATTAAAATATTTCAAGTTTAGCTCCCACTAGGTTATGCTACCACATAGTCGTAAGAACCTATTGGTGGTTATGATTTTAAAAATAATTTGAGTTATTAAGAGCTTAAAGACTACTAGGTTATCCCACAACATAGTATTTGGTTATTCAATTCTCTAGATTATGTATCAAAAAGAAGATATATATAAATTAGTTAAATTCATTCTATGATTTTAATATTTTAAACTAGGATATTTCGATGACAAGTCTTCAAAAAATAGTACATGAAGAACTAGTCCATGATAAGTATTCTAGCATTGGACTCCCATGATGATTACAAGAAATTTATCATCCTAAATATATAAAATTTATCAGATTCACTTCACCCAGAAATACTTCCTATATTTATACACTTTTCTATACAGACAACCATTCTGACCCTTAATAAAAAACTAAAGATAAATGCATCTAGGAAAGAATAGGCCGTTTGGCCCCTCGGCTCCACCTTGTTGATGATATCGACATCCATGTCCCCTTTACTCTGATCAGAGGAGGAGGACGAAGTGACACAACATTCTGACATTTTCACTTTAACGCCAACAGGGAGTTTTATACGCTTAAATTTTATAACTACCTCCAGACCTTGTGTAATCATATGCATACCCCCATTCAAAGAATGGACATGATACTTGAGGTTGACTATATGCTCTTCCAAATTCTCATTCTCCTTATGAAAGATAAACTAGCCCGAAGAGTTAGATAGTATGTTTTTTGCACTCAAACCTTGTTCCATGTAAAAAACCTTCCTTCGCCGTTAAGACCGGTTTAGGTCAAACATTAGCTTGTGCATGCTCTCACAAATATCACTGTCATCTTATTCTTTGAATCTCTCCATGACTTACAAAACCTTCTCTACCTAATTCTACATAGCTGCATTCCAAATTTTCCCATCCATCCAAGAAGTAAACGATTCTCCAACGTCCTTTCCTTTCATATCTCTCTGCCTCTTCTTGATAGGAACACACTCCATGATACCCAAGAAACCATTAACACCCCTGTCACAATTAAAGAGAGATAGGAAACATAACAACGAAAAATAAAAAGAAGAAAGGGGTAGTGAAATGTCTAGTCGGTCCAGAGATATAAATCCACGAGCGCATAACACATGGAAGGAAGTAAGTGTGACGGTACCAAATATCATTGATTAGATATCCTAATAAAAAATATCATGATTCCCATTAAAAATCTTAAATGCCCAATGTCATCTTACATCTCGTATGTTTATAACCCTTAATCAATTATGTCTATCACATGAATATGATCTATTGATGTCATAAATGAACATTAAAGCCGTAGATGCCATATCCTCTTGTCGCCACCAGAAAAGGTTACCCCTTAGAATAATCTAACAATTTTTATTAAAATATTATAAGTCACTATGTTTTGAAAATTAAAGTAATTTGTATTGAGCTTATCGACCTCTAAGTTAATCAACCACATTAACTTTGGATAAATGTATAGAAATCAAGATCTGTATAAATTACTCAAATTTAATACATGATTTTAAGATTTCAAATTAAGATATTTCGAGCATAGGCCCACTAGTTTATGCCACCACACAATTTTTGTAGCCTATTGGTGGTTGAGATTTCATAAAGTAAATTAAAATATTTTTAACTTAGCGGCAATTAGGTTATGTCACAACATAATATTAGGATCTTATCAGTCCCTAGGTTTCAACAAAAGAAATTAAGAACTTAAGAAAATAATATTTTAAGCTAAAAAATCAATAGTATTTAACAAAAAAAAGAAAGATATTGACTTTGGATATCTTTATAACAATCGATACCATTATAAATTAGTTGAATTTTTTGTATGCATTTAAGATTTGGAATTAATATATTTCAAGTTTTACATCCACTAGGTTATTCAACTACATAATATTTGCAGACTATCATTCGTTTCAGATACTTTGAGCTTAGCATCCGATAGCATATGCCACAACATATTATTTGGAAATTGAATTCGCTAGGGTTCAATAATTCATAGTTACGATATTTTACAATATTTAACAAAGTATAGGAATATATTTTGAACTTAGTTGATACTATTTTAAACAACCACATAATATATGGAGGTTACGGCCAATAGGATTAAACAAATAAAATCAACCTATCTTGAAATAAATGGAGAGTAGGTACTTCCATAATATATTATTTCAAGGATAGTGGTTTCTATCATTTAACATGTTACTGAATGATATTTTGAGCTTAGCATCTACTAGATTATGACACAACACAACATTTTGTGTTTAGGACTCACTAGGTTTAAACAAAGAAATAATATATTATTAGCTTGGTTTCCAGTGAATTACACTAGAACAAAATATTTGTTTCTTAATCGTTACTTGGATTTAGCAAATTTCAATCAACATAGTTTGCGCTTAGCGGCCATTAGGTACATAAAAAATATATTATCTAGATCTTCACAACCGCTAGGTTTTTCCACAACATGTTATTTGGTGATTTCACCACTAGGGTTTAATAATTCATAATTAAGATATTTTAAAACATCTAACAAATTAGAGGCAGAAATTCATAAATTTTCTGGTGCTAAACCCACAATACAATATTCTGAGTTTAATTTTTACTAGTACCTAGCTAGTAAGGGAATTATAGTTTGGTATTAAAAAATGGTACATTATGCCACACCATAAATTTTTGGAGCTTGGTGGTCACCAGGTTTTATCAAAATAAAGTAGGATACTATGATTTGAGAAGCTACTAAGTTATACCAAGACATAAAATTTGGAGCATAGTGATCTTAAGGATGTATAAAAACTCATTAAGATATTAGGATCTTATCTACGACTACGATATGCCAAAACATAAAACTATTTGGAATTTGAGTAAAAGTGGGTTTTCCTAAATGAACCGCATACTCTAAAAAAAATCCCTCATGACCAGATATTACAGTGAAACAAGAATTTAATAATCTCACATGCAACAAAAAACAACAAACCAAAAAATCCCAAACCATAAAAATCTAAATAACATTTTATGGATATTCATGAGAGTAGTTGTTTCATCCTTAGCATTGGCAGTAGGGATTCCTTAAACCAACACGTCCACTAACTTAATGTGTTCTAAGAAGTCATCGTTGATTTTCATCCACATGATTTCCATGTGAATTTTCCATTCCTTTATAGTAGATATTGAGTGTAACATAATATTTAATGACATCGTGTGGATCAAGAGAGATCTTCTCTAAATGCTCCTTGTGTTCCGAAATTGCAGTGGGGGAGCCCATTTCCTCTGATAGAGGATAATCAGGGTAAACTGAGGAGAGATCCAACAACACATTTAGAATTTTTGAGTCCATGCTAAATTCCATGCAAAAAGGTGGGAGGGCAGCTGTACATGCTTCCGTGATCAAGTGAGTTGAGTCGGTTGTAGCCATTACAATGTCCATGGAGATGAGAGGAGAATCCATAGCAACATTGGTAAGAAGTGCAGAGGAAGTAGATTCTGGGTCCGATAGTAGTTTAGAGAGCTTAGGAGATTGGTCCAAACTTTCTGAAGGGTTATAAGCCACCAAATAAGATGAGGGAGACCCAAGAGTGAAAGAATAGGGGGAGACCAGAAGACGGTTCTGGCGAATGATCATGATGTTTGAATTCGATTCTGAAGGGAGATGAAGGTGACGAAAATGATGATGAAAAGAGGGAGTTGGTTGTAGAAGAGGAGGGGGACATGATGTTGTGTACCTGTCTTAGAGGGGAAGTAAAAGATTTATTTTTGGGAAGCTTTCATTTTAAAGAGCAAATACAAAAGGCCTTGGTGTAGGAAAGGACCTTCATCTTCTCTAGCATGTGTAAGGGACTTATCAAGCGATTGAAACAAAAAATACACAAATTTTACCTTTCGATCATGTCAAAGATGTATAAGAAGAAAAATAGGAGGTCCATAGATCACTTTGTAGCATCGTTGCAGCGTGAAGTACTTCTTCAATTACTCAGAAACCCTATCCCAAGGTTGTGGAAGCAAGTCGCATTCATAGCCAGAGTAATACATTGTCAAATTTTTACCAGGATACAAGAAATCATCCATCTCCTCCTAAAGTGAGCATTTAAAATAAATTTCTCCCTCTATGAGGAGGCCCATCATAGACATAATGGAATCTGTTGAAATAAAAAGAAATCTTGCCCACTTTGACTCTTCCTTTCTTTCAGGTTATCAAGACCCTGTTGGTCACTCAGATAAAGGGACCAAATGGTATTTCCATAAATGACGTAACACCACCATCATGAAAAATAATCCATACTATCGAGTTGGCCTTGACCTCATCATAATAAAAATGCTCATTGTGTTTGACGGTGCCACCCATAGTGAACAAGGCTATTTTGACAGTTATTGCGAAAGGCCTGATATAGATGATGCTTAAATAGATATTTCTAGCACCTTCATTCCAATCTTCAACACGTGTCTCCAATCTTTCCAATTAAAATCTAACATAATTATTAATATTCATTAATTGGTCCCTCCCATCACATGAACAAAATCTATGAATTCCATGAATACCCAAAAACCCCACAAATTTATTATCCTCTTGCCGCCGCCAAAAGAGGTTATGCCTCAACTCAACCTAAAAACTTTTATTGTAGTATTATTTAATGTTCAACTAACCACACCATTAATTATTTAATGTTCTTGCAATTACTGCATTTAGTGGAGGTTGAAGGTTTGAATTTTAGTGGTATTAGATGTATTTAGTTAATATATATTAGAAAGGGATAATCTGTAAACAAAATGAAGGAAGGTGAAATAACTAACATTTCTAGACATGATTTCATACTATATAGATTATCAGAAAACAAATCATAAAGCAATATCTTATTGGAAATTCTTTATTAACACGTCTATTTGTTACATTTAGGTTCTCAAAGGTTGTTCATTCTACACATGGAAATGAAGTGGGTAAGCATAGAGATGTTACCCAGAGAAAAAACAACACTTGTGATGGTAATTGTTTTTGCGATATTTGGTGAGGTGATTTCACAAAACATTGTTTGAATGGAATGAGACGGGCATGGTGTTGTCTCAAAAAAAAAATGTATCCCCACAAGTCCTCTCCATCCTGGGGTTTGATTTTTTCAACGGAGAGAAACATGTTTAGTTAAAACCAAGATAAATTTAAATGTAGATACAATTACATATACATGGAAAGAATAATATGCTTATTGGGTTTGTGTTCTCTTATAGGTATAATTACATTCACAATTACAAGTAAAATTAGAGGTACATGACGAGCATAATATGCATTTTCATCTTTTAACTAGAATCATGGATGTTAAAAGTTCTTCTTATATTGATCCCTTACGTGACTTCATATTGGTGTGGGTATATATATTAACTTGAATCGATATTTTTTTAATGCAGGTACAATCAGCAGTTGGTTGTTTTTATTACTTCAAGCATTGTGGTCACTTTCATTTAACAAGTTACTGAATGATACTTTTAACTTAGCGTTCTCTATCTTATGACACAACATAATATTTGAATCTTCACGGTCTCAGTTTTTGACAAAAGAAAGTGAGATATTATTTTGATTTTAGTGGTCACTGGGATTTAACAAATTAAATAAATCTAGTTTGAGCTTTGCATCTGAATGTATTTGAATAATATAATATTTTGAGTTAAAGAGTTTCTATCATTTAACAAGCTAAAGAAATACATATTGAGTTTAGTTTCTATTAGTATCTCCAGTGTTAATCTTGTAATGAACTTCCACCTAGTTGGATGATTGATTTGATATAACAAAAAAGGTATAGTAGTTTGAGATTGAAGTGAATTTTGTAACCTATTTTTCTAATTTGTTACTACTTGAACAAAAGTGCAACTAACATCGAGGATGTTAAAATTTCTTCTTAATGGAAGGATTGAAAGATTTTTTAATTACTAAAAAATGCCTTTTATGTTGTACTTATAATATGTTGTTATTTGAATGAAAAAATATTGAACGTGTTTCTAAAATAGTCTGGTGTCTTCTAAACATCCTAGATCAATTTTTTCACAAAAGCGCTTTGCTTACATGCATTGAAGGAGATCAATGACTACAATACTTAAGTATAACATCTGACATATCAGTTATTGGAGCAAACATATTCATTGTCAAGACATATTGTTTTCTTGCAAAGGATTTTTGGAGGAAAAATTGGACTAAGGATTTACTCACCAAGGTCAACAACATGAAGACTGCCTACCTTAACTAGAATTGAATTGTAAATATTGGAGGACAAAAATTGTATTTATTTGAGAGATTTGTTACTTACTACAAAATACCTTTTATGTTCTACTTATAATATATTGTTATTTGAAAGAAAAATATTGAACATGTTTCTAAAATAATTTGATGTCTTTTAAATGTCCTAGATCAATTGTTTTCACATAAATGCTTTTCCTACATTTGTTTATTGAGATAAATGACTATAATTCTCAAGTATAACACCTGGCATATCAGCTCTTTGACAAAACATATTCATTGTTTGAACATATGTTGTCTAGAAAGCATTTGTAGAGGAAATATTTGATTAAGAATTTACTCACAAATGTTAACATGTTTTTTTGGTTAGTTGTATAAAATGATATTTTAATGCCTTGCAATGTGAGAAAGGATAGAATTAATAATTGGACCATAAGAAATATCGTTAAATATACTAAAGAAAATTTTCTAGTATAGTTTGATAAATGTAATTATTCATACCCCTAGAAAGGCTAATAAATGTGTGAATCATCCTTGCCAAATTGGGGGCTAAAGGTAGTAATTTTAAAGTGTGTGAGAGGGTAGATGATATCACCAATGTTATTAATCTCATTAATAACATTAAGTATTGATGTTCTGATGGTTTTTTCCCTTATTGGGATGTCATCCTTGTAATTATGGTTAACAGGTGCCTTCATACGTGCAGGATATATGACAAAATTTGTATTAATTTTGCTCTTACAATTCATTTTGGCCATTGTTTCTTCCATTTTCAATCTCAGTCAACTAAAACCATGGGAGGTCATTTTTCGAGAACTAATCCCATGAGATCGGGTTCCCTGAAGGAAAACCACTCCTTGTGGCACATTGTGAAAAATGGTGGGTAGAGGAATTTCATTTCAAAAATCATGGGGTTTGATCCTTTTCTTGCATTGGAGTTTAGTTGGGCATGGAAAAATGACAACATGTTGATCCACGACAGGGAAATTCAAGTTTCGTAGAATTCAATACCACAGCTGACTTGAATGGAAATGAAGTGTGTAAATATATTTGAAGACCGCATGAGATGTAAACACAAAATTAAGACTTTCTTCTGCATTAAAGAAATGGTTTACCTGCTAGTAGACAATATATCTATATTTTGCATCACTGATATTTAGAATACGGTCTACCTCCACCTCATGAGGTACATTACTCTTAAAGTGAATTATAGAAAGATATTTACTCATCATCTTACTATGCTTAATATGTTTGGGCATAAGATTTCTATGAGCCTTCCCTTTTTATTGTTTATGTCACTCTCCTCGTAGGTGAATGATTTTCAATAGGGAAAGATTGATACCTCGATAGACCTTGGACTAATTATTTTTCTTTTTAAGAATGGTAAATTGGTGGTGGTAAAGGAATTATATCTCGAATCCCTATCGAATCCATGTCGAATCTGGGGATTCAAATGAAAATTGTACTCTTGTAGACCATATGAACAAACTGAGGAGAAAGAAGATTAAGGCACCTCATGGGAAAGGAAATATTGGTACTGAAGTTGTAGGTTCTCTAATTGATATGATTGGGAAGTCATCTAAAGGGAAAGAGAGAGCGAAACTGGGTTGAAGGATTTTGATAAAATTTATCTCAAGGTGAGTCAGGTGGAAATGGAAATGGTGGCCTTAGGTGAAGTTGGAATGGATATGGGAAATAGTGTCATGCATTGCATCAAAATCTCTGAGAAAATTTTCATTACAAAAAACTATATCAGGGATGATATAGTAGAGATCAAGAGTTTATTTTTGGATTTGTAGGGTCGTGTGGTCAAGTTGGAGCAGGGACACAAATTTCACAGGTTTAAGTTCCACCTCAGTCGTTTTGATGAGGAATAGTAGGGTGAAAACCACATCCCTAACATAAGTGAGTAGGATGATAATATGAAAGGACAGGAAGAGTGTCAACTGGAGGAGTGCAAATGTTTGAAGACTAACTAGTCTTTTGCCTCTTGGAGATTTTGCTTGATTGTTTTTGAACTGTATCATGTGGGATTTTTTCCCCTCCATGTTTTGCAATTTTTTCTTGTATTGATTTGTTGGACTCTAGTTTGGGATAAGGTGTTTTAGCCCTTTTTTTCATGTTTCTTTTTTGTTCACTCTTGGTGATGCTCACAATGCATTCTATTGTAAGGTTTATATGTTCCTTAATCCTTGTATAAAGTATCCAATCATTATGTTCATGTATATTAAATAAAAAAAATTAATAGTAATTTTGTTAATGACATTTTAAATTTAAAAAGACAGAGCAACAAATTCATGCCTCATGTATGGGAGATGTGCTAGTTGTTCAATTGTGTTAGATGTGTTATTTGTGTGACTATTTGCTTAAAATTATTATTTTTATTGAATAGAATAAATCAATGTTGCAACAAGGCCTCATATTTGTCAAATCAATACTATCTAGAAAATAAAGAAAAATATAAATAATTTTTGTAGTTTAAAATATTATTTAAATAAATTACAAACATTAGAAAGTTGAAAAGTTATAGAATTTTTTTATTTTGATTGGTGAATTGAGGAGAAATTTTAAGTAAGGTGTTTGAGCTTAGCACCCACTAAGGTAACCTAACAATTCCACAATATAATATATTGAACTTATGGATCACTAGCATTTAACAAGTCAAAGAATATTATTTTTAGCTTAGTTTCTGCTAGATTATGCTACACCATAGTAATAAGATATTATCGATCGATAGGAATTAACAAAATAGAATAAGATATTGTCATCATAGAGTCTGTTAGGTTTTGCCACAACAACATATTACGATTTACAAAAACTATGTCCATTATTTTGTATAAGGGTGAATATGGGGTTTTTGAAAGGACCCACATCCTTTTACAAAAAGGTCCTTAATGCAGAATATGACATTGAAGCATAAAAGAGAGAAATCTCGTAGGCAGCAAAAGACAAAAATGCACATAGCCATGACCCAAGCAGAGAAAATTGACATTTTGTGAAATTTTTTGAGGATAGTTATTGCTTCCATAGTAGTAGCATCTTAGAGTTTCCTTGTTCCTCAAATTCTCCTTTCACAAATATGTATTCATTATTTTGTTCTCCAAAATCTGTTTGGTTCTCCTACTCTTGCATTACCATATTTCTTTGCAAATAGGCCACTATAATCCAACACCAAAACATTCAATGGAAACTCATTCTTAACATGAATATCTTCTAAAATATTGTCATTGACAATTTCAATGATGTCAGAGCCATTTAATTTTGTTGAGTATGTGCAGCTGATGACTATTTGTGGAAAACAATAAGAACAAAAAAATAATATCAATTTTATAAAATACATCTGCTCTTTTATTCCTACACACCACCATGACCATAAATTGATTCCGATATTCACTTTTTAGTGTGAAAATTGTGCCACCTTCCATACCACAAGGAGATTTTTCAAGACGCAACAAAATAATTTCTTGGCAAGTGTTTTGTGTTTATAAAAATTCTACAAATCTTCCTCTCATGTTCTTACGTATTATGTTGTGTTGTTTCTCTATCAAGATGTGATCCATTCTGTCCTCTTTCACTGCTCTAACAGATGTTTAATATATTACAAAATTATTTATTTTATAACCAAAACTACCTTCTACAAAATATTGAAGAACAAGCTTACTTCCGTTTAATTATCTACAAAATCCCTACATGGATATAAGTCCTAATCAACTATGGAAAATTTTACATCGACAGAATTTTGTAATTTTCAGGGGATTGAAGGTGATAATGCGTACTAATTTTTGGCATGGACAGGAAATCAAAATGTTTCTAGAACTCGAGCATAGAATTTTCAACGCTTGCGCTAGTCATATTTTTCTATTGATGAATAAGTTTATGCGTTAATGTAGAGAATATAAAGGAAGATGTTAAAAATATAAACTCAAAAATTATCTACTTATAGTGATATATAACTGACAAATCCAACCTCCAATTTCATTGGCGCGAGAATTTAAGAGGGCATGCGTATGATTTTACATTGCTTTTCATTAAATGGCTAATAATAATTACATGCTCCAAAAGGCAGACATATTTTGAATGGCGCATGTACTTTTAAAAGTTGAATTTTACATAGCTCGAATTAATGGCTAAATAATGTTGAGGAAACCATAACATTAATTAGTATTTTTCCTTACAAAATGGTTATCGTGAATACTGCATTTGGTATTTGTAAAGAATTAATGTAAGAATTTAATATTATAATTTTTGTACTGCAAATAAAATCCCTTATATAATTCAGGCAAACATAAAGCCCTTAATTATTCTTCTTGCACTTCGACATGCGACTCTTGAAGTTTGTTTAGATGTTTTTGTTTATTGTATTCATAAAATACTTACAAATTTTTGTAAGAAATGTCACACGTGAATTGCATATTTAATATTTAACCGTCAATTATTAATATAGATTTATATATAAATTATAAAAGTTTACATCAATATATATTAAAAATAATGAAATTTATACGGAATAATTGGTATAAATAAACACTTTTTTTATTTTTGAAGGGCAATGTTGAAAATTACTGCTACCCAAAAATTATTTGACAGGGTCCGTCCCCATATCTATCTATAGATTTAACTCCCTAAATTATTTTCAATTGAAATAAGTAATGAATCACTTGAGTTATCACACTTAACTTTACCAATCAAGACTTACACTTATTTGTGCGACTTAAGACACACACTTAGAAGTGCGATTCGAGACTGTCACTTAGAAGTGTGAGCCGAGATTTGCACTTTGAAGTGTGAGTACTTGAACCTATAAGTATGAGTCGAGAGAAGTGCGGCTCAAAGCTCACACTTAGACGTGCAACCAATCACACTTGTAAGTGTGATCACTCACACTTATACACTACTTTTAAAATTTATAAATGACAATTCCATATTTTATTAACTATGTTTAATATATAAAAATAATTTTTTATATAAATGTATACAAAAATTGACGATCACCTTTTAAACATGTGAGTCACACGTGCCTATTCTATAAAATATTTGAGAGTATATTACGTTTAAATCATGAAAAACATTTAAACAACTATAAAATTTAACACCATTCGAGTCACATGTGCTATTTCTATAAAATATTTTAGAGTATGTTACATCTAAAATCACAAAAAATGTCTAAAAAACCGTCAAATTTAACACTAATCAAGGATGTTCAAGGATAGTATTTTTAACATCAATGTTTATTGGTTAAATAAGGTATGCATAAATAGTTGTATATGTATGATGATATTAAAATTAATATGTGGCATAAATGATAACAATCACTTACGCACTATCTTGAAGTAAGTTGTTGTTTGGCTTATGTAAGTTGGCGGTTGCTTAGCTTATGTAAGTTGGCAGCCACTTGGCTCATGTAAGTTAGAAATCGCTTGGCTTATGTAAGCTGGTGGTCGCAAGGTTTATGTGGGGAAATAAAATAATAAAAAAATATAAATCCTAAAATAGAAAAACTAAAATCCAAAAATCGGGATTTAGAAATTGGATTCCAGTAGTGGATAAATTGGAATCCAATATTAGTGAAATTGGAATCCATTAATAATGATATTGGAATCCAATAATAGTGATATTGGAATCTAATAATAGTGAAATTACAACTAGAATAATTCTAGTAATGACGATATTGGAATCCAATATTGCTACAAATGGAATCCAATAATAGTAATAATGGAATCTAGTATAGACAAAAATGGAGTCTAATATATTTAAAAATGGAGATGGATTTATTCCAATACTTGTAATGTTGGAGTCAATATTCACTAAAATATGTCTCAATTTATTGAAATAAGCGTTCTAAGCATATATCACTACGAGATGAAAGAAGGGAGTGGTGATGTAACCTAAGGTGTATACCACTACAAAATGATAGAATGTGTGACCATTTAGCCTATAATGTATGTCACTATCCTAGAAATGTCACATGATGAAAGGTTGAATGATAACTACATGGTGAATGTAAGATCCATTTGATTTGTAAACCTCGGTTATCGATTATGGACCGAGGAACTAAAGTGCATCATAGGGTGGCGAGTAAAGCACATAGAAGAAAATGTAATAGATGTGATTGTAAGAGACAACCATGTGATGAGTAGAATATGTAATGTATGATGTATAAGATGCACGATGTAGTATGAGTGGTGTATAAATGCTAGATATGTAGATGATATGAAAAATGTTTATAATGTATAGATGCGTAGATGTAGACTAAATGTGGTATGTATAATGTAAGAAAAATGATACGAGATGTAGTGTAGAGACACGATGTATAGAATGCAATGCAATATGTATAAATTCCCTAATAGTATGAAGTGTTTGGGATGTATAATGAATAATTTGATCAATAATATGTAATGATAGACAATAGAAGTATGATATATGAATAATGACGAATAGTATTGTATAATGTATGATGTGCGATATGTGAATAGATGTGATGTGTAAGACCTATTGTGTAGTGTGTGGGGTTCATGTGTAGAAATACCTCAACAATAAAGTGTGAAATAAAGCACAAGAGTGTCTAATAGGATAATGACGATACTAAAGTATGAATGAATATGTGTAGGTGATAAGATTGATGTATGAGAATTCAAAGATGATATATGCTAATATGAGTGGGGGGATGTATTATATAAGATGCCCCCAATTGTACATGAATGCGTAGGCTAACCGATGACTATGAAGGACGGATTTTTTCCATCTAACACATGTGATTTTGAAAATGTATGTCTTTCACTGAATATTTTACGTAAAATAGATGAGGTAAGATGTTAAGGAGGAATACCTGTGAAGAAAAGGTGAAAGGTAGAATGCACGCATTAATGACTTTTGATCCAATCTAATTGATAATAGCTTCCATTTGGCTAGGAGGAATGGCCTTTAAGAAACACAACAAGACCACAAAATTGTATTAAATAACATAGAGTTCAGTAGGACTCTCCTAGCAAGTGATAGATCTAGGAATCCTGAGGTGCTTTCTAAAAGGTTTTGCATCCACTTTCAAATAGAAGTTAATGCAACAAGTATCATGAAATAAGAAAATCCTACTATTATTATACGATTTAGGTATCTCGTGCAAATACAATAAGTAAATATAATCTAATAGGAAAAGTTATGACTAGATCTAGATATTCGGTAGGTTATTTTGGGTTTTGCTGGTCTGAAAGAGGTCTGGTAAAGGGTCTAGGAATGATTGGGTGAGGTCTGGGTTGATTTTGGTTGATTAGAAGGCTTACTGTTAAGAAGGTATAAAATGACAGAAAAACTGATATCTGTCAGATGATCGATGTCGGTTCAGGGATAAAACCAATGACAGTAAGGTAAACTGACATCGGTAGGGACAATTGGCAATAACTTAATAAAAATGGTATTTGGGATTCTCTGCAATTTCACAGAGAGTGAGGAGGGTGTGGTTAGGTTCGTGATATAACTGAGAAGACTCAAGAATAGAGAGGGATATGTTACAAAGGGTGAAAGGGATTGAACTGGTTGGGTTTTTGGATTGGTGACAAGATGGAGATATCTGGATAACAGTAAAAACAAAAAATATTAAAGGAGGAAAGAGATCTGCAATAAAGTAAGCACAATTGATTAAGATCATGTTACTTACTTGCTGATATGAACATCTCATGGTTGGATGGAGGTTGGTGATTGATTAGTGAGGTGGTAGTTGGTTCAGTGCTGTGACAGTATGGCTTATGTTTTCCTGTGAATGCTCCAATGATCTCGAAGGGAATCTTTGGCCTGTGCTTCACTCTGGTGGTGTGTAAGTGCTGTTCAGATGAAGCAATGGAACTAAGATCCTTGGTTGATTACAATAGTAATCTCAAAAATAAAAATGAAAAATTTAGGTAAAATTTTGTATAAAGGAACCTATGGCAGTATAGGTGACCGACATCGGCCGAGGAAAAACCAGTGTCAGTTAGGGAGAAATGGTCCTATTTACCAATAATAGGTAGATATTCCCATATTTGGCACGTTTTTCCTCATTGAGTCCATTTAGGAAATTGGATTTCACGTGAAAAAAGGTAGGAAGAACTTAGGAGAGGTCCAGTTAGGTTTAGCAAAAAGTCTTCGTTAGTTAGGTCAAGTTAGTGAATCAGCACTAGGATTAATGAATCAGTGTTAAAGGTGATGATTCGGTTACTGTGAGTTAAATTCCCCTGGAATGGGTATAGGGTGAGGCATTATGATGAGGTTGAGGTGTGAGGGTGAAATTAATTTAATTAAAATAATTAAACTACCTAATAATGTGAGGGTGAATATTAATATGGGGTAAAGGGGTCATGGTTAGTTAAATACATTATGTTAATTAATTGAAAGGGGACCAAAGAGATTGTGATCCAAATTTGATGTCTACATTTTCTCTTTTTTTTGCATATCTTATATTGGTAAGATACATTGACAAAAATAGGAAGTCGGTGCCCCATGTATGAGTTGAGGTTAGGTCTCCCCAAGTATGGATGGAAGTGATCCCCCTCAAACCAAGAACTAAGGACATGGGAAACGAAGTCATTGAGTGGTTTAATAAATAGGTAAATGATGAAAGTAAGAGTATGTGGGGGATAGGTAAGGGTAATGTCAGGTCAGATAATAGGTAATGATAGTCTAATGCACGCACATGTATAGATTATAATAAGGCTCCAAGTTGAATATCTTTCAAAATCTACATTATCTAAGATTGATAGGTTTATCCAAACAAGGTTGAAGTGGTTCAGGTATCCAAGGTATAGGAAATGGTCCCAAAAACCCACTAGGTCAAGTGTAGGAATGGGAAATAGGTTTTGTTCTAGGGAACCAAAGGTATGGTTGGGATAAATAGCATGGCATGAGGGAAGGTAAGGTCATTAGGTGGAACAACATGAGTATCACATCGCAAGGTATAACGAGTACACAAATTCGAGTGTTACAAAAGGCGAGTTTGAGTTGGGTGATTTTGGAAAGGTTGTAGATAATGCCATGTGAGGGGCATAAACATGCCCTAATTGATGGTGAGGTTGGGTGAGAGGTAATATGGTCATAAGGGTGAGGTGTAAGGTCAGGGTCAGCTTTGGGTTAGGCAGAAAAGGTTTCAAGAAATAATATGTAGTGAAATATGGTGCAATGGGGTCAAAAAAGGCTAACAAACATCAATTATGGCCAACCAATGTTGGTAAAGGGAAACTGAGGGTGGTGCACTAGGGCACAAGACTGATGTTGGTCATGGATAATCGACGATGGTCAAGTCAAGGGTTATTCAAAAAAGTAAAAATCCATAATTTTCATATTCATTATAATCTTTCCATTTATAGAAAATGAAAATGGAGACAAATTTCATCTCTTTCCAATGAAGAAAAGGAAAAGGTTACTTGTTAGGATGAGCTAGAGGTATAAAAGGGGCTGGAGGAGTGAGGTAGATGGATCCATGAGAAGATTTGGTTGGGCAGAGGACTGAGAGGGTGATTTAGGCATGACTGATGTAAGAGAGGGTGCTTGAGGACCACTCTTGCAAAGACCAGAGGTTCCACCATGGAAGTGGAGCTGGATTGAAGTAGGAAGTAGTCTCCATTTGTTATTTTTGAGAGAAATTTGATTAAAAAAATGGGGTGAGAAATTTATAAATTTGAAATTTGGGTAAAAATGAATAAAATTGGGTATGAAGATGGTGAAATGTAGGTTAAATAGGTGGGTAAGTGAATTGGGGTTGGTTCTAGGTTGGATTGAGGTAGATTTTAAGGTGTTTTATTAATTTTATTTAAAATGTGGGGTATGGGGGTTCGGCCCTAGGGCTGAACTAGAGACTGACACCGGTTTGGCGTCGACGAATGTCATTTGGGTATATTGGAATCGATGGTTAGAAAGGGAATTGGTACCAATTAGTGGTTACCGATGTCTGATGAATATAACCAACGTCGGTCATTGTTAAAAGTGAATTACTTTAAAAAATGGGTAAAGTAGGGGGAAAATGGGTGGAGAAAACTAAGAGCTAGTTAAATGCAGACATATAAGATGTAGGTATAAGTGGATTTAGGTGAGATATACCTAGGATAAGGTAGGTATGGGTGACGATAAAAGGGATGATATATGAGGTAAAATAGTTAGGGACTAGATATTTGGGTCGATCAATGTAGGTATGAGGTGTTAGTTGGGGTGGCATAATTAGGTTTGAAGAAATAAGAAAAGTAGTTTATTACTTGACATTCTTAAGTTGTATGGATATAGACATGACATTAGTTGACGATGCGGGATAGGGTCCCACCGTTATTAGCCTAAATCCATCCCAACATTACTAAGGATGAATGGATGCACATGCAAGATATCAAATTGGTGGGTATTAGGAACTATAGGAGGATCTAATAGGATCATAATCTCATGGTCACTCTCATCGGTAAATTCGATGTAGGGACCAACACCTTCCATCTACCCACCAATGAGATGACGATCACGCTGGAGGATTTTTATAGGATTTTGTGGCTACCTATTTTAGGTGAGCCAGTGTATTTAGTATCAGTAGATATAGCCTTTAAGGTGATGTTTTTCAGTATTTGGGGAGATGACAAGTGACCCTGACTGAGCATAGTGCCAATCATGTTTATGGGGCTTTGTATGTTACACACCCATAAGTGACGTGGTTAGCAGTACTGATGATGGTAGCATTGGGGTGTTATGCACTTCTAGATTCATAGGGTGTCCAGTTTCCCAGAGGATTGATGGGAGTGTTGTGAGATATGATTAAGGATCGGGTCTGCTAGCATGGGCACCTACATATTTAGTGCAACTATACAAAAATTTGTAGGATTATCAAAGGATGCGACGCTACAACATCCATTGTACATTCCTACTACACTACTGGGCATACGAACATATTGTGATAGTGTGGCCATGAGGACTAATGGTACTAGATTGGCACCATGGGGGATAGAGTGTAGACTACAGGAGGTGGGTGGCCATATGTGGTCATCCTTGAGTAGAGGAGGTAGATCATGACATAATATACTAGAGGCAGGATTTGGAGGGCTTATATGTGATAAACGTAATCTTATGGCCCTATGTCGGTTTTCTAGATTTTAGAGGGATGGCTTAGGAACTATAGGAGTTACATTTATTGTGGTGGATACATGCCATACATGTCGACAAGCATGAGATGATCTTGGTCGACAGAGTCTGACGGTAGTTTGGATTACAGCATGATTTGTTGCCACCCTTCCCATAGTAGCATAGGGAAGATGTGGAGAGAAATTTGTCTCCACCCTAGCCCATAGATGCCACAAGAAAGGAGGAGGGGCTAGTGGATATGATATTAGATGATATAGGGACCACTGTGGCATATAGACAGTTGTGGGTAATGGATTCATAGGCAACACCACCATTGCCAGGTTAGAAAGACTCAACCAAAATGATGGTTCAGAGGGATTCCCTACAAGGATAGGTGACCGTGTTGAGAGTTCAGTTGACATCGACACAGACACAGGTAGTTAACTTTCACATGGAAGGTGACTACATTATAGAGTCAAGTGACTGCTTCCTAGGCTCTAGCATAGGTACATGCATAGGCCCCTATAGGGGATGGTGCATAGGTAACAACGCTATAGGCACATGTCATTGGTTTATAGGGATAGTTAGTAGCCACAAAATCACAAATTTTGGCCTTAGAGGTCTAGGTAGCTGCATAAGTACCCGCACAAGCACTGGGAAAAGGTCCTATAGTATAGGCACCGACATAATGACATGGTCCTGCTGTTGCAAATCAGCAGCACCCCCTGGATGTTGATCAGATTTCTAGTTTGATCATACTAGCATCTAGTGTGATTGCACAACATTGAATCCTTTCCCCAAGTGTGGGACTTGTAAAATGAGAAAGGAATCTCCAGTTTAGAGGCTGGTTCCTCAGTTCCTCTGGTCAGATTTATCACTTACAAGTTACAGAGGTCTATATTCCTAACCCTACCCTAAATTCCAAAGGAGATAGAGATAGAGAATGCAAAAAAGCTAAAACTAATGCTAATAGGTGATGCACCAAAGGAGTTGTAGACACCTGCTGCTGCATGAAATACACAATCCATAAGGAAACACAACACAAAAAACATGCAAAAATGCTCAAAATGTAATGAAAGATCAAGAAAGCAATGATAGATATATGAAAGGATTGAGGGATTTTAATCACAGAACATATATCAACATCTCAAATCCAATACAGTACATTACAGTGATCTAGAGGCAAGAAAAGGTGTTGTATTACATGGAAAGGTAAAATTTCTTCACAAATTCTGCCAAGGAGGAAGAAAAAGGAAGTTACAGAGCTGAAAAAGTGTCTCCCCTTTGTAAAATGAACTCATTCTAGCTTTTACAGTGCAAACCACGACCCCAGGAGAGAGAAACGTGGGAAAACAGTGCAAGGGGTTCAAACATTGACCAAAATGCCATCAAAACAACATGGGTGCCCTAACAGACCCATTCCCTGACATTTTTAACCATGCTGGGAGAGAATGCGATCCATTCTTCATTAAAAACGGTGGTTGAAACGTCATTTTTGTCCATGACCACATGCCAGAGGTGTTTCTTGATTTCCTTTCTCCAAACTCCACCAAAATTCAAAAACAACCTAGAATCTTGTAGATAATTTTATCAGCTTTCCATTGATATAAAGAACGCAAAAAAACTGAGCTCTGGATCGAAAGATATGGTGATTTGAAGTTTTAGGGCAAAACAGGGCCAAATCGGGTCGGCGGGCAGTTTTTTTTGAAAATTTCGAAAAAAATTTTTCCCCGCACCCCACCAGTTTTGGTCATTTGGTCATCCTTCAAATTTTCTTTTTTCCAAAATTTCCCCACGTGTGGCACTCCACCACTCTAGGTGCCACACTTTCTTGGCATGTGGCATCTCATTGGCCGCGGGCCTTTCAGGGGAATTTTTTTCCAAAAAACTCCACCGAGCCATAACTTAAAAAATACATGGAGTTAGGAGGAAAACTTTACCTTTCTGGAAAGCTGAGAAAGAGCTCTATCCAATGGTGTCATTTCCAGAAGGTTTTGAGTGCCTAAAAAGAAAAATTTTGTGACTGAGGCACAAGAGAGGGAAGAATGGGAGGAGTTAGCCACAAAATGAGCAGGGGGGCACATTTTGGATAACAATTTTGGCGACTCAGAGGGGTCATCTGCCTACTGGATGAAGTTACCAATTTCCTGAAGCATCCATTGGGCATGGAGTCATGAGTTGTAGCCTGTAAACTGATCTGAACTTTGAAAACCTCCTCTCTGAGCCACTTGGAAACCCACTGAAATGGACTGTGCAAGAGCAAAACCAAGCACCACAAAAACTATGTACAAAACTAAAGGTCATACATGCTCCAAAATGGAACATGTAGAGTGTGCACAAGAACTTCTTTTACTGAAAGAAAAACTACCTATCCTACTCTAACTGGAAGCAAAAGTGGGCTAAACAAACCCTACAACTGGTTGGGAGAAATAGCTTCCCTTTCTCAAAAGTTGCAACCATGCAACTGATTTGGCACTGAACATGGCTGATTGGATGAGTGGAAAATCAACAAGAAGCTGGTCTTCTACCCAAATCATCAAGGTGTCAACTGAAAAAAAATCCAATACCTCTTTTAGTTGCTCTGCATTTGGATTGAAGAGGTATGACAGCTGATCCTTCGTACTTTATAGCTCACCCTCATGCTTAGAAGTAAGCATGACTGGTTGTGACTTCTCCTTTGATTCCAATGAAGTCAAATACCTTATTGGAAAAGGTATGATCCATTTGATATGCCCATAGCTCTGATTTTCAACTCCAAAAATGGAGTCTTCTTGTAGACCTTCTTGGGTGGGTGATGTGGAAGCAATGGTAGGACTTTTCTACCCTTTCTCTTCCTTCATGGCAACATGGAACTCTTCTATAGTGTGCAACTCCTCGTTATTGATTGCAACATCCAATGAAGTTACTTTTGCATTGTTGTTACCTGCTGCAATACATTGTTGGCTTTGGAGCTCCTCCATTGTAGCTTTTGGAAGATCAAATTCTTCCAGCTTTGATTCAAGAGGCATGTTGCAAACTATAGGCTGTTGTCCTTGAACTCTTTTGTCCATGGCAACAAGTTCTTGTTGTTGGAGGATGAATGGTGAAGAAGGAAACATGGTAATTTCAGCTAGCTCTTCATCTAAACATTCTTCGAAGTCTGATGGCAAATCAAACTCTTGAATGTCTTGCTGCAGCAAAGTCTCTCCCTCTTGTATGGTGGCCTCCAAATCTACATTTTCTTCACCCTGTATAACTTCATTTTCAAACATGAAACTTGTCAATCCAAACTCATCCCAAAAATCAGATTGTTGGAGAGATGAAGTGGGAGAGAAGCATGAAATTTCTTGTGCCTTTTGTCTCACAATTTGGACCTGTTTTGTTCACCTCCATAATGGCTTCATCAATCAAATCAGCCCCTTCAAATGAAAGCAAAAATGTATCAATAATGCTTCCTTCTTCTACTGTTGTAAAAACTGACTTGACCTCATCCATTTTCTCCTCAAAGATGGGGTTTTGAGATGGTTTTCCTTCCTTCTCGATGGCTGATTTTGTAGTGCAAACTGGATCAACATTTTCTTTGGGCAAAGTGCCAACATGGACACCCAACTCATCACCAACAAACTGCTGTTTTTCTCACTTCACTGCTGTTATAAAATCAGCCTTGTTTTCCACTTGTTCTCCAACTTCAACATCCTCTATTGGTTTCACCATCAAGGGGATTTTTGTAATCCCGAATTTAAGAGCCCAACTCTTCAGACTTTGAATTTCTTCATCCTTGTTTGGCTCTTCTTTCTGCTGCTATTTTCCTTGATTGGCATTCTGATTTTTATCCTCCCAACATGGATTTGGGAATGCAAGAGGAGAAGTGGATTGTAACTCAATTGATTTTGTAATTTTTTGTGGTGGTGGAGGAGGTAGGAACTCTTGTTTCTTTGGAGGGAATGGCTGTTTGGAAGGGAAAAGGATAGAAGAATTGAGATGGGGTGGAAGACTAGGGAATGGAGAAATGGATTCAACACTTGGGACAACAGATGGAGAGTTTAAAACTTGACACTGCTGAGATAAAACAGATTGGGAAAGAGGGAGAGAAAAGGCATGAGATGGTGTGCTTACCTGTTGACAAGGTTGTTGAATACTCCTCTCATACACCTTTATTCCTTCAGTCCACTTTGCAAGCAATGGTAGTGTTGTAATCATGAATTCTAGCTTCTCTTGAGGGATGTAATGCCTTGGAAAAGGTCCCACCCATGGACAAGGTGCTCTACAACTGATTCTAAATGCTTTCATTTGTGCTTGAGCCCTGGATTGCACCATGTTTACCTCCATCTTTTGGATTTGTTCTAGCAGATCTGCATTTTCTTCTTGACTACCCTCATAACCAGCATACCCTTGTGCTTGACATGCTTCATATCCAAACTGACTTTGGCACTGCTGCTCATATGGGTAGACATGCTGATTTTGAATTTGATCAAAATGCTGATTTGGAGGATTTGTAAAACATGTTGGAGGTGTGATATACTACTGTTGTAAATGTGAATTCCATGATGGAAATGAAGTCATGATTGCACAACTTCATGGAATGGAAAAGAATGAAAATGATGGAAAGAAGAATGGATGGAAATGAATGGAAAACAGGTCTGCAACTTAGAGAATGAGTTGTTTACCAGATGGAGTCGCCAGATGTGCTTTTGAAAGTGCCTCCAAAAGGTTGAATCTTTAACAGGAACACACCAACCTATAAAAGATAAAGTGGAAGACCTCTAAGGTCCCATCGGGCGTGCCAAAACTGTTGTTACAAATTAGCAGCACCCCCTGTATGTTGATCAGATTTCTAGTTTGATCATACTAGCATCTAGTGTGATTGCACAACATTGAATCCTTTCCCCAAGTGTGGGACTTGCAAAATGAGAAAGGAATCTCTAGTTTAGAGGCTGGTTCCTCAGTTCCTCTAGTCAGATTTATCACTTACAAGTTGCAGAGGTCTATATTCCTAACCCTACCCTAAATTCCAAAGGAGACAGAGATAGAGGATGTAAAAAAGCTAAAACTAATGCTAATAGGTGATGCACCAAAGGAGTTGTAGACACTTGATGCTGCATGAAATACACAATCCACAAGGAAACACAGCACAAAAAATGCACAAATGCTCAAAATGTAATGAAAGATCAAGAAAGCAATGATAGATATATGAAAGGATTGAGGGATTTTAATCACAGAACATATATCAACATCTCAGATCCAATACAGTACATTACAGTGATCCAGAGGCAAGAAAAGGTGCTGCATTACATGGAAAGGTAAAATTTCTTCAAAAATTCTGCCAAGGAGGAAGAAAAAGGAAGTTGCAGAGCTGAAAAAGTGTCTCCCCTTTGCAAAATGAACTCATTTTGGCTTTTACAGTGCAAACCACGACCCCAGGAGAGAGAAACACGGGAAAATGTGCAAGGGGTTCAACATTGACCAAAATTCCATCAAAAAAACATGGGTGCCCTAACAGACCCATGCCCTGACATTTTTAACCATGCTGGGAGAGAATGTGAGCCATTCTTCATTAAAAACGGTGGTTAAAACGTCATTTCTATCCATGACCACGTGCCAGAGGTGTTTCTTGATTTTATCTCTTCAAACTCCACCAAAATGCAAAAATGACCCCAGAATATTGTATATAATTTCACCAGCTTTCCATTGATATACAGAACATGAAAAACTGAGCTTTGGATCGAAAGATATGGCGATTTGAAGTTTTAGGGCAAAATAGGGCCAAATCGGGTCGGTGGGAAATTTTTTTGAATTTTTACCTTTTTCGTCATTTGGAAAAATTTTAAAAATTTCCCCGCACCCCGCCATTCTAAACCTCCTTGGACACGTGGCATGTTTCTATTGGCCGTGGGGCCATCCTTCAATTTTTTTTTTTTTGCACCAACACTTAGTCGATTTTTCCAACTTTCTCCCTTGGGCACGTGGCAAAAAATGATTGGTCAGCGGGCCCGCGGGAAAAGTTCTTCCTTTTGAAACCTTTTCCAAAAAACTTGGTAAAAAACCAAGTTCTCCCCCGATCCCCACCACTTTCTTGGACACGTGGCACATTCTCATTGGCTGCGGGACTTTCAGGGGAAAAGTTGCCACAAAAACTCCGCCGAGCCATAACTTGAAAAATACATGGAGTTAGGAGGAAAACTTTACCTTTCTGGAAAGCTGAGAAAGTGTTCTATCCAATGTTGCCAATTCCAGAAGGTTTTGAGTGCTTGAAAGCAAAATTTTGTGACTGAGGCACAAGAGAGGGAAGAATGGGAGGAGTTAGCCACAAAATGAGCAGGGGGGCACATTTTGGATAACAGGTCCTCCATTGGTAGGGAAGATTTCACAGGCTGCAGTTAGGACGATGACACCACCTTAGACCATATCTATGGTGAGGTTTATGGATGCCTTGAATGAGACCTGCTATTACCAGGACCATCTAGCCATAGTAGGTATTGATAATCCCTCTTATGTCGAGTAGAGGGCCCAGCAGGCTGCCAGTGAGAGGACTAGGTCCAGGAGTCATAGCTCGAGTAGCACAAGTAGTTGACAGCCCTAGAGATAGGGTCAGGGTGAGGTTACCAGCTCTCAGATACCAAACCTATTATAGCGAAAGGAGGAGGAGGAGATGGAGGTCAAGCAGAGACTAGCAGAGTGTAGAGAGATTCTGGTAGGGTGATTGAAATAGAGAGAGGAGGAGATGGGTGAGAATTGAGAGGAGGGCCTAAGGTAGGGCTGATTGGTTATGATACGTGATACTATATTATCATTTTTATTTTGATATATACATTGTCCTGTGTGTCAAATATTTTGTGAGATTGTATATGAGAGTTTTTGAGACACTTGTATCCTTGTGTACATATGTATTCATACACAGACATTCCTCCTTATATAGTTGATGATTATTATTGTATGGATGATGTATTGTTTTTACTTTCAATTTTTATTGTGTATGATGGGAACTAGGTGAGTTAGGCATGGTTGATTTGAGGTATTGTCGGCTTGATGGAGTCAAGTATAAGCATGGTTTGGTTAGGTATAGGTATGGTTTGGTCAGGTATAGGTATGGTTTGGTCAGGTATAAGCATGGTGGAGTCTAGGAAATTTAAAATTTATTGATCTTATGAAAATAATGTGTTGTATGTATGTTGTGCTTAAATTTACAAGTAATTAATAACAAGGAAATATGAAATGATTCAAGTATAATATGGTTGTGGTGATAAAATGGTACATATGTATGTTTGTATGATATATTAATTTCCAAGTTTTTTTGTAAATGGAAACTAACAATGCGAATGTAAAGGGGGAAAATTGTTAGGGGTAAATGTTTTTGAGCTAAGCTCCAAGGCCCTCATGCCTTAAGAGTATTTCCTACATAGCCCCAACAAAAAGAGGCCTCAAGTTGATGTAGTTCTCCCATAAGCTAGGGAAGAATATGAAAAGGTAGATGAACGGTCGGTAGGTTTTAAGCATGATTGAGTGGAGTTCATTTAGGTATGGTTTATTTTAGGTCATTTAGGCATGGTTGAGTTTATGTTGAATAGGAATGGTTGAGTCTAGGTTAAATAGGCATGGTTGAGTTTAGGTTGAAAAGGCATGATTGAGTGTAGGTTGAATAGGCATGGTTGTCGTCTAGGTTGAATAGGCGTGGGTGATTTTGGTGGGAGAGGAATTCCTAGAGTGTAGGTGGCGAAGGTCTGGTCCTGTGTAGAAAAATCAATAAGTAAGAAAAGAGGTGAACATTAAGAGGTGACAAAAAGCTGCCTAATTGTTAAGAACCATTATGAGTCTATCATACCAAATATTGTCTTATGAATGTAATACCCTTAAGGTGTTGCATGATTGACTATTATAAGGGTGAAGAAATTCACATGATCATGAAATGTCTTAGCTACGACACATCCCTTGAGTAGGTAGAAGATTAGAAAGGAAGGATAGTGAGGTGAAATGGGTTCTTTTAGCGCAACCTTGGTGTGAGATAGCATGCCTCTTCTGTAAGATACCCAAGACCAAAATAGGAGAGTCCATGATAAAAAAATTATCTTTTTATTTTTGATTTTGTTTCATAGACTGATTAATGTGAGAAGTCTATGTGGGAAGAATAGAATATCTCCTTGAGGTCTTCGTGAAGCTGATCGATGCGGGAAGCTTCAAAATATTTTTATTTTATTTTTGTAGAAATAGTCTTCTTTTTGTGATAGACTATGTATAATAGGGCTAGATATTTATAGTTTTCCTTCAAGGGAACAATCAATTTAGAGCAGAAAAATGGAAAGATAGATGTCCTTTTGGAGGGATTCATCTATTTGCAAGAATTTTCACTCAAGGAGTTTGAATTTGAAAATCTTGTATATTACTTTTGAAGTTTTTGGACTTTTAGGTCATGGATAAGACTATAAAGGAGTATAGGATTCTTTTGTGAAGACAAAACCATAGCACATAGAGGTTAGCTATGAAAGATAGGTTTTAAGTGACAAACAACCATGGGATTTCATCCGGAAAAGGATGAAAAGTATCCGTGAGAATCATGCCATGAGTAGAGTCGTGTCACTCATATTTAAGATAAGGATGAAAGATGATGGATAATCACACAATTTTGGTGTATTCATTGGTCCCTAAAAGAGGTAGATGGAAGGTGAATGTTTCTTAAGGGATGGTCATTTAATACTCAGAAGGTGATATAGGAATTAATTCATTAATATAATGATTGAAGATGGAAGGCATTGAGGGGCTTAGATTTGGTTTTACCTTCAAGTGAAGATAAATGATAAGCACCTGATCCATAAGCATGAGTTATGATGTAGGGTCCATGTCAATGAGGAGTGAACTTTCCTTGTTTACTTTTCTCAGCTTTAGTTAGATGTTTATTTTCCTTCAAGACAAAATCACTAACCTTGAAGGTTCGTTCTTAGACACGTTTATTGTAGGCACGTTTGATACATTTTTGGTAGATTTTAAGGTTATCAAGAGAATTTAGACGACGTTTGTCTAATAACTCAATCTATGTCAAATGGTCTTGGTGAAATTCATCATCATTGAGTATATATTTGAGTGAGATACAAAGAGATGGAATTTTTACTTCGAGAGGAAAAACAAACTCTTTATCGTACATCGAATGGAAAGGTGTGGCAACAGTTGAGGTACAAATACTAGTGCGGTAAACCCATAAGGAAAAAGGAATGTGTGTGTCAATCTTTACTAGTTTCGTCAACCAATTTCATAAGAATTTTGTTTAGGGTGTTGTTAGTCAATTCATCTTGGCCATTTGTTTGAGTATAATAAGGTGAAGAAAAACTTAGTTGAATTCTGAAGGAGTCACAAAGTTTCTGCATGGTTTTTTTTTGTTATCAGTGATGAGGTGGTGAGGAACACCAAAGTAAAAAATGATGTGATGGTTAATTAATTAACACATTTTTTAGCTTTTGTATAAATGAGAGGTACATATTCCACCCATTTAGTGCAATATTTGGTAGCGGTAATAATCCATTGATGATATTGGAAAGAATGAGGGTTAATTTCTCTAACAAGATCCAAACCCCATTGAGAGAAATCCCAAAGGTATCATGCGACCTGTAAGGGATGACTAGGGGCATGGTTAATAGTAATATGTTGCTGACACTTCACACAGGGTTGGCCAGTAATATCCAAGACAAAGGATGCACTTAGCAACACATAAGCCACTGAATTGACCCCCATAAATCCCATCATGAACCTCCTTGATAGTATATGATATTTTAGACCTCGTAAGGCATCGTAAGGGGATACCGTCAAATCCACATTTATAGAGAAGACCACCTATGATGACATAGTGAGATACACTTTTGAGGAAGATTCATTGTCCATTACGAGTAAGATCTGGAGGTAGAATTAAAAGGGAAAGGTAATCAACAAAATACTTATACCAAAGTTCACGTGGGTCAATTTCAATGTTTCCTACAAAGTTAACATCTCAAAATAGATAAGAATGTGATTTCAACCTTTGTACTGTGACAAATATTTTTGAGTTGGAGGGTGAAGCGGGTATTTGAGAAATGAGACATGCCATGGTGTCTGCAAATTTATTAGTGGAATGTGGGGTGGTTTAAAGTTCATAATGGTCAAAGGCAGTCAAAAGAATTTCAACATGATATTTATAATTTTGAAGTATATCATTACAAAATTTCTATATATCATTAACCTAGTTCACAACCAGTTGAGATTTGCCAAAGATATTAATTGATTTAACATCTAAGGCTCTGTCGGTTTGAAGACCTAACACGAGTGCTTCATATTTGACAATATTATTAGTACAATAAAAATATAGTTTGAAATATAATGGCATAGAATCACCATCAAGAGGAATGAGGATAACTTCTGTACCACCCCCACACTGACATTTGGAACCATCGAATAATAAAGTCATCTACTAAACGTTATCATCCAGGGAGAGGGTAATAATGGATTCGTTAGGGAATTCGAAGTTAGAAGGTTTGTTTTTGGAGAGAGAGGTGTGTCTAGGACTTGCTCAATAATGGTTTTTCCTTTGGAATATTTTTGATGGATGAATTAGATATATAATTCTGCAAGAAGCATGAGCCAACGTGCATCAATTTGATGTTGGTAAGGCTTAGTGTACATGTAATGTAAGGGGTTAGAATTAGTGATAATGAAGGTTTTGTAGTTGAGTAGGTAATGGAGAAGTTTAGTGGAAAAAAATAATAAGGCTAGGTAGAGCTTTTCAGCGTGATTATATATAATCTCGTAGTCTAAAAGTGTCCAGCTTATTTAATAAACCATTTTCTCCCT